>JAJEJO010002763.1:276196-322150 GCA_020662805.1 Glaucomys volans
AACAAAAGAGGTGAAAAACCTCTACAATGAAAACTACAGAACATTAAAGAAAGAAATTGAGGAAGACCTTAGAAGGTGGAAAGATCTTCCATGTTCTTGGATAGGCAGAATCAATATAATCAAAATGGCCATACTTCCAAAGATGCTGTATAAATTTAATGCAATTCCAATAAAAATTCCTATGACATTCCTCACAGAAATAGAAAAAGCAAGCATGAAATTCATATGGAAGAACAAAAGACCCAGAATAGCCAAAACAATCCTGGGCAGGAAGAATGACGCAGGAGGTATCACAATACCAGACCTTAAACTCTACTATAGAGCAATAGTGATAAAAACAGCATGGTATTGGCACCAAAATAAACAGATAGACCAACGGTACAGAATAGAAGACCCAGAGACAAACCCACATAAGTACAGTTATCTCATACTAGACAAAGGTGCCAAAAACATACAGTGGAGAAAAGATAGCCTCTTCAACAAAACTGGAAATCCATATGCAATAAAATGAAATTAAACCCCTATCTCTCACCCTGTACAAAACTCGACTCAAAATGGATCAAGGATCTAGGAATTCGACCTGAGACTCTTCATGAAATAGAAGAAATAGTAGGCCTGAATCTTCTTCATGTTGGCTTAGGACCAGACTTTCTCAACATGACCACCAGAGCACAAGAAATAAAAGGAAGATTCAATAAATGGGACAGGTTCAAACTAAAAGCTTTTTCTCAGCAAAAGAAACAATCAAGAATGTGAAAAGAGAGCCTACAGAATGGGAAAAAAATCTTTTCCACACACACTTCAGACAGAGCACTGATCTCCAAAATTTATAAAGAACTTACAAAACTGTACACCAAAAATGCAAAGAGCCCAAGTGGCTGAGTTTTCATTTCAAACACGGCAAATGTCTACGGACAGCCAAAGGCTCCTTGGAGTCCTGCATTTTTACCTGGGGTCCTGAAAGCAAGACATCTGGGTCCCACTGGTCTGGACCAGATTCCAAGGCTACAACATGAATGATTAACTCAGCCAATGCCTAGGTCGGAACTCGGCCAAGTACCCAGGCTGCAGCTGCCCTCGTGGCGCTCACACCACACTGACACCTTGGCAAACCACAAGACCCTCCCTGCCAGCCAGACTGGGGTAAGCGGGCTGTGGGGTCCACAGGTCACCCGCCCCACTCAGGCATTGAGGGCTGGGCCAGGAAGCCGCCCAGAGTCAGAGGAAGGAGTCCACCTCCTGCAAGGGGCCTGAGAGTGCCACTGAACAGCTGATGTGGCAGCCAGAGGGGCGCAGCTGGTGCCTGTGGGTCCCGCTGGTCACCACGCCCAGCCTGCTCTTCTGATCTGCACTCAGTATATGCAAGGTTTGGAATCCCAGTCTGAGCAGGATCCCAGGCCCCCCAGCCACCTCACAGCAGGTGCAGCCTTCTCTAATTGTGTTTGAGTGGGAGAATTCTCCCATCCAACCTCCTACATTCTTTTTTTTTTGGAACCAGGGATTGAACTCAGGGACACTTGGTCACTGAGCCACATCCCCAGCCCTATTTTGTATTTTATTTAGAGACAGGGTCTCACTGAGTTGCTTAGGGTCTCGCTAAGTTGCTGAGGCTGGCTTTGAACTCGTGATCCTCCTGACGAAGCCTCCCAAGTCTCTTGGATTACAGGCTTGCGCCACCACGCCCTGCCATCCTTCTACATTCTTATCACACATTTTGTAACTTTTCATCTGAGGACCTTTCTCCATTTCCTTAGTTCTTTTTGATGCTGGTTGCTAAGACTAAGTCACTCGTTCAAGGTGACACTGCTTGAATGGTAGGGATAGAGCACTGATCTTCCCAATGTATTTTGCGGGACTTTCTCATTTAAACTCTGACTGCCACTGAAACACACACACTATATTTGGAATGATGAAATTCTTGGCACTGCCTCTTAGGCTAGTATACATTCTCCTCGAATTTGGAGTTTCCTGAACATTCCCATGTGGATTGTGGAGGTAATGCCAGAGAAGTTCCATTTAAAATATAGCAAAAATAACAAATAACAGTCCTATTTTTCATACTACTGTCTCTATAATTAGCATTCCTTTTTGTGTCCATCTATGCATTGCTTTTTTGAATTTTTGAAGACTAATTTGCTGGAGAGCAAGGTAAGAAGAAATGAATGTCAATCATTCTCAAGTGTTTTGAAGTGAAGAATGTGTTCAGGATGTGAATGCTTTGGAGCCAAGATCCTATGGCTCTGTCTCAGGTCAATCAGAGGATTCTGGCAGGCAAACTATTTGATCCCAGTAACACCAGCCCCCACAGTGTGTGCCAAGTCCTTTCCCCACCTGGCCTGAGTTGGTGCTTGTGGAGCCTCATGGCTGAGACCCTGCAGTTATTAGAGTGTGTCTGTGGCCCAGATCTGACCTGCATGGCCAACATACTGAGACCTGCAGGCAGGTACTAGGCTGCTCCAACCAAACCCTGCAAACTGGGTGGGATTCAGCAGAAGAGAGGCCTTCCCTCTGGTTCCAGAGGCTCAAGGCAAGAAGTGTGGACTCCCCAGTGCCACACTCCCTCACAGGGTTCCTGGAAGGGTCCTCCCCAACTCTCCTAGCTCTTACCCACTCTCCTGCTGCTGCCCACAATCTGCTGTTCCTCTCTGAGGCATCCAGCCTCCACCTCACACTTCATACAGCCTGTTTCCCCAGCCAACCTGGGCTGAATAATATTCCACTGTGTATATATACCACAATTTCTTCATCCATTCATCTATTAAAGGGCATCTAGGTTCTTTCCATAATCTAGCTATTGTGAATTGAGCTGCTACAAATATTGATGTGGTTGCATCACTGTAGTATGCTGATTTTAAGTCCTTTGGGTATAGGCCAAGGAGTGGGATAGCTGAGTCAAATGGTGGATCTATTCCAAGTTTTTGAAGGAATCTCCACACTGCTTTCCAGAGTGGCTGCACTAATTTTCAACCCCACTGGCAATGTATTAGTGTACCTTTTTCCCCACATCCTCCCCAACACCTATTGTTCCTTGTATTCTTGATAATAGACATTCTAATTGGGGTGAGATGATCTTAGGGTAGTTTTGATTTGCATTTCTCATATTACTAGAGAAGTTGAACATTTTGTCATTTATCTGTTGATTTCTTGGAGATCTTCTTTTGTGAAGTGTCTGCTCATTTCCTTAGCCCATTTATTGATTGAGTTATTTGCAATCTTAGTGTTTTTGAGTTCTTTATAAATTCTGGGGATTAGTGCTCTATCTGAGGTGCATGTGGCAAAGATTTTCTCCCATTCTGTAGGCTCTCTTTTCACATTGTCAATTGTTTCCTTTGCTGAGAAAAACCTTTTTAGTTTGAATCTATCCCATTTATTGATTCCCACTTTTATTTCTTGTGCTTTGAGAGTCATGTTGAAAAAGTCTGGTCCAAAGCTGACATAATGAAGATTTGGACCTACTTTTTCTTTGGTTAGGTGCAGGGTCTCTGGTCTCATTCCTAGGTCCTTGATCCATTTTGAGTTGAGTTTTGTGCAGAGTGAGAGATAGGGGTTTACTTTCATTTTGCTGCATATGGAATTCCAGTTTTCCCAGCACCATTTGTCAAAGAGGCTGTCTTCTCTTCATTGTATGCTTTTTGTACCTTTGTCTAGTATGAGATAACTGTATTTATGTCCTCCATTGTGTACCATTGGTCTGCTTGACTACTTTGGTGCAAATACCATGCATTTTTGGTACTATTCCTCTGTAGTATTGGCGATGTTCTGGTATTGTGATGACACCTGTATCGCTCATTATGCTAAGGATTGCTTTGGGTATGCTGGGTCTCTTATTTTTCCAAATGAATATCATGATTGCTTCCTCTATTTCAATGAGGGCCATCATTGGAATTTTAATTGGAATTGCATTGAATTTGTATAATGCTTTTGGTAGTATGGGCATTTTGACAATATTAATTCTGCCTATCCAAGAACATGGGAGATATTTCCATCTTCTAAGGTTTTCATTAGTTTCTTTTGTGATCCATAGTTCTCATTGTAGAGGTCTTTCACCTCTTTTGTTAGATTGCCAAGTGTTTTTTTGTTTGTTTGCTTTTTTTTTTTTTGTGGCCATTGTGAATTGTTTAGTTTTCCCACTTTCTCTTTTAGAGAATTCATCACTTATGAATAGAAATGCATTTGATTTATGAGTGTTGATTTTATATCCTGCTACTTTACTGAATTCATTTATGAGTTCTAGAATTCTTCTGGTGGAATTTTTTTGGATCCTGTAAATATAGAATCATGTCATTGATCAATAGTGATAGCTTGAGTTCTTCTTTTCCTATTCACATCCTTTTAATTTCTATGATCTAATTGCTCTGGCTAGTGTTTCAAGGACGTTGTTGAACAGAAGTGGTGAATAAGGGCATTCCTGTCTTGTTCCAGTTTTTAGAGGGAATGCTTTCAGTTTTTCTTCATTAAAAATGATGTTGACTATGGGCTTAGCATAGATAGCCTTTACAATGTTGAGGTATGTTCCTACTATCCTTATTTTTACTAATATTTTGAGCATAAGGGGTGTTGTATGTAACCAAATGCTTTTTCTGCATCTATGGATATAATCATATGACTCTGAACCTTAAGTCTATTGATGTGCTGAATTACATTTATTGATTTCCGGATGTTGAATCAACCTTGCATCCCTGGGATCAACCCCACTTCATGTTGGAGCACTGTCTTTTTATCACTGTCTTTTTTGTATGCAATTTGCCAGAACTTTGTTAAGGATTTTTGCATCTATGTTCATCAGAAACATTGGTCTACAGTTTTCTTTCCTTGATGAGTCTTTGCTGGTTTGGGTATCAGGGTGATACTAGCTTCTTAAAATGAGTTTGGAAGGGATCCCTCCTTCTCTATTTTATGGAATAATTTGAGGAGCATTTGGGATGAATGCTTCTTCTGTGAAGGTCTCATAGATCTCAGCTGAAAATCCATCTGGTCCCAGGCTTTTCTTTGTGGGTAGGCTTTGGAGGGCTTCTTCTATTTGAGTGCTTGAATTTGATCTGTTTAAATGGTGTATGTCCTTCTGATTCAGTTTTGGAGAATTATATGTCTCTAAAAATTTGTCAATGTCTTTGAGATTTTCTATTTTGTTGCAGTACAGATTTTCAAAGTAGCTTCTAATTATGTTATGTATTTCAATGGTGTCTGACATGAAATTTTCTTTTTCATCACGTAGTTTAGTAATTTGGGTTTTCTCTCTCCTCTTTGTTAGTGTGGCTAAGGCTTTATCTATTTTGTTTGAAGTTCTCATGGCATTGCATTGTTTAGTGGTGGACTGCTTGGCTAGCACACACAAGGCCCTGAGTTTGATCCCCGCCACACACAAAATGTCTATACCCATTATTTAAATGTTACTGTCACTGTGTTCTGCTTGCTTTCTCACATGTCAAAACACCATCATTAAGCATGGACACATGGATTTCTGCCTTTTCTGCAAGTCCCTGTGGAGGCTTCTCCTGGTGTGTACACTCCTACTCTTGGTCAATTTCCTTCAGTGTACCTCACATAGACCCAGATCCTCCATTTATTCAGCTAAATTGTCCCCTCCTGCTGTGGTTTGGATAATAATATTTGTCCCCCGAGGATTCATGTGTTGGAGGCTTGGTTACCAGAGTGGGTGTGTTGGGAACCTTTAGGGGTGGGGCCTAGTGGGAGGTCCTTAGCTCAATGGTGGGCATGCCCTCAGAAGGGATTGGCATAGCCTCTCACAGCCTCTCACACTTCCTGTTCAGCAATGTGAAGGATCTCTCCCACACATGCTCCCATCAATGCCATCTGTCATGAGGTGACACATCCAAGGTTGGCTCTTACCAGACCCAGTGCCAAGTCCTTTGGAATTTCAGCTTCCAAAACTAGGGACTAAAAACCTCTTTTCTAGACAAAATTAACCTGCCTCTGATGTTTACTGATGGTTAATCAAAACCAGACTAATACACCTCCTGTTGCTTTTCTTTCCTCTTGTGCTCAGTATTCATTCTCCTTTCCCTCTATGGGTTTTCTCAGCTTTGCTTCTGATGTTCTTCCCTGTTCATCTCTTTGTTTCTTCCTCCCAACTGTTGACCTCCAGGGCATTTCTCAGGGAAAAATAGACAATTCAGCTGAAAGTGCTCTCGGAATGGGCACAGGCTTCATAGAAGGAAGCACAAAATACTCTAAAAGGGTGGGGGGAGCAAAATATTAAGACATCACTTTTAATGTCTGCACAAGAAATCATCCAATTAAGGAAAAACCATGCTTTTAATCTACACAAGCGCAGATGGAGAAAAGAGGGTGGCAGTACCGAAGCCCAGGATTCTGCTGCACAGGAATCTGTCTGCACAGTGAGCATGAGGCTCCCGAAGGAAGCACACTGCCCCTCAGGGAGCAGTGGGATCTTCAATGGCACTTTCCTAATGGGCACATGCTTCGTAGAAGGGTGCACATGAATACTTCCAGAGGTAGAGAAAAGCCAAATATTTAGAAGTTCATTTGCAATGGTTTCACAAAATGAAATCATGTGGCTGTAGCATAATTTCCTCAGTTTCCCACTACTGGACATATCGTGGATCCCTAAATATTATTTTGCGATTCAATAGAACTTTTCTTTTGCTTTGCAAATAGCTCAAAGAGCCCAACTCTGTGTCAGGCATGATTCTATGCACTTACAGAAATGGACTGATTTCACATTCACAGCAAGCCAAAAGTCAGGTGCTAGGATTTGCATCTCTGTGTGTTTATAATCTCCTCAGTAGAGTTGTGGGGAGAAGCAAAGAATCAAGTTTATGGGTCCTTAGTATTGTCAGGTGGCACACTCACATATGACACGCTCGAGAACACCAATTCTCTAGAAGTTTCAGCAGTATCTGGTATTTGAAATACTTAAAACTATTTATCTAGTTGGTAGTTGATAATACCACATCACCTTTTAGCAATTTGTATTTCTCTGATGAACTTCAAAATTCATATTAAGGGTATAATATGAGAAACATCTAAATGAAGCTCTGGCAACAAAATCAGAAAACTGACAAGGCTCAAAGAAGAGGATCAGAATTAAACATGCACCAATGTATTTGAAAATACATCTAAATGTCACTAGTGCTGACTTTGCACTAGACTTCTATGATCCCTCTTTTTCTTTGTCCCCCCCTAACAAACAGATGGAAAGATTTGTCTGTATTATTTCCTTATTTCTAAGATATTTTTTCAAGTTCGTTGAAAATACATAAGTCAAAATTTCAAACAAGCTTGTCAAATGAGAAAAGGCAAGGATAAGATTCTTTCCCTAGGGCAATAACCAAGGGCTATCATGAGAGCAGTAGACTTCTCAGGAGGGTATGTGGAGCCAAGAAGACTGGCTCTTCCTTCTCAAGGCAAAGTTAGGGAGGGCTCACAAGATGACAGACACCCTTTAATAGTGTTCATGGAATGAAAACCTGCATGTTCTCTTCAAGAATGTGAGCATACAAAAGTCCCCACTGGAGATATCCCAAATGCCCTATCCCAGACTGTCAGAAGCCCATGCAGTGGTTGATTTAATTCAGCCAATATTTATATTATTCCCTGTGTCCAATATGCTTGAGAGGCATAGAAATGGGACAGGATGATAAGGTGGTGTCTGTAACAATGCAAAGTGGATGAAGCCTAGATCGTCAGGCTGGGTTGATACCTTATTTGGCACGTGTGCAAATCATCTACCAGGAAAGGAGGAACAGGCTTATGTCTCATTGTATTTACTTATTTATTTATTTCCTTCAAAGACAGGTTTTTAATCAGCAGGGCTAAGAAACTAAAGACACAAGCCATGCTTCATCCAAGTCAGGCTGACTTCTGGGTAAGGAGAAAAAACTGATAAGACATCTACTGTTTGGTTCCTAGACCCTCAAAAAGGGGGCACAGTAACCTGACTGGATCAAAGAACAGTGAAGAGGTCATGGACCCTGAGTGCCTTACCCAGGATTGGCTAGGGGGCTATCTCCCTTAGCTCTGTAGAATCATGTAAACCACTAGATAATAGCCATTTTCTGGTATCCCTCTCCTGGGACCCTCCTGCTTTGGGAGCTCTACTTTCTTTCCAACCACTAAATCCCATTTCTTTGCTCTCACCCTTGTGTCAGTAGATTTCATTCTTCAAATTCCAGACAGAAAACCCAACCCCACACAAGCAGTTTCTAGGTGCTGCATTGAAAAGCTGCTTTTGGCCAGAAGCTCCTCCCTCAGGGATCTATCTGGAGCATAGTGATAAGAGCCCTGAGAACAAGGAAATTCCTTGGACACTCTAAAAACTCAACGTGTTTTCCTCAGTATGGTGGTTCATGTACTTACATTTGAGCAAGGAAACTTCCCCCTATGTGCTGAAGAGGAGATGGTTCTTCATCAAACTAGATCAGTCTGCAGGACTCATGGACTGTACTTGCTTTGTCCTGAATACTCGGCTTGGAACCCTGTGCATCTAGGTGATTTTCTCTGATAGCTCTGCTTCTTGCTTCAGTAGAGTATCAGAACCTTCTGGTGTTTGATAGCCTTGGAGTTTGGTCACTGAGTTAACTTTACTGGGCATGGTAGCACAGGCCTGTAATCCTGGTAGCCCAGGAGACTTTCGCAGGAGCATCACAAATTCATAGCCAACCTTTAACAACTTGTCAAAAACGTCTGTTTGCATTCACGGGGAGAAAAAAAAATTCAGTTTACTAGAAAAACCCCAAGAGAACCACCATTTGCTTTAGGCTGAAACCCTGAAATCAGAAAAATTCCATAAAGCCCCCAAGACGTCTCTTGACTGAAAAAAAAGACAACCAAAAGTACATATCAAACTGCTCTTCAACGCTAACACAACCAGGGATAACACAAATGCAGTCTCCGCCACCACAAATTACGCAGCCGAGTTTCCCACATTTGGAGAAATTACAGAGACTCAACCTGAGAAATACCACCTCCCAGATCATGGTGTTTCCCCTGCCTAATAAATGTGAGCTGTTTTCCGCCCCACTCACCACAAGCTCATAAAACCTCCACTTGACACACACGGTGACTTTACTCTGGGCAATCCAGGGTCCCCTTAGCCCTCACGCATAGCGAACACACCATTTGGAGTCCTGCACTTGCTCCCACAGCACGGGAAATCCTTGGTGTTTAAGCAACAGGTGCGGGAAGAGCGCCCCCCGCCCCCCGCGCTGCCTTATCTACATACACCACTCCCTCTTTATGATGTCACAGTATCTCCCTGCCCTAGACCGATGCCCCGCCCTCTCCCCGCCCCTCCCTAGCCTACACTGTCCTCCCAGCCTAGGGGCGCCGGGGCTGCAGCTGCAGGAAGAGACTTCTGCCTCTACCTCCTTCCCTGTCCTCCCGCCGGGTGTGGGGAGGTGCGCGGAGCCCGGACCAGTTCTCCTGGAACATACATTCTTTATAAAAATAGAATTTATTCACCTCCCCCAACCCAAAACAGACACGGAAGTGTGGGAAAAAGTTTCCCTGCACCCCGATCTTCCATTGGTGACGCACTTTATCTATTACTCTATCAACTACAGGTAGGTCCAGGTCTAGGTGGCTAAGGAACTGAGGAATTCAAGTCGTGTCCTGGCAGGACTTTCCTCTGGACAGTGCGAAGAGTGTAAAGGCCAGTAAAGGAAAATAACTGAATGTCCCTGTATGAAATTTAACTTCAGGAGAGGAAACTGGCAAACTGAGGCAGGGAAAATGGCTTAGGGTGGAGATTTGAAGGGCTCTTCCCCTGCCGGAGCCCGGAGTAGATTCTACCACATTTTCTGAGGTGCGAGTGACATCCCTTGCTTGGTCCATAGGAAAGCTGGACGTCAGGACGCATCCCTGATCCTGCTTCAGAAGCTGTCTTCCGTGGGTTCTGGGGCGCCATGTGAGCCTTCTGGACTCTGAATCTAGCGAGTTTCAGTCTCCGAGGGACCTTTCACCCTTTACTGGGGATTTGGTTTCTGCTTCCAAGTCCTGGACTTAGGGGACGGGAAGGGGAACCCCTCCCTCCTAATCTTCCCGCCGCCGTTCGCGCTGTTCAGCCGGGTCGCCGATCTGCCTGCGGGTTCTGAGCGAGGCCGGGTCCACAGGGAAACCGGGACTCATGCATGACCCAGCTGCTCTCGGATGTCCGCTGCCCGTCTCCTCCCGCATCAGGAATCCTCCACGCGCCTCCAAGAGACCCAACAAGGACCCCCCACACCCCCACCCTCCCCGCAGCGCCAGCCCATTCCTCAGGTGACCCTCTGGGTGAAAGATCTGCACTGAAAAGGCGGCCGTCACCAAATCCTCCGCCCCAGACTTTCTCGCCACAGGAGGCCTCATAAGCACACCATCTTTTTGGTCAGTTGCCAATTGGAGAGACTGCGCTGGCGTCAGGTCAGCTGTGGGTGAGTTCGTCCCGCTTCAGGCTGGAGGCTCGAGCCCTTTGGAGTCCCGTGTTTCTATTCAGAGGGTTTATTTTTTTTCTGGGTGGTCACCGATCAATTCTTTTTTTTGCCGGGAGCGGGGTGTTACCGGGGATTGAACTCAAGGGCACTGGCCCACTGAGCCACTTCCCCAACCATATTTTGTATTGTATTTAGAGACAGGGTCTCACTCAGTTGCTCAGCACCTCGCTTTTGCTGAAGCTGGCTTAGAACTTGCTATCCTCCTGCCTCAGCCTCCTGGGCCCCTGGAATTACAGTCGTGCACCATCGCCACGGGCTGATGGATTCTTTATATTCAGATGTTATTCATAATTTCGGGCTCTGATCTCTTCCCTGCGGACACCGACCCGAGGTGACAGCCTCTGTGGAAGTGACTCCGGGAAATCTCACTCTTGGTGGGAACTGGACAGAAAGCGGAATCACCCAAATCCTCCCCCCAGGGGCACCAAGCGGAGGTCCCCCCTCCCCCCTTAGAGCAGCGATCTCGGCTCCAGGGAGAAGATGCTTTCAGCCAACCCCGGTTGGGATCGGGTTTTCCTCCTCTGGGCCAGAGCCTCGGGCGAGGAGCTGGGCGGATCCCTACAGCTGCGTAGAATGCTCTCCGGGCGCTGAGGAGCTGGTCTCCGGGCTTCAGGCTTCGCAAGTGAGCGGGCTCACCAAGGCCTGCCAAGCACAGCTGTCTTGCGGGAGCTCGCTCTGGAGGACGCCAAGGACAGAGAAAATATCTGGGGAGGATGGGGACACAGAGTGTAGAAGCCGCAGGAGGAGGAAGTAGTGACAGTCCAGTAGGGCTCGCACAACCCCACTGGGTTTGGGGGAACCATGGCTTCTTAGAACCGCTGGAGCCTGCACCCCGTTCGCATCCACCTGAGAATGCAGTTCTCAGGAGGCAGCAAAGCACCTGCCTGGCCTGTGTCCTTGTCCTTTCTGGGTCGGAGGGAGGTGGTTAAATTGGTCTGCAAGTGCATGAGAGCCATGGCAGGCGCCTTTAGGGCGCCCTTGTGGGAAATGGCGGGAAGGAAAACACAAACCCCTTTCCCTTGAGGAGGGGTCTTCCGGGCTTCGGATGGAAAACAGGACCACCAAGGAAAAGCACTATTTAAGAGATGATGCCATCAGCATCCAAATAACGGGTTGCATGAGTTGAACTTGGCTATCCTTAGAAGAAAAGTAGGATGGGAGAAGGAAACTTGTTTTTCACAAGCTGCTTCGGACACAGGAACTTTGAGAAAAATGTATGGTGAATAAAAACCGCATGTTTTGTATATATGATGTTTGAAGTCCATCATCTGTACTTTGAATTTATATTTTTATGATTATATATATTGCTCCTTACGGATTCACGTATTTGAGTACGTGAAGAACATAAGAAATTTAGGAAGTTAAATTTGATTAGATTTTCAAGCTAAAACCCAAGTCTTACATATACTAGAGTAGTATGCTATTATCATTTTCTACATTAGGAGAGAAGCTGAAATAAAATATATGGCAGTTTTTAGATTAAATCAGGCAATTATCCTAATTTGTTCAAGAAGCCACCTTGATTAAAATTAATCATGGATTGGGGTTGTGGCTCAGTGGTAGACAGCTTGCCTGGCATGTGTGAGGCACTGGGTTCTCAGTACCACAAATAATAAAATAAATAAAATAAAATAAAATAAAATAAAATAAAATAAAATAAAAAGTCCCTAGACAACTAAAGAAAATTAACTATTTAAAAAGTAAATCATAATGAACTTTTTCAATGGCATTATATATCAAATATTTGAATTATTTAAATTATTTAAAAGTATTCAAGAGCTTCAGCAGCTCTGCGAGGCCCTAAGCAACTTAGTGGAACCCTGTCTCAAAATAAAAAATAAAAAATGCTGGGGATGTAGTTCAGTAGTTAAGTGCCAAAAGTTAAAGCCCCAGTAGGAAGAAAAAAAAAAAAGTATTCATGATTCCTTCCTGCTACCAACAATATTGAATCAGTTATTTTCTAGAACCAAGCAATCAAGAGCATTGATTCAATCTACAAATGTAAAATTTTTTCCATGCTACAATCTAGCAACAAAAATTTCCCTTAAGACAACATCACATTTACGGAACAAGTAAATAGTTGGAGGATGACAACTACTTCTTCTTCTTCTTCTTCTTCTTCTTCTTCTTCTTCTTCTTCTTCTCCTTCTCCTTCTCCTTCTCCTTCTCCTTCTCCTTCTCCTTCTCCTTCTCCTTCTCCTCCTCCTCCTCCTCCTCCTCCTCCTCTGATTTTTTCTTTTTTTGTGGCTAAGACATATTCTATCTTTATATATACCACATTTTCTTTATTCATTCATCTATTTTTTATTTGTTATATTATTTTTTATATTTATTTATTCTTTTATTTTAGTTCATTGTGCTCAAGTGGAGTACAACTATCGTTTTTCTGATTGTACACAAAGTAAACTCATACAATTTGCATATTCATACATATACATAGGGTAAAGATGTTTGTCTCATTCTATTATCTTTCCTTCCCTGTCCCCTCTCCATCCCTTATTTCACTTAACATGATCTTCTCCAATTCCATCCATTTACCTGCAAATGTCATAATTTTATTATCCTTTATGGCTGAATAATATTCCATTGTGTATATATGCCACAGTGTCTTTATCCATTTATCTATCTGAAGGGCATCTAGGTTGGTTCCACAATCTAGCTATAGTGAATTGAGCTGCTATAAACTTTGATGTGGCTTCATCACTGTAGTATACTGATTTTAAGTCCTGTGGGTATAGGCCAAGGAGTGGGATAGCTGGGTCAAATGGTGGTTCCATTCTGAGATGTCAAAGGAATCTCCATACTGCTTTCCAGAGTGGCTGCACCAATAGACAACCCCACCAGCAATGTATGAGTGTGCCTTTTTCCCCACATCCTCATCAACACCTATTGTTGCTTCCTCTTGATTTTCTCTTTTCTTTCTTTGCTCATGTTCTTTCCCTTTTCTGTAATATTCTTTTTTAAAATTGATTTTGAAGATTCAAGATATTTTATCATCAGCTACTTACAAACAGTAAGAAAGCTCAATTAGATTACCTAGTACAAAATCAACATACAAAAATCATTAGTTTACATATATTCAAACAATCTTTTGGAAGATTTAATGGAAGAAAGGATTTAATACATAACAATAACAAAAATATTAATATATTTGTCAATAAAAATGTGACACCTATTAAAAATTAAAATTAAACGATCACTGAAGGCAAAAAAATAGCCTTTCTACAAGGAGAATGACCATATTATTGTGTAAATTAATGTGTAAATTTAACAAAATCTCAATGAAAACTTAACAGCTTTAAACTGTATCACCTGATGCTAAATTTAGTGAAAAAAATAAACATTGAAGTGGGACCAGCACCAAAACATATTAAGACATTTTTAAAAGTCTAAATAAATTAAGAGTATCATACTGGTCAATTAGCAAAACAGAATGCCAGAAGTTAGTACACTCAGATACATACAGAGATTGAATGTATAAAGAGAATATCATCTCAAATCACTGGGAAAAAGAAGTAGTCAATAAATGTTAAAAGGATAAGTAAAGTAATATCCCTGCCTTACCTCATACACTGTGATAAATCCCACATGTACCAAAGACGTTTCTTAAGTAACACAACCATTAAATAATAAGAAGAAAACTTGAAAATTTTTTTCCTTACAAGTCTGGAGTTAGCAAGAACTATCTAATATTTCATGACTCAAAATCCCCATGTCATAAATTATTTCTCTGGTACTTTGTGTTACATTAAAGAATATTTTATAGAAAGAAGCATCATAACAAACTTTTTAAAAAGCCAACTAAGGGAGATATTTACAGCTCATATAACAGAGCTATTATTCCTAATATGTAAATTGACAAAATCATAACCAATTCAAAACATAGAAAAAGGAAATAAAATTTGCTATTAATAAACAACAAGATGGTTAACTTCACTCATTAAAAAAGAGAAATGTAAATTAAAAGTGCAGATGAAAGACTGTTTTCTCTCTCTCCATTGGCAAAAATTCAAAGTTAGCTAACATACTCTATTGATAGGACTCTGGAGGGGAAAGCATTTTCTCATGCATTATAACAGTGGTGTGTTAAAGTCACCCAGAATTACTGTGTTGTGGTCTATTTGATTCCTGGTATTGAGAAGGATTTGTTTGACTTACACGGATGAGTCATTGTTTGGGGCATAAATATCTGTGATCATCATGTCTTCCTGATTTATAGTTCCCTCAAGTCATATGAAATGTTCTTCTTTATCCTGTCTGACTAGCTTTGGCTTGAAGTCCACTTTATCTGCTGTAAGGATGGAAACATCCACTTTTGTACAGAATCTGTGTGCATGGTTTATTTTTTCCCATCCTTTCACCTTTTGTCTGTGCATGTCTTTTCCAATGAGATGAGTCTCTTGAAGGCAGCATATTGTTGGGTCTTTCTTTTTAATTTAATCTGCCAGTCTATGTCATTTGATTGATGAGTTTAGGTCATTAATATTCAGGGTTACTACCGAAATATGATTTGTATTCCCAGGCATTTTGGCTTATTTTTTTTTATTTTGTTTTGTTTTGTTTTGTTTTGTTTTGTTTGTTTTTTGGATCTGGGGATTGAACTCAGGGGTATTCGACCACTAAGCCACATCCCCAGCCCTATTTTCTATTTTATTTAGAGATAGGGTCTCATTGAGTTGCTTAGAGCCTCACTTTTGCTGAGGCTGGCTCTGAACTCACGATCCTCCTGACTCAGCCTCCCAAGCCACTGGAATTACATGCATGTGCCACCACACCTATTTTAGGTTTTAAACTTGGTTTGTTTACTCCGTTGATTGACTTTTACTTTAGGGTAGTTCCTCCCATTGCTGACCCTCATTGTTGTTTTCCTTTATCTCCTCTTGAAATATTTTGCTGAGAATGTTCTGTAGTGCAGGCTTTCTATTTGTCAATTCTTTGAACTCTTGTTTATCATGGAAGGATTTTATTTTGTCTTCAAAACTCAAGGTTAGTTTTGTTGGGTATAAGATTCTTGGCAGGCAACCATGTTCTTCCAGAGCTTGAAATACATTGTTCCAGGCCCTGCTAGCTTTTAAGGTCTGGGCTGAGAAATCTACTCATATCCATATTGGTTTCCCCTGTATGTAATCTGACGCTTTTCTTTCATAACCTCTAAAATTCTATCTTTATTTTGGATGCTAGGCATTTTAATTATAATGTGCCTTGGTGTGGATCTGTTGTAATTTTGTGCATTTAGTGTTTTGTAAACCACTTGTAGTTGATTTTTCATTTCATTCTTCTGGTTTGGGAAAAGTTCTGATATTATTTCATTGAATAGGTTGTTCATGCCTTTGGTTTGTATCTCTGTGCCTTCCTTAATCCCAATAATTTTTAATTGGTCTTTCCATGATATCCCAAAGATCTTGGAGGTTCTGTTCATGATTTCTTACCATCTTCTCTGTTTGGTCAACTTTATTTTCAAGATTCAATATTTTGTCTTCTTGTCTGAGGATCTGTCTTCCAAGTGAGCTAGTCTCTGTTGGTGATGCTTTCCATTGGGTTTTTGATTTGGTTTATTATTGCCTTCATTTCAAGGATTTCTGTCTGGTTTTTCTTCAGAATCTCTATCTCTTGGTTGAAATGATCTTTTTCTTCCTTCAGTTGCTCTTTTAACTGTTTATTGCATTGATAGTTCATTGCCTGCATTTTCTCTTTTATCTCATCCTTTGCTTCATGAATCATTGTAATTAAGTATATTCTGAACTCCTTTTCTGACATTTCTTCTACCATGCTATCATTGGATTCTATTAATATAGAATCTTGATTTGTTTGAAACACCGTCTTCCCTTTTTCATGTTGTTCACATATCTTCCCCTCTAGCAGTGCAGATCTGGGGTATTGTAGTCCCCTCCCCACATAGTGTCATGCAGGCTTATAGTGTCATGCAGGTTTCCAAAACCTCTTCTTTAAGGGGGAGACCAATATTAGTAGCATCCAGTACAGACAATATGCAGCCCTAAACCAAATAGACTCTCTTAAGACATTAACAATATTGTCATGATAAACAGAGGATGAGTTCAATTATTGCATACAGTATAACAAGTAGATTTGCAATGAGGCCTACAATATATAATGGTGGACAAAGAAGATGGGGAGGGGTGTAGGATGTAACTTTTAATGGGATAAATAAAGAGTGTATTAGTACTAGGTTATAGGAAGCATGCAAGCAGAATCAAAAGAATTATGTTGTTAGCACGAGAAAAGGGAGAAAGAGACTCTGAGGAAGCAGGTAAACTAAAGGAAAATGGGGAGAGTGAGAAAAATAAAGAAATAAAAACTTATGAATTTTCACAAAGGAGAAACAAAATCTACACTATAAAAGACATATACTATTCAAACCTCCCAGGCTTCAGTAGCTTGAAGCATGAGAGGTGCTTGAAGCATGAGAGGTACTTGAAGATGAGCTTCCATTCTCCAGCAGGTGACTCAGGATGGGATTGGCCCCACCTAAAGATAGCATCTTCCACTTCCAGGATAATCCAAAATGACTGAACTAGTTTCCAGATGAGTTGGCAAATGGGGAACTGCAGTGCAGTGTGCGGGCACCAAGTCCCTGTGAGGTGCAGTCAGTTGGGCTGGGGGTCCTGGAGGCAGGGCAGGGTCAGTTGGGCTGAGGGGTCCTGTAGTTAGTCATGGTCAGTTGGGCCAAGAACCCTGTAGGTCTTGGCTGTTGTCCTAAAATGGCAGCAGCCATGTGTAACTAAACCTGCAGGTACAGTGTTGACTTCCAGGCAACAGCAGGCAGCTGGTGATCCACTGGCAGTCTGAAGGTGGTGTGCCAGATACCAGGAGATGATCTAGGAATTAGACCTGAGACCTTTCACCAAAGAGAAGGAAAAAGAGGCCTGAATCTTCATCATGTTGACTTAGGACCAGACTTCTTTAACACGACTCCCAAAGTACAAGAATGGAAAGCAAGAATCAACAAAAGGGAGGAATTCAAACTAAAAATCTTCTTCTCAGCAAAGGAAACAATCAAAAAATATGAAAAGAGAGCCTACAGAGTGGGAGAAAATCTTTTCCACACGTACTTCAGAGAGAGCACTAATCTTCAAAATTTATAAAGAACTTAAAAAACTTTGCACCAAAAATACAAAGAACCCAATCAATAAATGGACTAAGAAACTTGGCAGACACTTGAGAGAAGATATACGGTGATCAAAAAACATGTGAAAAAGTGCTCATCACCTCTAGTAATTAGAGAAATGCAAATCAAAACCACCTAAGATTATATCTAATTCCAATTATAATGGCTAGGATCAAGAACACAAGCAATAATAAGTGTTGGTGGATGTTGTCCTTGTGCTCTGGTGGAGATTTCTAGGAGCTGTTGGATGCAGGACCCTTGACCTGGACTTTCTTCCAAGCCCTTTATAGTCCTAACACATGCTCAGATGCTACAGAGAGTCTGCATAACACTACAGGCAACAGTAGGCATTCATTTTTTTCAATGCTCCACATATTCCCAGATGTGTGACAGTCATTATCATTAAATGGAGAATTTTTAAAAAGACATGTATGATATATGTCATTCCTTATCTGAAAAAACAAAATCTAAAATATTCCAAAGTCAAAACACTGGAGCCACAATGTGATGCTACAAGTAGAAAATCTCACACCTGACCTCAGGGGTGAGTACACAGTTCAAACACACATGCACTAAATATATTGCTTAAAATTACCTTCAGGTTACGTGTAAAGGTGTGTGTGAGGCACACATGCATGACTTGTTTAGACTTGGGTTTCATCCACAAGATAACTTATGTAATTAAAAATATTCCAAAATCATAGAAATTGGAAAATTTTCTCCCAAACATTCTAGTATTAACAAACTCAACCTTTGTATCTCTGAGTGTGTGTGCTTGTGTGTGTAGGTGTCGTCATGTGGGCGTGTATCATGAGATACAATATTTCATAGGTCCCATTGGAAAATTTACTTAGAAAATGCAATCTGCCATATTCCCACTACCAAAATGTCATTTTGATCAAATGAAACATTCTTTCATTTTGGGTTGTATGTGTCCTCTATGAATCGCTGCTAAAATGAATATATTCAAATAATCAGAGTCAGACAGAATACAGAAAAATTATATTTAAAAAATACAAAGAGTTTAAACAGCAAATATATAATATAGTTTGAAACATAAAACTAAAGCTATAAATAACTATCACCTAAGGACAAATTATATATGGAATCGATGGCTTCAAAATATCAAGCCAATATTTCAGAAATAAATATCAACAATCAATGATCATTCAATGGTTCAGCACTGGACAGACAAACAAGAGTAAATTCTTCTTAGAAGGTTCCAGTGGTGACCTTGAGCCTCCATTGCCTCATAAGTGGGAGGCTTGGGATGGATCCAGTCATCCATCGATCTCCTCATGAGGGTAGGTCCTCCTCCTCAGGACAAAATCCTAGTTGACACGGGGATTCATCCCACAGAATATGTTCATGTTGTGAGGGATCCTGAGTTCTGGGGAGAGAGGGATATGAGTGTGGAAGTTGACATTCGAGATGTGCACAGTACAACACCCCAACATCTGAGAACCTCTGCCAGGAAAGGTCTGACCCACAGATGTGAGAGCTCTCCAGATCAGCTCCAATATACCCAAAGACATCCTCGATAATCCTCCTCCCTGAGGAAAAACAATGCATAGGACTTCAACAGACCAAAGGCTTTGGGCTCCAGAGTTCCTCTTGAATCTGCCAAAAGATACCCCTAGTAATTGCATCTGAAATCTCCCACAAAAGGCTCATGTGCTCAGGGTTTGGTCCCCAATTCAGCAATGTACACTGGTGGGTTTGGGGGGAAGCATTCCATAGTGTGTGCTCTGATGTGATCATGAAATCCTCATTCAAGATTAAGACACTACTGGGCAGTGGGAGGAAGTGGAAGAAGGTTGGGCATGGTTGGAGGAAGACAAAGTGGTGGGGGGTGCCCTCAGCAAACATATCTTTTCCCTGTGGGCTCCTCGTAATCCTCATTCTCCTAGTATTCCTCCTCCTCCTCTTCCTATCTTTTTCTCCTTCCCTCTCTCAGTCTCCTTCTCTCTCTGGCATTCTATCCCCTGGGTGGCAAGTGCTGAGTAGGTTGCAGCTGCCACACGCTCTGCCACTATGGACAGCCTCAGTTCAGAACCAAATGGAAAGCTAAAAGAGGATTCCTCCAGCACCAAAAGAGGATTCCTCCTCTCAGTTATTTTCCTCAAGTATTGTCACAGTGAGGAAAGTATGATCAACACAGACACCTCATTTGATCCCCACTTCTGCAATTGTTGGTAGACAACTCCATGTGGGCCAGGCATCCTAGAATGGAGGCCACATCCCAAATGCTGCCCTACTGAGAACAATCATTCCAAAGAACAGGAAAGGGACTGCTTCACTCCCACATTTTGCTATGGTCCAGGGATGCCACAACCCACAGAATTTCAGACACCCAGTGAGTCCCTCCTCTGAACATCTATTTCCTGCAGCCCTTCTCTAACAAAGTGCCTGTTGTAAATCAATTTGGGTTTGCATGTGTGTACCTCTGCTATGAATTTCTGAGCTTACCAAGGCCTTGGCATTCTGCTACCATGAAGTCTCTAACTTAATAGACTTAGGAAATAAGATATGAAAGACTATCATAGACCCATTTGGGATGTGGACAGACTGGGATCTTGGCTGCTGTGGCATTTTGGCTCCCCAAAAGAAAACAGCAATGGCATTATTTACAGGTGAGATTTGTGGCATACCTGCTTAGTAAGGGTGGCTAATTTGACTTTAGTGAGGGACACTAATCTGGCTATATTGATTCATCTAGGCAAGAGGACTCAGGTATAGAAGATGTGGTAATTTGTCCAATGTCAGAATGGGCCAGTGTCCTCCTCTGTCCCAGGGCTGTTCTGGTATGCAGGGTGCATTTGGGGGTGGCCCAGGCAGAAACCCAAGAGACTTTGGTTCTGATTGCCAGGCCACCAAAGAGAATCAGGAAGAGGACCACGCATGTGAGTGCTCAATGAAAGCCATGGGAGCTCCTGGCCTCCAGAGGCTCAGTACTGGCTGGGATGTAGTACAACACCTCATTCAGCAAGGGTGGCCATTGGAAAGGGCTCCTGGACTGCAGGCTACCTGGAGATTTAGTGTGCTCAATCCACATCAGAATCAATTCTGCAGAGAACAAGGGCCCTCAGCTCCTTGTTCAAGGAGCAGGAAGAATCTCATATTGCTCTCCCCCACCCCCACCCAAGCACCAGCATTCTCCATCCCATTCAGTGGAGCCTACAAGCTAGATGCTGTCCTTTTCTCATGTCCCACCAAGACCTGCCCCTGCACTTCTGGTCTGCACACTGCCATCCAACACACAAACTCCCTCAATAACAGGGGTGGACATGGTCATGCTCTCCCTCAACTCAGCTCAAGTTCTTAACTGTGACCTCATTCTTCTTTATTCCCATTTATCTTTCCTGACAATCCAGAAGATACAATTCAAGAGGGCATGAGTAGTCTGTGGTATTGGATTTGTGTTTGCTCCCTGTCCTGGGATAAGCACCAGGGGTCACCCTTGCCGCCAGGCTTACCAGGACAGTCTTGCAGTCGTTTTTACTCTGCTGCTCCAGCCTGATGTGAATGAGGTAGCTGTCTCCCATGTGTTTGTTGTACTTGGGCCAGGTGGACCTGCCAATGATGGGTCTGATGACACTCAACTTTGTCTGCCATCTGGTAGCCAAGGGCTTAGGCCAAACCTTTTCAGCAGAGATGCTACTTAAGGCAGGACTGATGTTAGACACCATGGCAGAGGCCTTGGAAGTTGTTTCTGAGCACTGTGGGAGATGGAATATCAGCAAAGCCCAGAAACTGAAGGTCACCCCCACCTGTCAGGTTGCTCTACTAGCATTCTAGAACATATGGTCAGAGCCCGAGGTTTCTTTTCTCTTTGTGTGGATAGAGAATGGCATCCAGAGTAAAGAGCAGATAAGGTGGGGGCTTACTGCTTTTCCCTTGACCTTGGCCCTCTTGTTGATGGGTCTTTTTCTCAGGATGAAATAATACTTGACTCCAGGATTCATGGAGAACAAGATCATTGCACAGCCAGGGAATTTGATTTCTAGGGAGAGAGATGTAGAGATTGGTAGGTGACACTCAAGGATTATACTACAAGGCACTCCCAGCACCTGGGAGTCTCTGCCAGGTGAGGCCTGAGCCACAGACTTGAGAACCCTCCAATCCAGCTACACTCCCACCCAATTCTTCCTTAATGAGTCTTCCCTGAAGAAAGCTTATGCTCAGGATCTAAACCAAACTAACACCTTTCAATAAAAAAGCACCTTGGACCAAGGACCTTCTCAGTTCAGGTTGGACCTGCCAAAGAGACACTGCTAGGGTTTGCATCAGGATATGTCCCCAAAGCCTCATGTGATTCATCTTTTCTCCCCAATGCAGCCGTGTTCTCACATGGGCTAGGGGAAGCATTGGATGTTGAGTGCCTTCACCTTGCCAGTGGATCCATCTGTTCATATGAAGATGCTAATGACAGGTGTGATAAATGAGCCATGGGTTGGGAATAGAGCCAGTTCAACCTCAGCAGATTTGTACCCTGGAGACCTACTTTGTTTTCTAGGTGAACTCTCTTGTATTTCTTCATGATCTGTCTCTTTTATGTTCTTATTCACCCTATTGCTATTCTGCTTGTTCTTTTTTTCCTCATTTTTTAACACCTTTTGCGTCTTTTCTTGATCCTATTTTAATTCTTCTTGTTCTCCATCTTGTTTCTCCTCCTCCTCCTCCTCCTCCTGCTTTACCTTCTCCTACTCCTCCTATTGCTCTTCTACTTGTCCTTTTTCTTATTCCAATTCATCTCCTGAACTTCTTCCCACTCAGGCTCATATGTTCCCTCCTTCTCCTCCTCCTTCTTCTTTCCCTAAGAATAGTTGGTCATGCTCTGAGCAGCACCCATCTACCATATACTTCTGCCCAGATGCAGCCTCTGTTCAGGACCCCACCATGCATTCAGTCCTCCATGGAAAGTAGTGAAACCAGGAGCCTAAGTATATTTTCTTCATACCTTCATAATTGTCAGTCATGAAAACTTGCCTAGTAGTGACCCCCATTTTGTCCATGCTTGAGCCTGTGAACACCTTCACCTTGACCAGGCTTTCTACAATTGAGGCCACATCCCCAAAGTTTTTGAGTGTGAACAAGGTTTCCAAAGTCTAGGGGAGAGCCAGCATCACTGCAACCCTCCTGCCATAATCCATATACACCATAACACCTAGTGGGTTCCAGACAACCAGGTAGTCCTCTCTTTGGACAGCAAAAAACACATGATCCTCCACTGGACTGGACCCTGCTGTCATCCAATGCTGGGTTAGATGCTTCTATTTCTTTTTTTTTTCATGTTATGGTTTTTAATATTTATTATCACATTAATTTTTGTTCAAGTAGATTTGCATTAATAAACTATAATATCACATATAAAGTTTTATGTAAATGAATTTTATAATGTAAAGTAGTGAAGAAATAAATGCATAAAATACAATCATGTATGTTTGATAATAGAGGAGATCGAAGAATGTAAGAGCATGTATAGTTTAATTGCAGTACAGTTCAGCGCAGCCACCAATATAATGAATTCTACTTTGTTTTCATCTTCACTAGCATTCAACAGTGTTTTTAATTTTTGTTAGTTTGAGATTGAAAATATGTTTAACTACATAGCTACATAATATAACAATTTGATATGTTACACATACACACACACAGATGGCAAGACATAGGAGAAGCAAAGTATTGATTATTTAAGAGATAATCAGTGTTTCTGTCTTGTAGGGAAGTGTGATAAGGATGTCATCAAGAACGGGTAAACCTAACGTACTGGTGGAATTCTATTTTTTCACCTAGGCACCTGGCACCAAAATTGTCTTAAATTATTCTTTAAACTATGTAGATATATTTTATGCATGCTTTCACATATGTGATCCTCTTTACAATAAAAAAAACTAACATTAGGTACAAGGTTAGTAATCCATCAGTCTTAACTTGCTGAGTGATTGCTTTGCCAATATGCATTATGGAAGTGGGAATCCATGAGCGACAAGGGGTGAGCATTATGCAGACCTACCTCAACTCATCAATGCCCATCTTCCTTTCCAAGATCTCCCGGCTATCAGCATAGTCTTATGAACTTTCTTTTCTAAAGGTCAACCTTCTTTATCAAGAAAAAGTTACATTGCTTCCTTTACTCATTAAAAACAGGGTGAGAGAAGAATGGAGGAACTTTAGATTATGTAGAGGGAAATGAGAGGGGAAGGGGGTGGGGGTATGAAAAATGATGGAGTGAGACAGACATCATTACCCTATGTTCATGCATGATTAACAAGAAGGGTATGAATGTACATCATGCACAACCATGGAAATGAAAATTTGTACCCATATGTGTACAATGAATCAAAATGAAGTCTGTAAAAATTTTAAACAATTATAATAAATAAATCAAACAATTTTACACCAGAAAGAGATCCAAATTGGAAAAAAAGAAAGATAACAAAAAATGCTGGAGATGCTACCAAGAGAGATGCTCCTATTTCTGATATCACTTTAATTGACTATCATTTTTTAATTCCTTATTTTTTTTCAGTCATCTTGTAGCAGGGATCAAACCCAGAGGCGCTTAACCACACAAACACATTTGTAGCCCTTTTTATTTTGATACAGGGTCTTACTATATTTCTGAGGCTGGTTTTGTATGCCTGGTCCTCCTGGAAGCCTCCCAAGTCACTGAGATTGCTGACCACTGCCACCTTGCCTGGCTTCTTGGAATATCTTGACCTCAGTCTTCCTCACATGTAAGATGTGGCCAGTCTAATAGGCTTGGTGTGTGAAAATGTGAGGACTGACCATATGTGCTCTGGAGAGGGTGGGATTTACTGGACAGATTGGGATTGTGGATGCTATGAGTGCCTGTCTCATAAGGAAGGAAATGGCAATGCTAATATTTCCAGGTCAGCATTGTGACCTATGTGCATGGAAGGCCCTTATTTCATGCTGGAAGAGATATACCAATGAGGATATTCTGATCTCTTTGGGAGATGGGCACCCATGCACAGAGGACTTGTAAATTTTTCAAAAATAAAGATATAAAAATGCAAACAGGCTGTTCCCTGGCTTTTCTGTATCCTTGACTGAGTCCTGTTAGCAGAGGACTGATGTTTTTCTCAATAGGCAGGATTCTCCTGTCCTACACATGGATTGGAACAGGTGCTGCTTCAGTCCACATCAGTGCTTTTCCTACATGGAGCACCTGATGTCCTCATCTTACTAGGAAGGAATTCCTTTCAGGGAGCCATTAAGTGAATCCTGGCTTCAAGGGTCCCCTATGCTTTGCCCCCCATGGATATTAGCTTTGCAATGCATGATCAGGTCGAGGGGAGAACACATTTTTGGAAGGTTCAGCAGCCCCTGGAGCAGCATGGAGAACCTGCTGGTTATATGCCCCCCTATAACTGCAGTTTGTTTTGTGCAAAAGCCCACCACACCCTGGCTGCTTTTTCTGGCCAAGACACACTTCCTTTGGCCTGTGAATGATCCTGAGCCCACTGTAGATCATTTCTCCCCACCATCTGATTGTCCCACTTGCTCTCATGTGCTGACACAATTTGCAGCAGCTCAAAGTCTTCCCAATTCTTGTCCTCGAATGAGTGTTGGTCTAAGGCCCTACATATGATGTCCAGAACCCTCTCTCAGCAGGTCACCTGCATCAGGGTGGGAGAAATGTCATTTAGAATAGCTTTTGCAGTACCACTTCAGAGGAGAGTGGTCAAGGACATTCAGAGACACCTCAGCTCCATGGAAAGTGTGCCAACTTGTTATCCTTCTAACTGATGGTGACCTCCTTGTATTCTCATGGGGTCTTGTGATGTGCTATTAGACCAATCCTGGTACAAATATCTGCCTGTACTTGCCATGCCTGTTGGAGCCACATTCCACTCAGGGAAAAAGGAACATTCTTCCTGCTTGCAGACACACTCTTGTCCCACCAAGATGGAGGAATGGGCCTGTGGCCTCTATGCCAGCTGAGCTCTGAAATGCAGGTTGTGTCTTTGGTTGGATCAGGCAGATACCCTAGAAAACTTGCAACTGACTGCCAGTATACCAAACAGACTCAGGTACAAGCACATGTACTTGGCTGCTTAATGATAGCCTGGTTGTAATGAGGTACCTGACTCATCACTGGCAGTCACTGAACAAGTCTCCTCTGCAGCTGGACACCTGGGCAATTAGCATTTATACTGCACCCCCATATAAATTCTGCCAAGAAACCCTTTAATTCCCTATTCACCAACATGCAAACTCTGGCATTCCTGGGATTTGGCATAAGCACCAGGTGACCCTGGCCCCAAAATATCACACCAAACCATGATAAGTAGGGTCCATTTCCTCCCACCAGTGGCATGGCCCCTCCTACAAAAAATGAGAAATCACTGCCACTTCCTCTCACCCAACCTCCTCTTGAATAGAATGCACTCATTAAGAATACCAAGGTATAGACAGTGCAGCCTGCATCCTAGGGACTCCTCCGATTTCAGCTGTCCCCAGAACTCGCTTTTGCACTTCCAGCCTGCAAAACCACAACACACAGTCCCACTCACACCTGGAGCTGGGCCAAATTGTGCTCTCCATCCTCTCAGGTCAAGTCCTTAACACTGACTGATGTCTCTTCTTTTTGACAATACAGCCCATGGTGTTTGCTCTATTTTCTTCCTTCCACAGTGTGGGCATGCAGGTGACAGCCCTGCTATCAGGCTGACTGGGATGCTCTTTGAAGCTCTCCTGCTCTTCTCCTCCAGATGGACATGTACAAAGCAGCTGTCTCCTAGATGCTCATTGTCATCAGGAAGTGAGGAACTGCTGTTGGTGACCCTAAGATACTGGGCACCTTCCTTTTGGTGGCCCATGCAATGCTCTGGCTGCCACTGAACAACTGCTTCTCATGGCTTGTGGGATTATGACTGTCATTGCACAAGCTGACTCCAAGAACTGTGGGAGATGACAACATCAGCAGAGCCCAGAAACTGGAAGCCACCCCAGTCTGTTAGTTTGATGGGCATTCTAGAACATATGTCCAGGAGCTGAGGCTCTTTGTCACCCTGGTGGATGTGGAGCAGCACCAGGAGTAAAGAGCAAATAAGGTGGGTGTTTACCTCCATTTTCTTGACTTGTGCCCACTTCCTGGTGAGTTTTTTCCTGAGGATAAAATCAAAGTGGACACTGGGATCAATGGCATAGAACACATTGCCATCATCAGGAATCCTCAGCTCTGGAGAGGGAGGGACAGAGTTGTGGAAGGTGATTGACACTCAAGGGGTACACAACAGAACACCTGAACAACTGAGAGCCTCTGCCATGTCAGGCTTGAGCCCTAGACCTGAGAGCCCTCCAATCTAGATCATGTTCCACCAAAAACATCCTCTGTGATTTTCCCAGTGGAAAAACTATGTACATGTTCTAAACCAATCTACCAACTTCCAGGAGAAAGCACCATGGACTCCAGAAGCTCTCAGTTCAGGTGGAACCTGCCAAAGAGACAATGCTGGAGTTTGCATGATGATTTGCTCCCAGTGACTCCTGTGTTGAACCTTGACTCCCCAAGGCAGCCATGTTCATACACAGCTTTTGGGGATGCATTTGATGGTGGATGTTTTGACCTTGCCAGTGGACTAATCCATTCATAGATGAAGACACTAACAGCAGGTGGTATAAACTGGAGGTATGATGGGCATGGATGGAGGATGTCCACAGTAGGGGTGTGGCTTCAGAAACAATGTTTTTCTCATTTTTTATTGTTTTATTTTTGTCACCTCATTCTCCATTTCCTCCTCATCATTGCACTTATGATTCATAGGGATTTTTTTCAACCCAAACTCAATTTAACTTTATTGGACCACACTGTCTCAGGCAATTAGACAAATGTTTGTAAAACACCAGATGAGAAAAAGGAATGTGGACCAATAGTGGAAAACAATGTTTCTAAGAGAGAAATCATGAAGTGGGAAGAAGAAACACAATGATTCCATCAGCACCTCCTGTTCTTCTAAACATTACTTACCTCACATGGAGAGAACTCCTCTGACGAACAACCAAGATAGCTTCTGGCTAGCACACCCCTACCCCCAAGTGGTTATATTTACAATTAAAAAGAAAAAAACGCCTGAAGAATTTTCAATTTTGATGAACTAGAGCAAGTCTGCATGGGATTACCAATTATTGGGGGGCAACTGATAACAGCAAGGAGAAAGGAAAATACAATTGGCTTTAAAGTCCCTTTTGGTCATGCTAAGTGAAATAAGCCAAGTCCAAAAAACCAAAGGCCGAATGTTTTCTCTGATCAGTGGATGCTGATACCTAACAGAGGTGGGGGTGGGGGGATGCCAGGGGTTATGGGGAGGATAGAAAAGAATGGAGGAAATATGGATGGTATGGAGGAAAATGGGATGGGAGGGGATGGGGGCAGGAAAAATAGTAGACTGAGACAGACAGCATTACCCTATGTAAATGTAAGATTATATGAACTGTGTGAATAAAAATAAATTTTAAAAAAAGAAAAAAAAAAGAAATTCCCAACCACATATACTGTGTTTATAAATAAAAAGCAAATTACACATTTAAAAAAATAAATAAAGTCCCTTTTGGGTAATGCACACAAGTGATAGACACAAAGTTCAAACTATCAAAATAGGCTAATTGGGCGAAGAGAACAATTCATATTTTTCATCTGTTGATTCTTATATTCTTGTTCTCTTTGTTTCTGGATCTTGTTCTCCTTTTTCTTCTTCTTATTGTTGCTCTTGTTCTTTGTCTTCTACATCTTGTGGTTCTAGTTTTCTTCATGTTCTTCTTCTTCATCTTCTCCTTCAACTCCTTTTGCTTCATCTTCTCCACCTTCTCTTCCTCCCCTTCCTCCTCCTCCTCCTCATTTCTCTCTCCAATGCTAGTTTGCAAAGGTGGAAAGGGTTCTATTCCTTCCCACTTTTCTGCCAGATATGGCCTTGGTTCCAGAACAACTCAATGATGTCACATCACAAGGAATGGGAAGATTTGAAGCCAGGTGCCTAAAGCAAGGTTTCCTCATTCAGGTGCTTCTCTCATGGACTTGTCACTGTCATAAAAGGCTGCCTAAATAGGCACCCGGTGGTTGTCTAGCTTCTTTGCCACTCATGGATATGAAATCTGCAAAGCCTGAGTAGGCCCAGGGGAGGACACTTGATAGGGAGGCCCAGCAGTCCCAGGCTCTACAGATTTACACTCCCATCATTGCACTTTGTGCAAAAAGCCCACCACACTCTGGCTGGTTTTTGGGCCACAAGACACTCAGTGAGTGTCCTGAGACCACAGAAAATCATTTCACCCCACCATCTGATTGTCCCACTTACTCTGACACAATTGCAGCAGCTCAAACTCCTCCGGAGTCTCCTCATTGAGCAAGTGTTCATCTAAGACCCTGCATATGATGGCTGGTGCCCTATCCTGTCAGGTCACCCGATCAGGGTTGGAGAAAGCTCATCAGAGAATGAGTTTTGGAGGAGCCACCCAGAGGACGGTGGTCCAGGTCATTCAGGAGCCAGCTTAGCTTTCAACACAAGGGCATCATTCTCTATCTTACCGCCTAAGCCCTTCAAGTGTTCATGTGGGATCTTCCCATTTGCTTCTAGTCCTATCGTGGTACAAGAGTCAGCTTGTACCTGCTATGCTCTACCAGTGAAAGGATACAAAAACTAAACAGCCTTTGTGCAGACACACTCTGGTCCCAACAAGATGGGAGGAATGGTCCAGTTTTCTCCTGAATCCCATCTCTGCTCTGGGGTGCATGCTCCATTTCTGGGTGGCACAGGCAGACACCCTAGATGCTTTAGTCCTGAGAGCCATGATATAAAACAGGCCCAGGAACAAGAGCATGCTTGTGTCTCTTTAATGATAGCTGAGAGAGCTGCTGGCCTCTAGAGCCTCAGCACTTCATGGATGTAATGAGGTATGAACCCAACAGAGGCAATGTTTGAACAGGGCTTCTCTGCAGCTGGACACCTGGAGCATCAGGGTGTGAACTCCACACCCATAACTAGTCTGCAAAGGGAGCCACTAGCTCCCTATTCAGATATGTGCAAACTGTGATAAGATCGGTTTCTTGAAAAGCCCCCAGTTGTCTGGCCTGCAATGACCTAACCTGATCTTGCTAAGGAGGATCCCTTCCCTTCCACCAGTGACACATGCCTTCCAACATACAGGAGTTTTTACTGCTCCAGTGTCTGCACCAACCTCCAAGAGTCCAACTCACTCACATGGGCACCAAGGTTCATAGGGTGCAGCCTGCACCCTATGCATTCCTCTGACCTCATCTGAGCACAGCTCTTACCCCTCCACTTCCAGACTGCAAACCCCACAACCTGCAGGCCCAGTCACACCTGGAGCTGGGGCATGCTGGTGCTCTCCCTCATCTCAGGTCAGGTCCTTAACACTGACCTCTGTCTTCTTTACTCTCTTCTGTCCTACTTGACCTTCCAGAAGCTCTACTTCAAGAAGGCAGGCCTGGTCCAAGGTGTCTGATATGTTCTCTACATTCCCCTGCTGAATGGTTCACCATGACGCTCTTATACTCCATTCTCCTTTGATTTTCTCAATGGACATGAATGGAGCAGCTGTCTCCCACTCGCTGGTTGTAGAGAGGTAGTGGGAACAGCAGCTCCAGCACCTGCTGGGTGGTGATGAAACCTGAGTCAATAGACCTGAAGGTGCTGCCCCCATTGGAGTTCCATCCAAAAAAGACAGGCATGAGCTGGTTCATGGACTCTTTCTGTCTGGTATCTTCAAGGGTCTCTATCCTGCAGGGCTCTTCCACCTTCTCAACCAGCTCATTTTCACCCTGGTTAGGGATCAAGGATGGTGTGTTCAAAAATGGAAACAGTAACAAATTGAAAAATGACTGATTCCAATACAGTGACTTAATACCATAATGGAACACTTCCCATCAGTACACCCACATGTATACCAACACACACACACACACACACACACACACTCACACGCACGCACACGCACACAGAGATAGAGAGAGAATCAGAGTCAGAGTCAAAGTCAGAGTATGGGTGGTCAGACATTCATGAGGAACCATAAATGAGGGCCTGCTATGCTCACCTGTCCTGTGTTGCTCAGTGTTGCTCTTGAGCTTCTCTGGGAAACTCTCCCGAGGCTCTGGTGTGTAGGACAAAATCTCACTCCCTGTTCCCACACAAGAGGCCCCCCTGAGATTCCTGGGGACCTGAGGCTCGGCATTTTTTGAAACAACAGGAGGACATCCTTCTCCCTCCAGTGTCTCCAACCAAGTGAGCTAGGATGGCTTGCTCAATGAAGTGGGTGCCTGGCTACCAGGTTTCCGCGTTCCATTGGAACACAGCACTGAGGGCACTTCTACTGGTGCCTGAACCTGAGCCTCTTATTCATACAAGACTACTCCCGAAAACACATGAGCTGCTGATTTGTCAACCCACATCAAGTACACAACTGAACACATGTTGACCAACGACTACATCTACCAGACCCTGCCCACCTTGGCTCCCAATAGAGTTCCAGGTTGAGGATTCAAATCTGAATGCACAATGAATCCTTTGTGACCCTGGACCAATCTTTGTCCCTCTATGGGCTCCCCAGTGTCCCCAGACATTTCAGGATACCAATGTAACATTTAATTTCTAGGATGTTATTGGATATATTTGCCCATAATTGCCTGCATTATCTCTGAAGACCTTAGTTGGAACTCAAAGTTGTGAAGGCACAAACTAAGAAATGGTACAATCACAAGAAGGGGAGAGACAAAGAATGCACCCCAACTCAATCATCCTTGTGTCCCACATAGGGTCTTGGACAAGGTCAGTCTGCTTATGGCTGCAGTTTCCACTCTGCCCCATGGCAAGCTTGAGGGGATTGAGATTCACAGGCTGACCCCTTTGGCATAGAACTTCCCAAGGCTTCTCATGAGATTTCAAATTGGCACAAGTGCATCTCTCAGTCTAGGAGGTGGGGGTCTCACAAATACTCTGAAGTACCACAGCATCCTGCTGCCCAAAGCCAGTACACCCCTCACCTGCAAGTGGATCAGACTCTGTCTCTGGATTCATGGGAATACAAGTGGGCAATGGAGATGGGACATCATCTCCAAGATTGAAGTTTATGACTTCTGTCTGGATCCCTATCTCCAGTATTGCTTCCCTGTCTGATTTTCATTCTGGATCCAACAATCAAGTTGATTCATCATGAGATATCCTGTGGACACACCCTTTGACAGAGACATAAGAGTGTCCCATCACCCATCAGAGAGATACTGAGGCTCAGCCAAACTGGATCCTCCCAGCATGAGCCCTGAGGCAGATCTTCCCAGCTGAGCCTCAATGGGGTCTGTAGTCTCAGCCTCCTGAGACATGAGAACAGAGGTGTCCAGCTGAGCCACCTTGGAAGCAGATGCACAGAAACTGACCTTATCAATGGCTGTTATTGTCAGTCTTGATTTAGAGGAGTGGTGATTCACAACCGTGGACATCAAGGCTGTCTCCATACTTTGGGGTCTCTTCTTTTAACCAGGAATGCTGGTGATGGGAGGACCCATGACTTGGCATGCTGTGGACAAAGCAGGACCACAGGCCCTCTTCTCTGGGCTCAATTGCTCCACTACAATGGAGAGCATTGATATTCCTGGTGGTTACAACCAGCCCTGTACCCCAGAAAAAGTTCCACACTCAAAGCCTTGACCTGAGTGTGGGTGTCCTCAAGGCAATGAGGTTTCAGGTTCCCAGATGCAAAGTAGTAAGTCCTCTCAAATCCAGGGGCAATATCAGTCTCCCTTGTCCCTCTTTCTCTCTGCTGGTCTCAGGGTGTCCTCACCAGAACCATGGTTAGGTCTTTAGCCCCATTCAGAAAGGAGAATCACTGGGCTCCAAGAAGGACCATCTCTGAGATAGTGTACCAACCCCCTCTGCAGAATCCATGACTCTATTCCCCCAAGGCCCAAGATAGTTTCTCCTCAGGAAACCCAGGAAAGAGATAGCATTTTCCAAAGCCCCAAGGACATTAGTGGGTGAGTGATTGATTGATGGATAGAGAACTATGGCCACCAGAAATTCTGGGGACTTGTATGGTCTTTGAGTTGGAGGTCCATGTACTTTGTTTTACCTCCACCAAGTTTTTTTTTTTAAACACAATTGAGGTTTTCTCTTAGAATTCTATTACATAAGAGGGGTCTCATACTTCCACATGAAAATGGTGGCTAACAGACCTCCCACTATGGATATTCCTGAACGCTCTGTGGGCATTTTCAGACTGTGAAGACTTTAGGAAGCATGAAGACACTCCACCCACCACCAACATAGCATTTCTCCACATCACAATCACTCCGTGTCTGAACTCTCCATTCCACTCTGGATTCTGTCCTGCCCAAGTCATCTGCCTTGATCAGTCCCATCTCTTTCCTTCCTCAGTTTCTTGACTGTCTGGTAAAATTGGAATATGGATGCCAGGGTGCTTGTGGCACACCAACCCTCCTATGGTCAACACTTTGGGTCCCAGAAATCAATGGAATATGTCTGGGAACCTCTGCAGGATGGGAAGCCCACCCTCCAGAGTTTCATCTTCCAGGGAACAATTGAGAGGGAGCCAAGAGGGCTCTGTCAGGTAGAGGGATATGGGAACTGACTGAAACTCAAGATGCCCAGGACTCTGGGTTCACATTTGGTTTTCTGGGGCATTGCTGGGGGACCTGAAGAAAACTCATTTCACTCTAGGCAAAGAGACAGTGGATTCCCTCAGTGCTCATCATGCTGCTGTGCTTCTCAGAGCCCAGGGAAGTCCCAGGTGTGTGGAGGTGGGGAATGCACACACCACCCCAAGATGCTCCTGAGCAACTCTACCACCTGCATCAGGTATCATCACTACAATGTTTCCCTGCCTCCCAGCACAAAAGTGCTCTCAAAGATACTGAGCTTCCATCTCCTCTGGACTAACTCTTTCCCCTGGGATTCCTGGGTCCTAGTATTCAGGAAGCTACAGTAATTCTCAGCACCTAGGCTGGGCCCATACAGAGGCCAGGAGAATCTAGGCATTGTTCATAGTTCTAGTCTACCTTGATCCATGACACAATGCCTGGCTAGACAAGAGAGTCCTCTCCTCCACTGGGATGGCCTCTCCCCAGCCAGTTCCAGTATCATCCTCCAAGCACCTACAGAACCCACCATGCACAAGACCTTGGTGCACACTGGCCTGCAAAGACCTGGAGGATGAGGGTACCCACATGTTGGGACCTGAAGCCCTAGATCCTGGGATCAGAGCAGCCCACTGACAAACAGCTCATGAGCACACAGTCACCACTGCCTGTCACTGAGAGCCTGATTGAGACACCTGCAGAGTTGCCAGGAGACCTGGATTCTCAGGAGTGGGGGTGAACTGCATCCATTTAAAATGATGGTGTCCACAGAAAGACAAAATTGGTAGGATTTCAGTTACCTCAGATTCCCAATCATCCACTTCAGAAAAACATCATTAAGAATTCCTAAAATCCAGTCAATGAAACATAAAGAAGAATCTTCTTTCCTTGGGCCTGGGGAAGGGACTAGAAGTGAGGCCTGTGGCAAGAGGATGTCCACGTGAGTTCTGGAGATGGATGGTGGTGATGGCTGGACAGCAACATGACTAGGCTTAATGCCTCTGAATTACACAGGGATGTTGGATGTATCTTACCACACTTTAAAACTAGGAAATTACTGATTGATGCTCAAGAGGTTGCTTGTGTTGTGGTGGCAGAATATAAGAGACTGGGTCATTTATAGCACAGATTTTATTTCTCAAATTCTGGAGCCTGCAAGGCTAAGATCAGACACTTTCTTGTGTTCTCCTGTGGTAGAAGGCAAAACAGGGACAATGGTTTCTTTGAGTAGCCCCTTCCCAAGGATGGAGACTCCAGTGTCTACTCATGTCTTCACATTCCCACCTGGTAACACATCATATTGAAGATCAAACAGAATGACATCCCATGCTCTCCAGAACTTTCAAACTTCTTGGAATGACTCTGAATATCTGCAAGATTGCACAAGTCATGATTTTGTGATAAAACAAGAGTTAAGTTTAAACATCAGAAGAGGGCTGTGGTGTTGCATGTGGTCTTCCAATCCCTTACTGAGGTTCTGCACAGCAGCTCCAAGTGTCTGCCTACCACATTCCCATGGGGGTGACTCACAGTGAAGTCCTGAAGGCTCTCATGTCCAGAAATCAGAAACATCAGAGGATATACATGGGAGTTTTGTTCTAGTTCCACTGAGAACACCAGAGTCCTCACATTCTCAGGCCTCTTAAAAATGCCAGAGTATTTGCATATAAGCAATGCCTATTTTCTTCTGGTGTTTATGGTTTCTGAAATCGAATATAAAGAAATGGCAATGTAATTCTCCAAAATACTATATGATGTAGGAAACAATGACAAAACATGTATCTGTCCAGAGAGATACAATTTCTGTCTAGATAGTTTTGCTTTGCATCTGTGGGAGCATGGAGGGAGAAAGATGGGTACAGAGGCCTATGGTATTTTCATTATTTTTATCAAGGTTTGGAAAAACTGAAGCCAAGATGAGGGGAGTTGACATCCTTCAAGTCAATGTCTTGACACATCTGGCCTTCAGGCTGGAAGACCTTTTTGGAGAGGATCCAAGCACCTGCCTACTGAGGAACAAGTCCAAAATAATAACTGACTTCAAAGGGCCTCAAAGCATTGGGCTTTCAGGAGGGATGGGGTTATTCCACTCATCTAGGATGTGTTACCCAGGTCAGAGAGTAGGTTCAAATGCAAAACACTGCAGAGTCCCATGGGGAACACTGGAGAGTGTTGGTGATTTCAGAGAGTGTGGATCCCCAGGTGACTAGGTCCTCTCAGCCAAATGGAGGGAACCTGCCATCACAGCAATGAGGACAAAGTTTCCCAATGCTGGGAAACTTCAGTGGGGAAAGATCTGAAGGAAGTCCAGTGTACTTGGTAGAAGAGTGTCCCCTGAAAATTCTTGTTCACCCAAAAGTGGTTGTGACCTGGTGGGGAAAGTCATTGCACAGTGATTAAGCCAAGAGGTTGCATGAAGGAACGCAGTCTACACAGATCCAAATCCAATGACTGGTATTTTTGTAGGAAGAGGGGAGTTTGGACACAGAGACCCATGGAGGCTCAGGGAAACAGGCTGTGTGAGGTTTTGAGGTGGAGGCTGGCTGCTCCAGAAAGGAACAACAGATTGTGGGCAGGAGAGTGGGTAAGAGCTGAAAGAAAATGACACCAAGACACAAAGCTCACCATCGGAGAAATTCCAAATTTATTCAGAAAAATGCTTGTACTTATAGGGTTAGGAGGGAGTGGACGGGTCAGGGCAAGCGATAGGACCGTGACTGATCGGTTAACCATGGTTACTAAGGGGCTTCAGTGTGGTGTCAAAATGTTAATTGGCTCCTGGTTCATGCCAGTGGGAAGAGTTATGGGGGGATTAGGCCCGGAAGAGAAGCCTAACCAGTGCCATGTTGAGAAGTTACAGGGGATATAAAAACAACCTTATATTCCTCCCTTTTTGTTTTAATATTTGGAATGGGGAACCACTTGATCTGGCTACTTCCTGCTGGATGGGGGCAGAGCCTGGGGGAAAGGGGATGGGAGGAATATGGTTATAATACCCCACAGAAATACAGAAAAGAAGGAAATTTCTTCAAGGGAATGATGGGTGAAGGTCCCCTGCAGCCAGAGGTCTTGGAGCATTTCATCCCAGTCCTCTACCAAACGAATGGGTGGGATGAGCCAGCTATCTTGACATAGAGCGATGAGGAAGGAAGCTCATGAGTCAGCCATGGTCCTTCTAGCAGCTGATAAGGAGTTCTTTGAATGAATCATTCGGACCACTGGTTGCTAGCAACTGGTATTTCCTGAGGAGAAACTGATTAAAAGTTTGGTTAGAAATTCTGCTTAGCTGATTTTGGAGGAATTTAATTAAACAGGGTAGGAGAAAGCACACAAGGACTATGGCAACCAGAGGTCCCATAAGCAGTAGAAGGTAGGGAAGCCACCCATGTAACCCAGTCCAGAGGAAGCTTGATTGGAGTTCTCCTCAGCGTCACTCCAGATCATCCTGCAGTCTCTTAATCTTGTCTTGTACAATGCTGGAATAATTAGCATAAAAACAGCATTCTTCATTAAGATAAAGGCAGAGGCCACCTTCCCTAGCCATCAGTAGATCTAGGCCATGACGATTTTATAGGACGACAGTTGCTAAAGAATTGAGTTGAGCCTGTAAATCTAAAATCATACCAGCAATGTGTTGCATATCATCTATTATCTGCTGAGAGAGCTTGTTATAAAGACTGATGGAAGTACTGATACCTGAAATTCCCATCCCTACCCCTGTAGCAATGCCAAGTCCCAATAAAAGAGGGATGACTTGAATTGCTCTTTTAGTTCTGGGGTTGGAATATTCCACAGAGGGAATAGGAAATGATTGATTATTTGGAAGAATTGTAATGTCCAGAAACAAGAAGGCAAGGGCACAAAGTCTGGTCCAGTTACCAGGAAGTACATTGGAGGCCGTTCTTCCACAATAAAAGGCCATGCCATTAGGGGTGCATATAGGTGCCCTTGAGGTAGGGATGGTAACATTTGTCCCACATACCATGGGGTTCAGAGACCCCATATCCTCTGTCTGGGTGGAGGTTGAGCTGGGAAGAAAACAGGTTACATTAGATGGACCAAGAGGAGATATGTAGACTTCTGTATATGGGGGCAGAATAGGACATTTGGGAGGAAAAATTACAGGGTTGGTGTACGTTAACAATAGACCTGTAACTCGTAGGGGACCATTGCAAAGACAAAGCCAACAGTTATTGGCAAGGGATGAATTGGTAAGGTTTAAGAGCTGGAGTGTAGCCTGCAAGATAGTCTGAATTCCCGGATCAAGGTTGAGTTTTCCCTGAACATCAGGGAGGGCTAACAGGTGAAAAACAGGAAGTTTGGGACTAGATTCTGCCAGCTTTCAGATAGTCTTCTCAATGTGTCTGTCCTGTGCCCAATCTTGAACCCCACCTCTGTCGCTTTGTCCCGGGGGAGGAAGGAGAGACCAGCACATGTCTTGGCCCTCCTTAACAGGGCAAAGGTATCCAATACCCGGTTCGGAACCCACAGAAAGAGCAGTCCACACAAGTTTCCCATTGGTATATTTGCATTGCCAGGCATCTCTATAGCAGTATGCCAGCAAGAAGGTGAAAAAACCATTACACCCGGCAGGACAGGGTGGAGGTCCCTCAGAGTTAGGTGGGAGGGGAGCCGACCACACCCAGCATGCAGGGTCTCCCACCTCTAAGGGACAACTGAGGGAAGTAAGCATAACAGCTGCCCATTCACCATGAGAACTTCCCGGTGAGTAAGGACAATGTTTCTAGGAAGCATAACATCTCTGAGGAGGAGGAACCTTCAGAAGATAACAGTTTTTGCATGGGTCCCTAAGGGAATAAAGGCAGGACGATGTAACACAGCAGTCCTGAATAATCACTAAAGTGACAATGAAGAAGAGTAACTGTAGCTTATTAAGGAACATCCTCAGGAAAGGGAATACGAGAGAAATGGAGCTTCAGGGAATTATGAGGAGAGGGAGGACAGGAGTATTTCATATCTAATCTGCAAGGGGGCACCACAGGTCCATGCGGGGGGAACCACAGGAGTTTCAGAATGAATTCCTTTCGGGTCTGATGCACTGGAAGCTGGCTTGAGCCTAGAAACATGAATCCACGGAGTAAGTTGGTTGTGAGAGAGCGCCAATTTAGCAGCTGTGGGGGTGCATAGGATAACTTGTGCAGGCTCTTCCCATTTAGGCTGTAGGGGGTCTCTTTTCCCCAGGGGGCAATAATAGACAGATTGCCCGGGTGACAGAGGAATAGAATTCTGAGAGAGACTGGGGTCCAGAAGGAGCCAGTCCTGGTGTTTCCACAATTCAGCTCGAGTGAAAAAGAAGAGGTACAGCATATTTGTCAGAAATAGGCCATGGTTTGGGTGAAAGTCCAGGGGGAATGAGAGGGCGACCATACATAACCTCGAATGGTGAAAGAAGTGAGGGCTTCTTTCGTAAAGCTCGAATGCGTAAAAGGGCTAAAGGGAGCAACTTAACCCAATCCAGACTTAATTCCATAGTTAATTTTGTGAGGATGTCCTTAAGGGATCTGTTTGTTCTCTCAACTTTCCCTAAGGCTTGTGGGCGATAAGGGCAGTGGAAGTGCCATGGAAAAGATAGAGCGTGAGTGAGGGCCTGGGTGACTTGCGAAATAAATTCGGGACCTTTGTCAGATTGGATAGAGGTGGGCATCCCGAATCGGGGAATGATTTGAGTCATTAGGATATCAGCAACCATAGAAGTCCTTTTGTTGGATGTGGGAAAAGCCTCCACCCACCCAGAGAAGGTGTCTACCAGCACTAACAGATACTTCATGTGCTTCACCCTGGGCATATTCGTGAAATCAATTTGCCAGTCAGCTGCAGGGGTGTGCCCTCGGGCCTGGTGAGAAGGGAAGGGTTTTGGCCGCAGGGGGGTGTTGGGAATAGTTCGCTGGCAGATGTGACACGTTGAAGAGATGTGCTGCAGGAGGGCCCTATCTTCCACTGAAAGAGAAAAGAAGGTCCTAAGAAAGGTTTCAAGGCTCTGGGGGTTAGAGTGAAACAGGGAATGAAGAAAATGGAAAAGGTATTGGTGATCTTCCTCGTGCTCATCCTCAGAGGGGGTGAGTGTGAGCATAAAAGAAGAGTTGGGAGTCCAAAGGGCAGCCGACCACGCAGCCTGGTCAGCTTTAGAATTGCCCATCGTAATGGGGGAGGAGTCAGTTTGATGAGCTCTGCAGTGGGTGATATCAAGCACAGATGGCAATTTTGAGGCTTCCAATAGACGAGAAATGAGCTTTGAATTAGTAAAGGAAGTGCCCTTAGTTGTCAGGCGTCCACTCTCCTTCCATATGGCTGCATGGGACAATAGAATATGAAAAACATATTTGGAATCAGTGTAGAGAGATAAGGCTTTTCCCACAGCCAACTCACAAGCTCTGGTAGCCGCTATGAGTTCAGCTTGTTGGTTAATAGTGTTTGGTGGAAGAGGTTTGGCCTCTATAATAGAGGAAAGAGAGACAACAGCATATCCCACCACCCTGGCTCCATCGTGCACAAAAGAGCTACCATCTGAGAACCAGAAGAAGTTGGGGTGAGATAGAGGGCCTTCAGAGATTGTTGTGGGACAGGGCAGAAAATTTTCTAGGGCTTCAGTGCAGCTATGGGCAGGGAGCTCCGAAGAAGTAGTAGTAATGGGAAGCAAGGAAGCGGGATTTAAGGGAGGACAAGGCTTGAAAGATAAGGTGGGATTTTGAAGGAATGAGACAAGTAGGGAGAGAACTCTGGAGGGAGGAAGAGATTATAGCCCTTTATAAATTAGAAGGTCCTTTAGGTGATGTGGTGAAAGGATAGTGAGGGGAGATCCAAAGGTAAGCTCGTGAGCTTCCTTTTGGAGATCATAACTGGTTGCCAAGGCGCGTAGGCAGGGTGCCCACCCTCTAACAGTGGGATCTAGTTGTTTAGAAAGAGGCCACTGGGGCAAAGGTGGGTCCATAATCCTGCCCAAGGACTCCTAAACTTTGGCCTCCCTTTTCATGAACATATAGGAGAAAAGATCGTGTTAAGTCAGGCAGGTGAAGGGCAGGGGCTTGGAGGAGAGCCCTTCTAAGTATATTGAAAGGCTGGCCAATGTGGAAGGTAATGGCTCATCTTGGGGTCCCTTTGCCAGGTCATTTAGGGGCCTAGCCAAAGGGAATAATTGGGAATCCATGCCCTGAAATATCCTGCCAAGCCCAGGAAAGACAAGATTTCAGATTTCGTCTTTGGGGTAGGCAGGGTTTCAATGAGGCATTTTCTATCGGTGGTGATAACCTTTTTCCCTTGGGAGATGAGGAAGCCCAAGTAAGTGAACTGGGAGCAGGAAATTTGTGCCTTCTGTGGGGAGGCCCAATACCCCTTTTTAGCCAAAAGTTAAGTAACATGATAGTGTCCTGCTTGGATTTCTGTTCTGACGGGCTACAAAGAAGAAGATCATCCACATACTGTAAAAGAGTGTAAGTGGGACACTTAGGGTGGAATTCCTGTAAGTCTGCCGCCAAGGTTTGCCCAAAAAGGTGGGGGCTATCTCGAAAACCCTGGGGAAGTACTGTCCATGTAAGTTGTGAGTGCCTGGTAACCGGTCGGTCCAGGTAAATGCAAAAATATCCTGGGATCCAGGGGCAAGGGGAATAGAGAAAAAGGCATCCTTTAAGTCAATGACTGAAAAGTGAGTGGAAGTATCCGGGATCTGGGAGAGGAGAGTATATGGGTTAGGGACCAGAGGGTGAATGGGAACAACCGAAGAGTTAATGAGACAAAGATCCTGGACTGGATAAGAGCCCTTAGGTTTTAGGTTTTTTTTTTTACCGCCAGGGTAGGAGTGTTAAATGGGGAGTGAGCGGGTCAGAGGTAGCCCTTTTTTAAGAGATCCCATATAATAGACTGGAGACTATTTAGGGCAGTAGTGGATAATGGGTATTGAGCCTGATTAGGGTAACACGTGGAATCCTTAAGGTGAATTTGGACAGGAGGACAATCAACAGTAGAGGGATTTTGAACATCCCATACCGTGGGGTCCACTAAGTGCATGGGTTTTGGAAAGTGATTTTTGGGATGGCCTTGTATAGGAGCCTCACATTCGGAGCAGAAAGGGAGGGTGAGGTCCTCAGCTACTAGCACCAGCAAAAAAATGTGACATAGGAGAAAAAGAAGGTTGAAGGGAAACTGTAGCCCTGAAAAGTGAGAGAATATCTCTCCCAAGGAGTGGTGTTGGGCATTGAGGCATCACAAGGAAGGAATGGGAAAAAAAAATAAATTTGCCATACAGCAAGTAAGGGGAGGCATCTTCAGCGGAAATATACTTTTTCCTCCTATCCCGACAATAGGAGAAGATGAAGGCAGCGTGGGTCCCCAAAACTCCCTCAAGACTGAAAAGGTGGACCCTGTATCTAGGAGGAAATTTATGCTGCACCCATCTACCTGAAGTTGCACCCTGGGTTCCTGCCTGTCGATAGTAACAGCCGGGGAGGAGGACCCAAGGCCCCATCAGTCACTGAGCGCAAGGCCCACGAGATCATCGCTGGGATCCCTGGCCACAACTCCCCTCTGGGAGGTGGGACAATCCGAACCCCAGTGACCCATCTGCTGACGCTTGGGGCAAGGCATGTTGGGGGTCCAAGGAGCGGGGCAGGTTTTGGCCCAGTGTCCCTCTTTGCCGCATTTAAAGCAGGCTCCAGGTGGTGTCTTGTTAGGAGCAGGCTGCGGCTGCCATGCTGGAGACACCCCTCGCAGGGTTTGGGCGAGCATTTGAAACTTATTGTTCTCTGCCTTTTTGTGCCACTGATATTTGCGGCGTTCAGCTTCCTCATCTCGGTTATGAAAAATCTTAAAGGCCACGGCCAGAATTTCAGTCTGGGGGGTTGCAGGGCCTTGCTGAAGCTTTTTTAATTTAGCCTTTATGTCGGGGTAACTTTGGGACAGAAAATACGACATAAGAACATGTTTACCATTGGGTGTTTCAGGATCGAGATTGTTATATTGCTGAAGAGCCTTGGTAAGGCAATCCAAAAACTCAGAAGGGGTTTCATCCTTTTTTTGTATAATTTCCTGGATTTTTTGAAAATTTACTGCCTTGCGGGCGGCCTTTTTTAAGCCTGCAATTATGCATGCCGCGAACTGATTCCTCAATTGCAAGCCTGCTGCAGTGTTATAGTCCCAATTTGGATCCTGCTCAGAAACGGCATGAGGACCGGGAGGGTGGGTGGGATCCACACGATGGGTGTCATTGGCATTGGTTTGGGCTAATTCCCATACCTGCCTATGTTCCTCGGGAAGGAGAGTGTCGGCTAGGAGCATATAAATGTCATGCTGTGTGAGGCTATAAGCCAGCAGGACCCACTGAAACTCTCGGATATAGGTGGTAGGTCGGTTGTAAAGGACCCTAATCTCTTCTCTAACTGGACAAGATCGGTCATGGAGAAGGGGACATGAACTCGGATGACACCCTCTGGTCCAGCAACTTCCCATAGGGGTGCAGTGGTGTGAGATTGAGTAATTTGGGTTGTTTGGGCATGAGTAGCGGGAGGACTGAAAGAACTGGGAGGGGGAGGGGACAATAGCGGGCGAGGAGGAGTCAGGAGAGGACAATGGAGGGGGCAATGGAGCAGCGGGAGGAGGGCGGTAAGGGGGTGGTTCATTAGCAGGATCAAAGGCGGATACGTCTGACTCAGGGGTTGGAGGAAGGGGCTTACAAGCTAAGAGAACCTGGTGGGGAGTGCATGGGGAGCAAAGTTCAGGATGTGCTCGGAGGAGGAAAAAAGCTTCGACGTAGGGAATCTCCTTCCACCGTTTTGAGCGCTAGCAAAAGTTAAATAAATCTTGGAGAATTTGGGGATCTAAAGATCCTTCAGGAATATTGGGGCCAGTCCTGCACACAAAACTTAGTGAGAAGTTTGGGCTTTATATCCAGAGTGAGGGACAATTTACTTAGGTTGGATAGCAGGCATTTTAATGGTGTGTCGATGGGGACAGAAGAAGAGGCCCCCATAGCTGAGAGATAAAAGAGAAATGAGAAGAAAACTTCCAGACCAGAGACTGGGCCAAGCAAACTACCCCCTTGGGCGTCCCCAAGCGGCATATTGCTTAGCTGATTCAAAAGAGTAGGGGCAAGGAGGACAATCAGATCGTCACCTGAGGGTCCAACTGCCAGGTGTAAGTGCCGGTGGTCGTGGAAGACCTAGCACCAGGGTTTTTTCCGGACAGTTCTGGAGGTACAGAAGAGGAGGGGAGGGAGAGAGAGAACAAAAGGAAGAGAAAGAGAGAGAAGAGCATATTCTTCCACTCCACCCCACAAGGAAGGGTTAATCACCTCACAGGAGGGATTAATTGGGAGGCCCGAGGGAGTCCACTGTGGTCATAAAGACCGAGGTGGGATGCGGTCCCCCCACTTACCTGACGATCACGGATAAGCTCCCCGCTATAGTCTGATGAAGGGTGGTAGCCTCCGTCAGGGGAGCTTACCTACGAAATGACGGAGGCTGGATGCAGGGTAGCAGGTGCTTGAAAAGGTGGATGAGGACGGCAAGCCTTGGTGGAGGGAGCCCTCAATAGATGAGGGTATCCCTCTATATCCCGAGTTTCAGCACCAATGAAAGAAAATGACACCAAGACGCAAAGCTCACCATTGAAGAAGTTCCAAATTTATTCAGAAAAATACTTGTACTTATAGGGTTAGGAGGAAGTGGACGGGTCAGGGTGAGTGATAGGACCGTGACTGATTGGTTAACCACGGTTAATAAGGGACTTCGGTGTGGTGTCAAAATGTTAATTGGCTCCTGGTTCTCGCCAGTGGGAAGAGTTATGGGGGGATTAGGCCCGGAAGAGAAGCCTAACCAGCGCCATGTTGAGAAGTTACAAGGGGATATGAAAACAACCTTATAAGCTAGGAGAGTTGGGGAGGACACTTCCCAGGAACGCTGCGAGGGAGTGTGGCACTGGGAGAGTCCACATTTCTTGCCTTGAGTCTCTGCAGCTAGAGGGAAAGACTCTCTTCTGCTGAGGCCCACCCAGTTTGCAGGGTTTGGTTGGAGCAGCCTAGCACCTGCCTGCCGCTCTCAGCATGTTGAGCATGCAGGTCAGATCAGACACACAGACACACTCTAATGACTGCACGGTCTCAGCCATGACTCAAACTTTTTAGCTGTACTGTATTTCATTTTAACTTTCATTAATCACAACTACCAGTTCTAGTCTTATGAGGGCTCTTATGAAATATTAATATTTTAAGTGGCTCTTACAGTACTTTTCTTTTGACATGAACTAAATCTTCATAGGTCATATAACATTCATGTATAGAAACTGATATATAAAATCAAGCTCTGATCATTCATAAGCCTAGATTCCTCTGAAAAGACAGAGAAATGAATTAAAATTCCAATTTACTGAGGCTGAAAATTTATAAGGATTATTTTAGTATCATAAACAACATATTAAAATATTCCTTTTTGAAGCATAGAATAGCTTCATAATATGAACACTGACATCAGTTTTCACTCTCGGTGTTTTATTTTAACGTTTTCCACAAGCTCTAGTTCTTGCATCATTTCCTGAAGCTATTTCTGTTCCTTTTGAAGTTGGACCTGAAGTTCTTCAAGTTCTTTTATGGTACTGGAATGTTCCTAAAATTAAAAATAAAATGCCCCACAACTTAACCAAAGTTAAAAAAAGTACTTGTGTTAGGGGTTATAAAATAAACTTGACACAAAGACTCACAAAATTTGGTGACCTTTCAATATTTAAGAAATATACAACCAAATATCACACCTTAGATTCTCAAATTTAGAGCTGGCATACATGAAGCAATTCATGAACTCACAAATGCTCCTTCAGTAAGGCTTTCCTCAAATAATCTTTTGCTAAAAATATCTCTGTACATATGTGAATCATTTCACAGGATCATTTTTACCATTATCTTTGGTTCCTTTTGATGTTTTTCAGTTTCCAATTCCTTGTCCACCATTGCTTTGGCTTTCTGGACTTCTAAGATCTGTAATTCTAATAACGTGACATCAGACTGCAGCGTTTCAATATGAGCCATGAGATCTTTATCAGAGTGTAGTTTTCCACACTGGAATGACAAATGGTTCATTATTGTAAACTTGCAGAAAATAGATTCAAGAGAGGAAGAAAAGGTCCATTAATAAGAATATTGGCATAGTGTGAAAAATGAAGATTTCCAAATAAATTCCACAGGATGACAACGTTACATTTCAAAACCCATCAGTGTTAATATTTATGTGGTAAAATTTGTAAAACACCAGATGTACCCCAATAGAGCCAAAGACAAAAATGAAAAAACAGGAACAAAAACAAATCCAGTGGGACTGAAATTAGAGCAATAAGCAAGACAGGAGAGGGATCCAAGATGGCGGATTAGAGGAAGGCTGCATTCCTACTTGCTCCGTGGATTCCTACTTGCTCGGGATTCAAACAGCAGGAATATGACTCTCAACGAGATTTAATATTCAAAGCACATATAAGGGGTCCCCAGGTGCCGCTCCAGAACCAACTCAGCCGGGCTGGGCTCGGCCCGCCGCGGGCAGCGAGCGACGATCCGGGAGCCGGACAGCTACGATCCGGGAGCGCCTGACCCTGCAGCTGCTTCGGAGCCACCGACCTGGATCTGCGACACCCAACAAGTGAGTGCGGGTCCCCAGTAGCGCTTTGGAGTCACTGGCCGCGGCTCCAGCACCAGCCAGCGGCCTCCCAGGCAGAGACCGAGCATCTCAGGCTACCTGGGCATTCAGAGG
>JAJEJO010002764.1:12639-121276 GCA_020662805.1 Glaucomys volans
TTGGTCTGTCTAATTGCTCTGGCGAGAGTTTCAAGGACAATGTTGAATAGTAGTGGCGAAAGAGGGCATCCCTGTCTTGTTCCAGTTCTCAAGGGGAATGCTTTCAATTTTTCTCCATTTAGAATGATGTTAGCTGTGGGCTTAGCATAGATAGCCTTTACAATGTTAAGGAACATTCCTACTATCCCTATTTTTTCTAGTGTTTTGAGCATGAAGGGGTGCTGTATTTTCTCAAATGCTTTCTTGCATCTATTGAAATAATCATGTGGTTCTTGACTTTAAGTCTATTGATGTGGTGAATTACATTTATTGATTTCTGGATGTTGAACCAACCTTGCATCCCTGGGATGAAACCCATCATGCCAACCAAACATTTAAGATATCAATAACATCAGTTCTTCACAAACTTTTACCTCAAATTGAATACTTTCTAGTTCATTAATAGAGTTCAACAATATATCAATACCAAACCAGTCAAATACAACCAAGCAAAGAAAATCAAAGATAAATATTTCTCATAAATATAAAGTGTCAAAATCCTTTGGAAAACATCATAAAGTTGAATTCAGTGGTTTATGTAAGAATAATGATGATGACCAAGTAGTGTTTATCCCAAGAGTGTAGGGTTGGTTGAAAAATCAACATAATTCATCATTTTATCACACCAAAAGAGCGAAAACATGTCTATCAATAGACATTGGAAATGCATTTGATAAAATGAAACATTCATTCCTAATTTTTAAAAACAAATCTGTCAGGAAACTGATAGTAGATGAGAACTTTTTAAAACTGATAAAGAGCATCTACCAAAACACTACAGTTAGCACATTAATGACAAAAGACTGCTTTCCCTCCATACCCGAGATTATGACTGTCACAAGGATGACTGCTCCTAGCATTTCTAATCAACATGGCACTGGAGGTTCTAGCCAATGTAATAAGGCAAGAAGAAAAAAATAAAAGATCTTCAGACACAAAAGAGGAATAACTACTGTTATTCACAGATGACACGATAACCTTTGTATAAACCCCTAATCAATTGATTGAAAAGCTACTAGCACAAATAAGTGGATTTAGTTAGATTGTAGATAATATACAATTTTATTTTTATATGGTAGCAATAAACAATTATAAAGTTTTAAAAATATTTTAGTGACATCAAAATATGAATTAGAAAGAAATTTGACAGATGTTCATGGTCACAGAAAACTAACATGCTGACACGATAAGATTTTTTTAAAGAAAACTTAAGAGATATATTTGTGTTCATAAACTAGGAGACTCAAGAATGGTTTGATATCAACTCTCACAAGTCAACCTATATATTCAGTGCAATCCCAATTAAAATTCCTTCTTGCTTTTTAAAAAAAAATTGGTGAGTTAATGCTAAAATTCAAAAGGTTACACAAATGACCTTGAAAACTATAAACAAAATTGGAGGACTTACACAACCCCCATTTCAAGACATTATTAAACCTCAGTATTTAAAAAATTGTAAAAACAAAAATATAGTATAAAGAGAAAAAAATAAATAGAACAAAATAGACCCCATAAATGTACTCAAACAGATATGGTCAATTTTTTTTTTGACAAAAATGCAAAGGTAATTCAATGAAAAAATGAATAGTCTTTTCAACAAATAATGTTGAAACAACTTGGATATCTGTATGTGAGAAAAGTAAATCATCAACCATACCTGGTAAAACACACACTAAATCTGTTAAGGAACACATGGTTGCTTCTGTCACTAATGTCCTAGCACTGTCCCAACATAATTCACAATCTAAACATCCATTATCAGCACCAGTGCCATTCAGACCCCCTGGGAATCTTCCACCTGCCAGAAGACCAGACGGATTTGGAAGGTTTGCCTCTGTTAACATTAGAGATGGACACATTTCAGAAGTAACAAAGCATTTAGGTAAAAAAAAATAAGATGAATTAATTACCTTGCCAAATCCTAAGTCTCAACATGAATTCATAGATTCTTAAATGTAAAATTTATTCCCCAATAATGTTAGATGTCCATGTTCTTACTTTTTTAAATTCTCATTGGTGGTTTGGGAATTACAAAGTGCTGCCAGTTTTACAATACTTGCTCACGAGGAACATTTTGCCATATTAAGTTGCCCATATTATTCTTAAATCTGTACATATTGAGTCCAGATGTAATATGCATAGAATATAATTCTGATTCTTCATGTTGGCAAATAGACACTGAATGCTAGAATTATAAATAGTTCTTTTAAATATTCAATAAGTTTTAAATAAATAATAAAAATATTATATGTTTCAGATTAATTAAAATAATTTTGTTTAGAATTTTGATAACGCAGCTGTAGTTTGCATTTTTCCTTTTATTTTATTTTGGTACCAGGGATTGACTCCAGGGTGCTTAACCACTGAGCCACATCCCCACTCCATTTTTTAAAATTAGAGACAGGGTCTTACTAAGTTGCTTAGGGAACCACTAAGTTGCTGAGGCTGGCTTTGAACTTGGAATCCTCCTGCATCAGCCTCCTGAGCCACTAGGATTACAGAAGGTGTGCACCAGTGCACCCAACATGCCTTTTACTTTAGAAAGTCATTTTGCAAAGATGAAACAGAAAAACTTTCAAAACATTAATGCAAAATGTAATTTTTAACTTTTTATATGAGCTAGAATTTTTAACGAAAATAAATTCAAATTTTATATACTTGAACACTCCTATTGCATTTGAATGTTTTTAATTTTTTAATTGATCTTTAAGAAGTTATAAAAATGGTATAAAAATAGAAATGGTACTGGAATAAAAAATAATGAAGTAGAGCTCAGGAAAGAAAAATGTTGAAAAGAAAAGAAGTAATAAAAAATATTTAAAGATATTTTTCTGTTAAGTTTATTGACATTAGAAGCAACAAAAGTAAACAGACTCCTGTTGTGTATAACCCAAGAATTCAAGAAAGGACATCTGAAAATCTTAACAAAACTTAACAAAGTTTTACTTAACAAAACTTTAATTTTTTATCAGAACAATAAGGGTTAGGGGTGTTGTTCAGTGGTAGAATATGTTCTGTATGTGTGAGGTACAGGGTACGACCTTAGAACCATAAAAAAGAAATTAAAATGAGCAAAAAAAAAAAAAAAAGAAAAGAAAAGAACAAAGAGGGACTTACCATTTTAAGTTACTTTTGAAGACAGAAAAACAGAACAATAAATGACAATAGTTCACCTTGGGTCACAGTATTTTAGCCTAAGAATGATAATGTATTTCTTTCCTTTTACCTCTTCTCAATAATTCAAAAACCACAACTTTTTACCACATCCATTTCCAGCAAGTGGTGTTTGGAGCATGGATATCCCCTGTGGAAAATAATTACTTTTATTACCTTCTATTTAAAGTCTACACAGAAAATGTAAAACTTCCATAAACAAAAGATACAAGAAATTAAATTAAAAGGCAATCTCACCCACAAAACAATGAAGTAAAGCATATGCTAATTACCCCAATTTAATCATTCCACACGTATATATGTTTCAAAAATGTTGCAGATATAGTTCAAAACATGTTGCACCTGATAAAGACAATTTTTATTTGCCAATTTAAAAATTTAAGGAAAAAAAGGAGATTATTCTTGTCAAATCTATGGTTTGAACAAGTCAGATGAAATTCTTACAATTTTATACTACCTAAAGATTGAATTGCTGCTCAAAGTGATAACAATGGAAGAGGGTTGATATAATTCACAATTCAAAAGTTAAAAAAAAAAGTAAACTCTGGTCTTCCTGTTAAAAGATGAACATCACATTCAGAAAATTGACACATTAGATGTGAGAAAAGAAACCACTATAGCTTTGCTCTGCTGTTTCCTGGACAATGACCCTAGGAAATGGTTGGTCACATGCTCTTCACAGCAAGAGAATGCTTCTCCTAAAACAATCTGAGGCGAGTTCATGTGTACAGTTTTCCACTGAATGAACATGGTAGAAATTTAACTCTTCATTTTACACCAAAATTATTTCCAATGGAAACACCGTAGACAAAAATTTTGTTAACTATAATTAGATGTTTCATAATCAATATTCGAGATCCACTTTGTCCATGACAGTACTTGTGGCTAGAAAAACTTAGATTCTTGATTAGCTAAAAACAAAACATCACTGAATGTGAAAGGCAGGGATGCAATTATTTTTAAAAGGCAAACAAGCAAATTTTGATTACTCCATCAGGGAAACTGAACCCTGATATAAAAATTTCAATGATACTCTAAAAAGAATTATGTATTTGTTATTTTAGCCAAGCAAGTTGAAGCTTTTAGAGACATTAATAGCCTATTTAAAGAAAAATAAATATTCTAAGTTTACTAGAAAAGATTTTGAAATGTCATGCTAGAGTGGCAAGTTCTATTTAAGAGATTTTTAAAGGAAATAACCACCATCTAAGATGAAGAATTCAAAATGAGGTAAGTCAATAAAGTGGAAAGAAATTATAATGCAATAAATGCATATAATGAAATAAAAGTGAATATTACTTTGTTCAATTAGATTATATCAGAAACAGAAGTTACATTTAACAACATCTTTAATTTGTGTTGATAAAATACCAGAAGAGAGAAACCAGGACTTTTCAACTTTGTGAAAAATAAAGGTTTTGTCTGAAGGGGAAAAAGTATGGAAATTATTTTCATTGAAGGAATTAATTTTTTAAACTGTCAAGAGCAAACCTTCACAATGGCACTAGCATCGTTGATAAGGAAAGACTTTACGTTTTGGCTGTAGTGGACTATAAACCCAGAGACTGGGGAAGCTGAGGCAAGAGGATCACAAGTTCCAGGCTGGCCTGGACAACTCAGTGAAACCCTGTCTCAAAATAAAAATAGAAAGGACTGGGGGTGTAGCTCAGTGATAGAGCACCCCTGGGTACAGTCCCCAGTCCTGGGGGGGAAAGACATTATGAACCATAATTTGGAGGTTCTGTCTCTAGCCCTGAAAAAAAATCCTTATTTTGTGAGGCTGAGTGGACTTCCAAATCTATGAAAAAAGACATTCATTTGTTTAGGGGTAGGAGGTGGGTGCTCCTCGGAGGGCTTGGTTTGACTTCGAATGTTTGTATTAAATTTGGGAGGTAGACTCACTTTGGAGAGATCTTTGGAAATCTAATCCATGCACAGGGTCGGGTTGACCTCAACCTAGCATCTGTTCCCCCATTCTCTGAAGGGGTTTTTGTTTGTTTGTTTGTTTTGGTTTGATTTTAGGGGTTTTTGTTTGTTTGTTTGTTTTTGGTTGCTTGTTTTTTTTGCCCCTGCCTCCTGGAATGATCCAGGAATGGGCAGCTGGCCCATGAAGGGCCAATAAGGGAGCTCCTGGGAGCTGTCGGCCGCTCATTTCCTCTGTGAACTGTGAGGCAGCCTGGTGCAGACACACAGAGAGCTGAAGCATCAGAGCCTCCGAGATGCCTTCAAATACCTACTTCTGCCTGTTTCCAAGGACAGGCTGTACACCTGCCCTTCCTGAGGCTGTGAGAGTGACCCTGTAGAAGTAGAATTCACACAACCCAAAACTGACCACTTCAGAGTGTTGAACTTCAGAGTGGCCTTGAGTACATTCACATGCTGTGCAACCACTACTCTATCCAGTTCAGAAATATTTCCACCACCCCGCAAAAAACCAAACCCATGAAGCAGTTGCTCTCCATTCTCCCTCTCCCACCCTTGACAACCCCCAATCTACTTTTGCCTATGTGGATTTATCAAGACTGGACCTGTCTTACAAATGGAATTATACAACATGTGATTTTGTGTTTGACTGCAATCACTTTGGATAATGATTTCATGGTTCACCCATGTTGAAGCATGTGTCAGTACTTCTTTCCTTTCTGTGCCTAATATTCCATTATATGTATATACCACATGTTTATCCATTCATCCACTGATGGACATTTGAGTTGCTTCTACCTTTTTGCTACTTTGCATAGTGCTGCTATGAATATCCATATATACATTTTTGTTTGAATCTACTTTTTGTTTGTTTGGGACCATGGACTGAACCCAGAGAGGCTTAACCACTGAGCCACATTCCAAGTCTTTTTGATTTTTTTAGATAGGCTCTCCCTAAGTTGCTTGGGCCTTGCTAAGTTACTGTGGCTGACTTTGAACTTGGGATGCTCCTGCCTCAGCCTCCCAAGTTCTTTGGAGTATATATCCAGGAATGGAATTGCTGGGTCATTTGGTAACTCTATGGTTAGGCTTTTGAGGACCTACCAACAGTAGTATTCTCTTTTTGTTTAAGGTTGTATATATTGGATTTCTGGCACTCATCTTAAAGTCTTCCTGGTTTGGGCTCAAATCAGCTTCCTGATCCATTCAGTAACCAATCAATTCCACATCAGAAGCAGCATAACAGCTGAGGACCAGTCCTAGGGCCTTTCCTATCTCTACCTGTGCTCTGTTCTACCTGTCTCCCTTTATCCCTTAGTACTTACTCCAGTATACTTCTGCTCCTCCTAATGCCAGCTCAGGCTTCTTTCTTCTTAGCTCCTACCTGCCCGCACTAACCAACGCACCCAACAACTCTCCTCCTTGTCCTCTCCTTGACCTTGATAGTGCTTACCTGAGGCCACCATAAGTCCCCCCAAAGCCCTCTCCCCTGATCCTGAAGCACAGGTACCCCCTCCTGGATACATCTGCAGCCCTTACATCAGGTTGCCACTCAGTTCAGCCCTCACTTTTGTGGTTTCTGCTTAGTGTTCCAGTAACTTCGGGAGTCAGTGATCTCTGCCACCTGTCCTCTGGCAGCCGGCAAGGTCTCCAGCAGGGCATGGACTGGTGGAAGCCCATGGCGATGGTGGAAATGAAGCAACAACTTCTCCAGTGCAATACCCTCCAGGTCTGTGGGACACGGGCCTCCTGTGTGATCATAATCAATTACTCCCCCTCTCCAACCTTTATAAAACAAAAATGATAAGCTTCCTGTATCTACACAAATTTTGAGCATCCAGGGTCATGGCAGGCAATGATAGTAAATAGGTGTTTTTAAGCATAACAACCCTGCAAGGAAGGAATTGCTTCACCAATTTTGTAAGTGAAGACATCAGGGCTGAGGTCAACCTGCTATCAGTACTAATAAGATTGGCTTTTGATCCAGATCAGTCTGACTCCAAATTCTAGATTCCTTTTGCCACACGACACTGAAACTGCATTGAAATAGTAACATATTAGACTGTACACTGGCAAGATGTCAAGATTGCATTCATCAACTGTTCCTCTCACCGAGACTGGTGAAATTCTTTTGAAAAACAATTTGGCAATAAGTATCGAAACCCCAAAAATGTTCCTACCCCTTGACCTTATCTTCAGGAAATAAATTTCATAATGTTAAAAGACACATGCATAAAACACTCATTTCTGCCTTATTTGTAACAACAATATACTGGAAGTAACCTACATATCCAACCACAGGCAACTGGTCAAGAAAAATTATGATGTAAAGTTAAAAGAATATTTTGTAGTAATGTTCTCAGCTGGACAGGATTTTTTTCCCATAAAAAGACATTTGGCAATGTCTGAAGACATTTTTGGTTGTCCCAACTGGAAGAGGGGTGAATTTTTTAACATATTTTTTATTTGTTCTAATTGGTTATACATGACAGTAGAATGCATTTTGACATATCACACATAAATGCAGTATAACTTCTCATTCGTCTGGTTTTACATGATGTAGAGTTACACAGGTCATGTAACCATAGATGCACATAGAGTAATAATGCTGATTCATTCTCCTTTCATTCCTACCCTCAAGCCCTCTCCCTTCCCTTCACTCCCCTCTGTCTAGTCCAAAATAGGGAGGGGTGAATTGTAATGGCATCTCCTGGGGAATGGCCAGGGATGCTGTTAAACACCCTATAATGCTTAGGACAACCCCTAAATGTCAATCATGCTGAGCTTGAGAAATTCTTTTCTATAGAAATATTATTAACATGAACACTTCATGACTTGATGTGAAAAGAAAAAGTAGAATTCCAAATTCAGGGTGCACCAGAGTTATAACCACAGAACACGACCTTTCACATGAAGTTAATACCACATGGAAAACTTGAAACTAAATGCAACTAGAGATGAACCTTATTCTTTGAAAAATTTTCTTTAATGATTTTTTACAATAAGCAAAAATGAGAAAATCCTATATGTGACTTCCTATGGATGTAACTGTTATTGTTCAGTTCAAACATTGTGTATGGCATGTTTATTTGTGCTCAGTAAATACATCTGGAAGGAAAGAAGGAATGTGATTTTTTAAAAATCAAAGTTATTTGAACAGAAATGGATCAAAGAGGTATTTTGAGAAAGATATCCAAATGTCATAGCCATTGTGTTGATCAAGATTCCTTCTGATTCAAGGAGCAGAAATCCAACTGAAACTAGCCTACACCAGAAAAAAACATCAATTTGTTCATGTGACTGAGATAAACAGGTGGATCTACATCAGGTCTGATGGACCCAAGAGCTCAACACTGCTATCTGTTCCTTGGTACACTCTGATTTTTCTTTTCTGACTCTCAGACTCTCCACCACACATCCATTGTCTGAGTGGAGTCAACTTTTCTCTACAACATACAGTTTCATGTAGCTTAGAGGCACCCATAACTCCAGGCTTAACTTCAAGTATCCAGCTATGAGTTCAGAGAAAGAGAAAACTATCTCAACTCCTTACAGAAAACTCAAGTAAGGTTTTGGGGGCCCTTCTTGAACCACATGTGGATCCACTGGTTCAACGCTGAATGCTGTTAAAACAAAGTAGGAGTAGAGTTAGTGGAGAAGAGGGCTGGGCAGACCAGATCTACAACTATCCACCATACTCACACAGTGGCAGACACTCAAGTGTTTGAAAACATCTAGTATCACAGCCATAGAAAAGAAATATGAGGACAGAGCACAAAAGATATACAATGTTTTGGGGTCTTTTGTTATCAAAGAAAAAAATAATGAAGTATTTTGGTAGTCTGCTTTTTTCCCCCCTGCAACAAAAGAAATAGGTTCATGGAATCATAGTATTAAATTGGCTTAAAGTATCTTGATCAACTACCTTGTTATTGTAGATATAAGGTGACAAAATAAACATGTCTTTTTTGGAAGCCTAGGCAAGCCTAGTCCAAGGTTAGCCCCTGCATAGTTAGGAAAGACCTATCACCCAAGTCAGTCCTCCAAGGCAGGATGGGATGTGAAGTTAGACTTTGACCTTCAAAGCTATTTATTGCTCTGGATGTCAGCAATGATGGACCACAGTGAAGAATGAACTGAAGGAAATATTAGAGGATTGATTTTCAAAACTTTGATAGCAACCCAATAAAAAATACATTTTATCTCGCAATCCAGTATAAGCACAACACATGCACACACATAACTAAGACGTAAGTTTGATGAAACAATATTTGCCCTTAGTACACATGATACAGTCTGATACTTTATACTCTATTTAATTTCATTTTTTAACCATATTTTTTCATGGCCCATTAGATTGATTTTAAGTCAAGATCCACTCATGATTTGGACCCGTGATTTAAAACATTTAGTAAGAGTATGCATGCTCTCATGCACATCCACAATGTGGATGAAACCTAAAATTTTCCATCATCACTTACTATTAGGGATTGAGGCATCTACAGACATACTCCCTACCCTTTGTGTGGGGCTAGGGATTAAACCCAGGCCCTCCTGCATGCTAGGCAAGTGCTTTTCCACAGAACTGAACCCCCAGCCCCACAAGTCCCTTTAATATGTAAATATCTTAAAGATAAGAAATAATCTACTGACACCTACTAAGGGTTCTTGCTATAGGATCAAGTGGAAAATTTTCAGAGTGTATTAGCAGCACTATCTGGATAAGAAAATTCTGGTGGAGCCTGGGCATTAGCAATTGGCAAGAAAAGGTGAAGGAAATGCAGATACACATGAATTTATTTATTCATTCATTCAAAGGCCAATTAAATTAGCTTTCTTTTCCCATGATAAAATAAGATGGAAATCGGTATGTTTCATAAAATTACAGTACCTGACACTGAACCTATTTGCCTTATATAATGCACCAACCCAGGCCAGGCACCTAGAACAAATCTGATAAAATGTTTCATTGTTCCCCTCTCTTGGCTCCCTTCCTTGAAAGATGATCTTGTGTCCTGTCTTTGCCATGTGACTTGAATGCTTTCCTGTAGTTGGGTGATCCTTCCCTGCCATGTCAGGCTCAGCCATGGAATTTGGTTGAGATGTGAATGGAAGTGACAGCTGAAAAAGTTTTAGGGACAATGCAAGTTTCTTCCAGTTCATTTGTGCTTGCTCTTGGTAGTGACTCATTGCAGGGCTTCTTCTTCAGCCTGGGTCTCAATAAGAAGACATATTGAACAGGGTTACCACTGATCCAGAGTGTTCATGAAATATAAATAAATCTATGCTTTATAAGTCACTTAGGATAGGGATTACTTGCAACCACAGCAAAGCTGATTAACAGAGTCCACATACAACTAACAGGAACTGAAAGTGGACCCCAAAGAATAATCAGAGGAGGAAGAAAAAGAGGATTAATTTTCTTAATTTCCATTAGTGCTTAGAATCATGATAATGTATGTGAGAAATATAAAACCAAAATTAGGATACATGTTTTTTCTTCAAGAAGTTTAAAATCCAACTGAAGTGGAACTATGGACAAACAAAATGGTCTAGTCCCAGGGTTCAGCAGTCTGTAAGGGCCAAGCATGCTCTAAAGGCTGCAGTAATTACAGGCATACAGGGACAACTGTTGGTGTGGAGAGAACATAAAGGACTTGAGCTGAGACTCAAAGGATGCATAGCATTTGAATGTTCAAAGAAGTGGAGTCACTGTAGTCTGAGCAAAGGGCACAGAGTCCAAGGAGTTACGAGGTCATGGGGGAAAGGTCATAGCCAAGGAAGATATTCTTGGCTTGAGGATTCCATAACTTCTCCTAGGAAGCATACCAAGAACCTTCACCTCCTCATTGTGTGGCACTTCTGGGCCTACCTCTCTCTTGGGTGGCGAAATAAAATTAATTGACCAGAGACCTCTAAGTGCTGGTAGAGACACAGAGGTTTCTGGGACTCTACAGACTCTGCCATGGGAAGGGCAGGGTACTCAGCAACTGCTGGTCCTTCCAGATATGAGGCTGATTGGGGCCGTGCAGTCTTGACAAAAGGTGTGCTTGGCTTTGGTTGTGACTCCAACCACCCACAAAGTATGACTGGATTTCCAGGGAATGGGCCTACACTTTCCATTTCTGGAACACCTCCATAATTTCCTGAGAAAGCTGAACCTTGTGGCCTGAGCATATTGCAAACAACCAGTAAGGGAGGGGGGAGATTTTGCAGAACTGAGAGGCAAACTGGGGATGCCTTTTATTCTCAAAAAAAGAGCATTCCCCTTTTGTCCTCTCCTTTGGAGTTTCCCATGCGCCTTGCTTTCACCTAGGAATAGTAGGCTCTTACAAATCTAGACTTGCTCCTAAAGCAATTTGTGCCCATGACAGATATCCAAAGAGTATAATTAAGAATTTTTTCAATGAGAAAACTGAGCCGAAGGAAAAATAAAGTAGTCTAAAGAAAAAGGTAGACAAAAGAAAAAAATGAAGAATAAGACTCTATGCTAGGGAGAGAGAAGACCACAATGTGGCAAGTTCACAGAAAGTTAACACTGAATTTGAGTTTCCTAGTTTCTAAAAGATTAAAACTGGTGCTCAGATGAAGCACTGAAACCAAAGAAAATATTCTCCCTGCCCCAGTGTGAAGGCTTCAATAATGAGCCACAATGATGAATACAATAGCAGGTTTCAATTCCTCAATACAGACTAATGGCAAAAGTCCAAGTTCAGTTTGTCCAAATGTACTCTTTGAAAGACGAAGACAAGGTAGTCAAGTCTGCCACCATCTGATGGACCTTGACCCCAGGATGATACTTAGAATATAGACAAAGAGATGAATAGCTTATCCTTCAACCAATTCTCCATGAGCATTATTTCTAAAAAACTAGCTTCTGATAAGAATAGAGTTGGAAGTTACACCATCAGGAAAAAATGTGAAGTTCATATACTCTATTTTTTTCTATTAAAAAAGACTGGATCTGCTTTGGCCATCAACCAAGTAGATGGTAGGATGAATGTCCTCCTTTTCCAAGTGAAGGAGTCAAATCAGGATTGAAATCCACAGAACCTCCATCAGAAGGGGCCCAACAAGAGCCCAAATCCCCCATGGGAATTAGTGCTGCATCTATTCCAACCCAGGGAGAAGTTCCAAAAGCTGCATGCCATAGAGATCAGCCACTGGCCTGACAGCATGTTCAGCCATTAACTATTGTTCACTCAGACCACAACACTTACCATGCCCAGGACATGAGAACCCCGACACGAGGGCACAGCTAAAAAGATATCACATGGCCCAACCAAAATAAGCTAGACACAGTTATCTTTACAAGGCACAAATGAGACTGCTAGCGTGAGAAAGAGGGGGGAAGAGCATACCAATGTTAAAAAAAAAGGTTTGGCTATCACTATGAATTGTCTTTGAAAATAGTTACTTGTTCCCACAAAGTCTTCAGATGACATGAAAAGAAAGTTCGAAGGAATTCTCATTTGTTTTTCCCCTCCTGCCCACTGTCTACCTTGCTCAGCTCACCCAGTAAACCCTAAGGATCTGCTTCACTTTTTCCCTCCCACACAAGTATCACACCAATGGTTTGGCCTTCCCAAACCACCTCTGGCAACTTCTGCTGAACTGATATAGATCAATTAATTCTAGAGGGCCAGATCTGATCCCAAAGAACATTGTTCTCATTGGAATTTACAACCTTCACCTGCCAAGTTGAACTCAGACAAGTGAAGGAAACATGCACCTCCTCATACCTGGATCAATGAATTTGGGACATGATTCCAATTGCCCTCAAGTGTGTTAAGTGGGAAAGATTAGTTTATACACTCTTGATTTCCCTGTGACATCTAGTAGAGTGGCTGCATATAGTAGGAGCTTAACTGCATCATTTTATTAAGACTTACTTTATTCCAGGAACTGCACCTTAAAACACTTTACACAAATTATTTCAAGCATGCATTTCATCATTCATTCTAATAACTCTCCTAGAAAGATGATACTATTCTCATTTTTAAGATGGGGAATCAGAGGCTTTGGGAAATGTATAGATTCATCCAAGATTATAAACTGGCAAGTAACAGAGTGGACTTAAATCCTGAGACTGACCAAAGGTAAAGAAAGCCTAAAGTCTTTCCACTTAACCAAGCTTTCTCTTCATGAACACTTCTCAAAAACTATACATTTCCCCAGTAGCTGCTGTGCCAATGAGGGAAGGCATAGGTGGCAAACGCGGGCTCATGATGTCACATAAATCACCAGCAGTTACAAAGTCTAGTGATAGTATAAAGACCATGAGGTAAAGAACCCATCATAGAAGCAACTTCTGTCTGAGACAATACAGAGATCACACTTGGGTTGAAAATTTGGACTCGATGGTCTCAATACCTAAAGTAAAAAGCCAAGACTGAGATTCAGATTCTAATGAGGCCAAAGTTGAATCTCAGTTTTCTTTCATTTCAAAAAATGCACACCAAGCACCTTATATGTGACAATAAGTAATTTGAAAGAAGGATTATTATTTCAGCTCAGTATTTTTACTAGTGCATTTTAATTATACTTAATGGTAGGATTCATTGTTACATATTCATTCATGCACACACTATCAGCTCAGTATTAAAGAAAAATAAGATCTCAGAAAATGAGGGTAGAAAAAAGTTGGATATCATGCCAGTACTAACGGAAGGGAATGGAGTATTCCAACGCAGGGTGGTGATAAAACACAGAAAATGTTTAGGGAAATGGTGGTACTTAACCAAAAGTGGTGGGAGAGGAGCACGTAAAGGATTATAGAGGATTTTGAATGACTGAGAGCTTTGGATTTTAGTTCATTTCACTTGGAAGCCACTGAGGCTTTCGATTTATTTATGCCTGTTGTCTACATAGATCAATCTGAATCCTCAGTAAAATATGAGCAAATAGAATCTATGGAAAAAAAAGTATTATATACCACAACCAAGTGAAATTTATCCTAGACAGGCAAGACTGGACAAATCAGTCAATGTAATCTAACATATCAAGAAGCCAAAGAGAAAAAGTCATATGATTATATCAGTTGATTCAGAAAAAGCAACTGGCACAATCCAACACTCATGCGTGGTTTAAAAAAAAATCTCAGAAAATGAGGAGTACAGTGGAACTTTATCAACCTGTGAAAGAACATCCACAAAAAGCTCTACAACTAATATCACATTTAAAAGGTGAGAAACCGGATGAATACTCCCTAAGATAAGGAACAAGGCAAAGATGTCCATTATCACTGCTCCTTTCCGATATCATGCTAAAAGTTCTAGCTACTGCAATAAGAAAAAGAAATAAATGGTCTACAGATAGGAAGAAATGAAACTATATTCACAGATGACATGACTGTCATGTAAATACATCAATCCAGCACCCAGTATAGGAAGGACCCTTACTAATTTTGCAACATAATTTTCAGAGAGTAAAACTAATTTATTAAGCTCATGTGAAAGACCACCAAAGACCAAATTTTTAAAAAGACAGTCAAACAAAGCCCAAACTTTCCATTTAAATAGCAAACTTGAATTAAGTTGATAGGAATGGTAAGTCACTTTAATAAAAAAGGAAGAATTTCACCAGATGTCAGGTATCAAACAAACCTACACTGGCTAGGTCAATGTCATTAAACTCTTCCCTACCCTCCTGTACCTCAGATGCTGACTTCTATTCTGGGGGCAGTTGGAGCATGATGTTGTAGCTGAAGATTTATACTTAAAAACCTGCTTTAAAATGACAGTGGAATGATTTCATTTTCTTCATCATCTTCTGTCAGGCTTAGCCCAAGCAATTAAGATAACTTGGGGAAAAAGGGGTTATAATACGAGCCAACATTTCCATATTTCCTTGACAGTTCCCAAGTAAATATGTCCTCCTAGAGCTACCAGACTAGAGTGGGAAACTTCAGAACAATTTGATCAAGGAGAATGTAGTTGGGTACAAGCAATATGTAAGCCCCAATGGAGAAGAAAAAGTTTGGACAAGTATAGCAGAGTGAAAGAGAAAAAGCAAAAGACTTAGGGTCAGAAGGGCAGAGCTGAGTTTTGAGTTTCGCACTGTTACCTTCAGCTAAGTAACAAACACATTTCTTTATCTTTCTTAGCCCTCGCTTTTCTCACTTTTGCAATGAGAATGATGATGATACCCAAGTGTTGCGAGGATGAAATAAGACAAAGCACATGAATTTGGTTGACCGCAAAGGATTAATCAGATGTTCAGTTTGTTGATCCAATTAGTAAGGCCAGTTGGCAAAACCTACACACGACAGCACTGAGTGCCCAAAGTAGGTGGCAGAATGGTATAGGAAGTGTAGAGCTAAGGAAGAAATTGGCGGGTAGAGGGTACAAGAAAGGCACCCCAAAAGATCTGGGATTCCAATCCTTAAAGAATTCAGATAGAGGAGAGAGAGAGAGTTGCCAGCATAAAGAAGGGTCTCAAAATTAATTATTGGATAAAAACAAAAAATTTTAAAAATAGTTATTGAATGAATGGATGAATGGATGAATGAATGAATGCAGAGAAATGAAAGAATAAATTAGAATATCCAAGAGATACTTCAGAGGCAGTGAGTGGACTAGAGTATAAACTTAAAGCTAGCCCTTAACGATGCAGAGAATTTTACATTTCTCCCTATTGGTACTTGTGGGAATACTCAGGCATTTTCTAGAGATGGGCATTTATGTTTCCCTGGCCTTAGAAGGACCACATGTCTACAGAAACCACACTGTGGCTTATTTGACCCCTGGTACTATGCTATCTCTCTGACCTATCTGCGACCTGCACATTTAGGTGAATACATTTCCTGTCGCCCTAGTGGGACAAGACAGCTCTTGCACCTGCTGACATATTTAGACACATATATTGTCTTAATGATGACTGTTCTGTGTTGATAACCACCGTATCACCTAGAATGCTAGTCAGCTTCCTCCACAAACCACAGTGCAAAAGATTCTCATGAGAAAAAAAATGTGCCAAGGCAACTTAGGACTTCAGTGCTTATGTTGCAAAGATTTCAGGTAAGAATAATGGTAGAGGGACTAAGGACTGAGTCTCCAGGGAGGGACAAAAGTAGAGACTGGGAACAGGCAGAAGAAACTGATGGAAAGAACCCCAGAGATTTGGGCTGGGGCTTAGGGCTGCCATGAAATCTCTGTGATCTTGGGCAGGTCATGTAACCTGTCTGGCCATCAGTTTTGTTACATGTTCATTAGGAGATTGATGGAAGCAACTCCTAAGACTCCTGCAGCACTTAAATTCTAGAGCTGCCAATAAAAGAGATTCTATTTTCTATACTGGGAAGAAGCAAGTCAAGTCCAGCTCTTCATTTCTGGTGTCTCTTTCTCTAGCCTCTTCCTTACATCCCCTAATGACCCAGGAAAGAAACTGGCCCTGATACTAGAGAATCAATAGATAGCTATTATTGAGTTGATTTAGTGGGTCTGTGTTTTTTCTTTTTTTTTACTCCCACTCAGCCATGAAGAAGAAAAAGTGACTGGAGGAAGATTTCCTCTGCTAAGGCTTGAAATGGAATTTCTCATCAAGCTCTGATCCCAGAAATCTCATTATGGGTACCACATTCTAAGTCAGATGTTGACAAACTAGACTTTGTCCAGAGAAGACTGAACAGAATGGCAAGAATCTGGGAACCTTGTCTAACAAGGAGCAAGAAGGAATGAGGGTGTTTGGGCTAGACTGGAGAAGCCCAATGATCCCTAGCAGCTTCAGTATGAACAAAGAGGTTCACTTGATGTTGCTCCACAGAGCAGAGCCAAGGGCCACCAGAGGAAGCAACTGGAAGGCAGATGTCATCACCAGCAGAAAGGCTTGCCCATGATCAGAGCAACCTTTGCTGTCTGGAAAGCTTCTAGGCCAGCAAGTTTCAATGCCCATATGAGGATGCACAAGCAGCAAAATGAGGGCAGGGGGCTTTCCAAGTCTGAGAGTCTATGTTCCACCAGAGCTGGCTCTGAAACTTGGCAAAGGTTACTCATCGTATTATCTGGTGTTTTTTGTTTTGTTTTATTTTTAACTTGCCTAATTTGTTATGGACCAAATGTCATGGCGTGACTGTAGGTCTTTACATTTCCATAAATCTTCAAGGCTGGCAGGGAAGTTCAAGTTTTAAAGTTCTCCTTGTTTCTTTCTCCTCTCCCATTTAGAAGACTCACCAGTACATCCAGGAATAAAACATATTAAATGCAATAGAGATCCTAATCTATTTATAAGTTTTCTTATTGTCCCTTTGCATAGTGTCAAAGTAACTTTGGCTCTCAATGATCACAGTCTTATAGGGAGGAGCCCACCCATCCCTCTCTGTAGAGAGAAGAATAAGACACAGTCACTCATACACGGTGTCTGAGAGATGTAACCCAGGGCAATGGAGAGGATCAGAACAAACTCCACAGCACCTACTAGCACGTCCTACCTCACGTGGTTTCGAGGTTCTTTGCCCATTTTTTAGTTCTTTGCCTGATTTTCCTTTCTCAGATTGTTCCCCAATTTGCAGCAAGAGTATTTCTCTTCCAGAAGTTGTTAAATTTGATGTGATAATACTTTTCTAATAGGAAATAAGCAGAAACAATCTAGCTGTCCTAGGTAAGGGGAATACTTCCTTAAACTCTGGACTGCTTATGCCTTACAATAAGAAAAGCTTTTTAGAGATAAAGAGTTGAAATTATATCAGGGGAGACGTATTTAAATAACAAGTTCTCCCTCCTCCCACACAGACCCACATTTAAAACTTCCATTAATTTCTTAAACTTGTTTGCATAGAAAGTAATATTAAAACAAATATTTGATCATTTCAGCATTCCCTTTTACCCCCCTCCTCCAGCACTGCCGTTTGGAGGCCAGTTTCCTCCCCATCAGGAGGGTCATGCGTCACCTGGGGCTGATGTAGTTCATCTGATTTTTTTGTACCTTTGGAACATGTTGTTTGCTCTGAGGTTGTATGCATGGGAGAAACCCCATAAGAAAATGGTGGTGAGTCTAATGCTTCACTTCCTTAGCCAAGAAAGATTCTGAATCCATCCCAACAGGAAGAGGCATGCCAGCCAGCACTTCTCAGGGCCTGAGCTTAGCTTTCCTTTGGGAAATAGTAGATTCTCAGTTTCTAACTCAGAGCTTACCTTCAACAGACCCTGAAACCAGTTTGGCCCCTGGAAAGAGACTCTGTGTACTCAGTCAATTTCTCTTGACTGTAGTCAAGTTCCCCAGGCCCCTCCCCTTCTTCTGGTGTCCACAATTCCCACAAATAAGCACATGGCCAGGCCACAGGAGGCTTTTGAAACAGCACCCGTCCCCCACAGCATTCCAGAATTATCATTGCCCTAACTTTCCCCCTAGAGTTGAAGGGATCCCTCTTACCTTGGAGGAAAGTTCAAGACCTTTTCCTGATAACCTGGACATTGCAGATGAAGTCCAGCACACCTTGATCTCTCCTTATTCCCCTAGATAAAACTGGGACTAGAAATACATGTGTGGGACCCTAGGCTGCCCAGATCCTCCACAGGGCCCAATGCCCCCTCTGCACGGTGTTTCCAAAAGCTCTTTCCAAAAGGAGCCACACAGAATTTTCTAGTCCCTTAAACCCTAAACCCTAGCTACTAACCTCTCTTCAGCTAGGTTTGTAAATCATGTCAACTTTACTAGAGTTGTTGAACATTTTATAACACAGAGGAAGTCACCCTGTGTTGGTCTAGTAGACCAGGTAGACAGATATTTGCCCTCTGAGATCTATCAGATAGATAGATAGATGTGGTGTATCCCAACTCCAAATCTGCTCAGCTGAAGATTGATCCTTTCCCAAACTCCAGCCTACACTAGTCCTACCTCTGCTCGTGTCTGAGAGCTTCCTGTGTGGGTCAATCCTCAAGAGTCAGCCATATGCCTGTCTGTCATTTGTCTGGTATTAGCCCTGTCTCCCTGTGGTGGATTGGAACCTCCTTCTAGGAGTGTGAATAGACTCAGGGAATCCAGCACTATGTGGGGGCACAGAGCATGTGCTTGCTATGGAATTAAACTGGAACAGAGACATTACCAAACACCCTGAGTAGCTCTTGATAATCCAACAGGAATGTCATCCATGACTTTGACACCCAATTCAAGTAATTTGTCAGACAAATCTTCTAGGCATTAGCTTCTGGAATGTGGTTGACAGGAAGATTCCCTTTTGCCAGATCTTCTATGTGTATCTTCAGATATGCATAACCAGAGAAATATTGAAAGTTGAAAATATGATGTAGCACTTGTTTCAGGAAACATAAGTGTCATTGGCTCTGCCCTCCCTGCCCTCTGGGCTCCCCAACTCCTGGATACCTACTGCCTACACAGCCCTGGAGTTGAGCCATTTCTGAAGACCACTCATGTGTCCCCCTGTCTGGATATCTCCAGTTCTCCTGATTCTTTAACAATCAGTCTCCCCTGTGTCTTCTTTTGGGCCTCTTCATCTAACCTTGGCCTTGTTTTCCTGTTTGCCCATTTCTGAGGAATTAGAGGTGAGAGTCCCAGCTTCCCTTCAGCTTCCAGACAGGCACCATCTAGAGCTGAGTTTCATTAGATTATTCTCCACTTAAATGGAAACAGACTAAAATGTCCTAAATTCAAGTAGCTTGAGATTCAGAGGGAAACTGCCCCCCTGCATTACACAAAACCTCATCCTCAGCTCCAAAACCCTCCCTGGGGACAGAAGTTGAAGACAGACCTGGGGACACATGAGAGGTTACTTAGCTGACTCTAACTCAGTTGCTCCCATGGGCCTTGGAGGGCCCCTCATACCCTGAACTCCCACAATGCACGCACTCAGTCCCTGGGTGTGCAAATACCTGGGAAGTGTATAATTTTCTTTGTGCAATATTCTGCTATTATTGGGTAATCTATAAAGTGGCAATTAGATCAAGTAGTTTGATAATATCACTCAAGTGTTTTTATGTACTTATTGGTTTTCTTTCTACTTTTTTTGTGGATTTTTCTGTTCCTCCTTTCGGTTCCATCAATTTTTCCTTTATATATTTTGAAGCTGTGTTATTAGGTACATAATATTTAGGATTGCCATCTTCTCAATAAATTGACTCCTTTTTCACTTACAACACTCATCTCTAGTAGTATACATTGTTCTGAAATCTACTGTGTTCAACATTAATGTGGCTAATACAGTTGGTCTTTTTCATCCTTTTTAAGCCTGCTGTGTCTTTGTATTTAAAAATATTTATATTAATCTCTAAATATAAAGACTTAATCTTTATATTTAAGATGGATTTCTTAAGGGTAGCATGTAGTTGGATCTTGCTTTTTTAAATCCAATCTGATACTATCTGCCTTTTTATCTGGAATCTTATACCATTTCCATTTAATACAATTACAGATATGGTTCAGTTTAAATTTACAATCTCTGTAATTGCTTTCTATTTGTCCTATCTTTTGTTCCAATATTTGGCCTTTGACTCTAGTTACTGACACAGGTCTTAAATCTTTTGGAATTGCCTGGGTGATAGCAAATCTTTTGCTTTACTGAGGCAACTCTTGGGGGGCTCTTGGATGGGGGTTGATCACCCAAAAGGCCTGCCAAAATTAGAAACCTGGTATTTTCAACTCCATCCTCCAAGAGGGGAGAGGAATTGGAAATGGAATTAATTGATCATACCTGCATGATAAACCTTCGTAAAAATCCCTAAAATATAAGGAGCTTTTAGGTTAATGAATACATCTGAGTTTGGGGTTGTGGTGTATCCCAACTCCAAAGGACGTGCTCTTACTTGGGGATCCTGCCAGGCCTCACTCTGTATCCCTCTCCATCTGGCCATTCATCTGTATCCTTTGCCACATCCTTTGGAATAAACTGGTAAACATGTTTCCCTGAGTACTGTGAGCCATCCAGCAAATAACAAAACCTGAAGAGGGAGTCATGGGAATCTCCAGCTGTAGCCAAGTCAGACAGCAGTTGTAAATAATCTAGGGACTGCCCATTTGTCATCAGCATCTGAAATCCAGGGTCACCTTGTGGGACTGAGCATTTAAAAGGTGGAGTTTGCACTAACTCCAGGTAGATACTGTGAGAATTGAACTGAACTGTAGAGAAACCCAGTTGGTGTCTGCAGAGAACTGGAGAAATTTTTGGTAGGGGAAGCCACACATACACATCACCTGTCAGAAGAGTTGTGAGTAGAGGGTTAGTTTCTCCCAAACACTATGAATGCTTACTTTCAGGTGTTACATGCATAGTGTAAGAACCCCGACAGTTACTTCCATGTCTCCCTCCTGCCCTTTGTTAGTGTTGGCAAACATTTCCCCAGACATTATAAAACTCACTGCTTTTTGTTGCTATTGTTTTGCTTTAAAAGTCTATTAAAGAAATCTAAAGAATAAGAAAAAAGTCTATAAATTCATCCACGTAGTTACCACTTCTGATCCTCTTTACTCCATTGTAAAGACCCAGGAATACTTACTCTCTGGTGTCATTTTCCTCTGGCTTCAATAACTTCTTTTCAAATTTCTTATAGTGCAGGTTTACTAGTGATGAAATTTTTCATCTTTTAAGACCTATTAAAACCTCTTTCACATGTGCTTTTGAAGATTATCATCACTGGGTAAAGAATTCTAGGTCAATGTTTTTATAAAAATTCAGTACTCTAAAGATCACTGTCTTCTCATTTACACTATTGCTAATGGGAATTCTGTTATCATTCTTAGGTTTGCTTCTTTGTCTTTTTTCCCCGATGGCCTGGTTGACTTCTCTTCATAACAAGTGTTAAGCATTTTGATGTGCCTTGGAATGATTTTCTTCATGTTTATTGCATTTGGGTTCATTGAGTTTCTGTGGATTTATAGGCTTAATCAAATTTGGAATTTGGAGGTATCCGGAATTGAACCCAGGGGTGCTTAATTTCTGAGCCACATCCCCAGTCCCTTATCTTGAGACAGGGTCTTGCTAAGTTGCTTAGGGCCTTACTAAATTGCTGAGGCTGGTCTCAAGTCTCCAGAGTCACTGGGATTATATGCCCCACCAAGTCTGGCTAAATTTGGAATTTTTAAAGCCATAATTCCTTTCGATATTTTTCAGTCTCTCCCTCTCTCCCTACTTTGGGATGTTCATACATGTATAATTGACCACTTGAAGTTGTTGCCATGTTCTCTGATGCTGTTTATTTTTCAGTTCTTTTGTTTCATTTTCAATTTTTCTATTACTGTTTCAGGTTCACTAATTTCTTCTGTTGCACTTTATAATCTGCTTTTAATTGGAATAGGTCTATTGTTTTTCATCTTAGACGCAGTTTTCATCTCCAGAAGTTCAGTTTAAGTCATTCCATGTCTCTGCTTAATATATTCAATCTCTTCTTCTCTAGATTTTTAAACATGACATATATTTACAATAACTGTTTGGTTTTTTATTTACAATATTTTTTTAGTTGTAGATGGACACAATACTTTATCATCTGTACTGTTTTCTGGTCAGTTTCAATCAGTTGGTCTTTGTCCTCATCAAGGCTTCTATTTTTTCTTTCTGTCTTTCTTTACATGCCTGGAAATTTCTGACTGGATGTCAGATATTACAAATTGTATCTTATTGGTGCTAAATATTTTTATATTACTATAATTATTCTTAAGTTTATTTTGGGGTGAAGTTTTATGTACCAGAGTAGCATTTAGTTTAAGGTTCATCTTCCCTGTTTTTAAGGGAAGATCTTTTTTTAAAATATTTTTTTTAGTCATCAATGGACTTTATTTATTTATTTGTGGTGCTAAGAATCAAACCCAGTGCCTCACACATGCTCGGCAAGCACTCTACCACTGAGCCACAGCCCCAGCCCTTATTTATTTATTTTTATGTGGTGTTGAGGATCAGATCCAGGGCCTCATGCATGCTAGGTGAGTGCTCTACCACTGAGCCACAACCCCAGCCCCAAGGAAAGATCTCTCTTAATGAGTCTACCCAGTACCCTGCAAGTCTTGAGGTCTCCAGTGTGACTATTACAACTAATATTTCTCTCATCTCTGTGTGATCTCAGGCAACTGTTTCCTCCAGTTCTTTTAGGTAGCCCTTTGCCGGGCCTCTGGTAGTTTCCTCCATAAACAGATCAATCCTCAACAGAATACTTGGGGAGGACCCTCTACAGAAATCTAGAGTTCTCTGTGTGTGGAGTTCTCTCTTTTCTGATATCTTTTTTTTGCAAAGTTCCACCATCTTAACTCCTCCAGACCCCTGGGCTTCAGCCACTTTAGTGGGGGATCATTGGGTAGTTCCTGGGTTCCATGCCCAACTTATATCCTGAAGTTTTTCTCTAAGCAATAAGCTACAGAAATTTCAGGATTCATCTTCCTTATTTACTTGACTTTCAGGGATTCCTGTCCTTCGTTGCCTAATGCCCCAAGTCTTGAGAGCCATTATTTCATATGTTGTCTGAGTTTTGTATTCTTGCTTCAGGTGAGAGTGCCAATTCAGTCCCTGTTATTCTCTGTGGGACAAAAGTGGAAGTCAGAACTATGAATATCATTTTAATATCTGTGACAGTGGTGGGTGGGGGAATGAGAGAGGATCTGCTCCTAAATCAAATGATAAAATTGAATGAGATGACAAAATTATCTTGCAAGGATATAAAGAGAAGTAAAATATATATAAATGTCTTAAGAAATTCAAACTCCAAAGAAATGTGAACTTACCTGAAGGAGAAGCAGAGTTTATCATCTTGGTGAGGTTATAGACACTCACCAAGAATTAGATAATGTGTAACTTGGTGTTGAACAAAGGGGAGTGGATTTATAGTGCCCATCTAGAGTTCCGGGACCTGACCTTACTCCAGTACCATGGGCACAGGTCACGCAAGCCCAATGCCCTGGACGCGGTCTTTTCTGATCCATGAGAAACTTGGAACATGGTATCAGAAGCTATTCAAGTTGAGAGGACACATTTTTTTCCTATTAGATAAGAACATTTCTAATAGTAGCAGTTGTATAGAAATTATTAAATAAGCCAAACATTTCTAAAAGTAAGATTAGATTTTGGAATAATCTATAAATTTAATATTCAAATTGATATATATAAGAAAATTGGCATATTAGAGTATCTAACAAATTAGAATTGTGATTCTAATTTCAATTGTGTATTACTTTTTGACTTGTAATTTTAAATTGGAAATCATAATGTGCTTTCTTAAGTGTATCAAGCAGAGTGATCGTATTTAGGTGTTTAATGTAATGATACAGTCTTTGAAGTTAAATACTTCAGAAGATAATGTTTGCTGATTAGACAATTAAAGCATTGAAAAATTAAAGTAGAATATATAGAATTTGAAGGCATTTGGAGTATTTTAGGGGACATGATATGGGCCCCTTTTAATGTGATCCTAAATAGTTAAATGAACAAGCAGAATTAGGAAATTTGAAAATTAAATTTAATAGCTTAAAGAACAAGCTTCATCTAAAAAATGTAAAATACAAAATTTGAATAATCTTGATGTGTCTTCTCTCCAAATACTCAACAGATGGAGCCCCAGGCCTCCTAAGATGCCCCATGAGAGGGGGTGGTGTCAGCGTGGTCATCACTGCAGGGGTACATTAAGGCTGCTGACACTGACACTCAGTGAATGCCAGCTCTGTACCAGGCACACTTCTTTACCGATTTGCTCACTGAATCGTCAGAAGCACCCTAGTGGGGATTATTCTTAATTCTAGTTTTAACAATGAAGTGATGAATGTTCTCAGCCAGGAGGTGAGTGGAGAAGCTAGAGTTCAAACAGCCCCCAAATCCAAACTGTGTTCCCAACCAGCATGCCATGAGAAGTGGGTCCCTTTGTGCTTTCTTCTGTTTCAATAACACAGAGGATGGGTTGGCAAGAAGGTGGAGTCGGGGCCACCTAGAGACCCGGCCAATGACTGGATAAGAAGGTGAGAGCTATGACCAAGTCAGTGGAGTTGGAGAAACAAGACTGACTTCAGAGGACAGGTGGAGGATGCTCCTGGGGAAGCAACTGCTGGACAAGCTCAGAGAGAAAGGAGACCCCAGGTTATTCCCAGGAATCAGGCTGGGCTCTGGGGAGGACAGTGGGGGACAAGGTGGAGAGAAGGGAAAAGTTTCAGAGCTAGAAAAGGTGAGGACAGAATCCGAGGGCCTGTGCAAACTCTCAGTGAACAGCTGGACACTTGGGCCTGAAGGTTGGGACAGGATAGGGTCACACATTGGGAGGTCACAACAGTTCCCCAACTTCACTCACAGTGCTATGAAAAGAGTGTTGCTAATCCATTTCAAGTCAGAACTAATTTGGGGCTAAAACCAAAAGTAGCCAAGCTACCTCAATCTAGATTTTACTGATATGTCTCTAAGGGCTAACATGAAATTAATGTGTGAAATAAAGCTGCCTTTTATTGCCACCCCCAAAAGGAAATTATATAGGCAACTATGTATGCAATTGTAGCAAACAAACAAACAAACAAACAAAAACCCAGCAAGATCTCCTTACTCAAGGGAGCAGCACAGAGCATGCCCCAAACCAACTGTGGCCAATGCCTGTGCCCAATGCAGGATATCAAAAGTATTAAGCATAATAGTGGCCTGCTGGGGGCTACCAACATCCCTCTGTCCCTTAGGCTAAGTAGGTCACTCCGATATGTATTAATGAGTCCTAAAGTATCTATCTTCTATAATTTAGGATCTGGTCTTGCCTTGAAGTTGCCAGGTTCTAAAAACTTTGTTATTTCTTCTTTTGTTCACTTGGATCATCAAAGAGATTGACACAATCATTTTGAGCAGAGCCCATTCCAGCTGCTGAGAAGTGGTAATTGAGTTTATCAAACACAATTACCTTCACTCAACCGCCTCCTCCTCAGTTTGCCTTTCTCAATCAGGAAGAACCAAGTTAACCTCTCACAAAGGACCCTTGCTTGTCCGAATGGCTTCCCAGGAGTCTCTGAGAGGCATATAATTACACTTAATTTAGTTTTTTTGTCATTAGTCCCAGAGGCTTTGATGCAAGGTTTCTGTTATTCTGATATAAGGAAAATAAAGCTCCACCTCAAATTAAATATTTGCCTTTGCATACAGTTTGCTGTTTATTGTAGAAGTAATCTTCTGTTAGCCTTTGGTTTCTAGCAGCCATTTCTGGGCTTGGCATCTTTTCTAATTCCTTGTGTTTCCCCATCATTTATCAGGTTACCAGGAGCCCAAGAAAACTCAGATTTCATAGGCACTTCTGGATCTCAAGGTCTTAGGAGGTGACCCAAATGGGAATCTAAAATATCTCTTACTTTCCATCTGAGGTCAGCAATTCTCAGACCTTGAACTGGGGTGTCCCTGTTAAAAATGGAGGGAGTTTGGGTGGAGGAAAAATAAAGCTCACCAATTTGTTTCAAGAAGTGTATCCAATGTAAATCACAATCTGGCCAATAGTCCATTTTCAAACCAACTTTTATCAAGTACCTACAATGTGAAAGCACATTATATCTGTCCTCAAGGATCTAACAACATAGTAGAAGACAGTCATGGAAAGTCAGTAAGAGGAGGCCAAGTGAAACAGAGGCTGTCATGGAGGTGCAAAAGACACGCAGAGAGACTTCAGAAAGAGACACAAACTTACCAGGCCATCTCCCTTCAGCTGGAGGGCAAACCACTTTCTGACCCCATGCCCCTTGTTGGCGGCCAAGTCAAACATCACATCATCCTCAACTCTCCATTATCACTATTTCTTTTCTCTCAGTACTAGGGATTGAACCCAGGCACACTTTACAACTGAGAAATATCCCCAGCCCTAAATTTCAAATTTGAGACAGGGTCTCACTAAGTTGCCCAGGCTGGCCTGGAATTTGCTATCCTTCTGCCTTAGCCTCTCCAGGCCTGCACCACTACACCCAGCTCATTATCACTGTTCTTTAGGGGCTACCTGGACTCTCCAGGACTTTGTCTTCACCCACTTCCTGGTACCATCTTGGAGAATTTTGCATCCAAGTAAATGATATCATCCTAGCCTCTAGGTCCTTAACCATTCTCAACCCCAGTGACCTCCTTTCCATACTGAGCTGCCCAGCCTCCATCACACCTTCTATCTTACCATTGAGAAATCACTTCAGATCACAACCTCTTAAACTTTTCCTCATCTCTACCAAACCTACTCTCTGACCTCATCTGACCCTTCACCTTAACTCTACCTGTCCTATTCTATCAGCACCTCCTGGACTCACTTCCAGCTGAGACCCTATAAGCTTTCTTCTTGATTGTTCTCTTGTCAATTACCTTGGCTCCAACATCATCTATCAAATCTACTCCCATAAACTCCCAATTCTGACGTAATCTAAATGTCCACCTTCTATACCAGGATTACCCTTTAAGGCTGCTGAGAAAAAAAATCTGACCACACTGTTTATGGCATTAGCCCCTTTCAACACTGAATTCCCATTTCCCTCAGGGGTTCTTCTAAACTTGTACGTTTTTCCTCAAGTTCCCAGCCCAACACACCCCCCCCACACACACACACATACACTTCTCATTTGTCCATAATTCTTGATTTACAGAAATATAACTTAAAAATCTTTTAATTTCCTGTTCCTCCTCCTCACCACCTAGAAATCTATCTGCCTGTGCCCTTGACCTCAGCCCCTCTCAGAGGAAAAGACATCCTGGGTGTGGAGATGAATCCATTATCACTGACTTCCTCAAGGACCTGGCTCTCTCAGAAACAAGTTTTCTTCTGTGGTCATGGACTTCTGGATTCTTCACCTTTTCCTGTAAACAAGCTCAGGCCTAAGTTTCCTTCTACCTGTCTCTCCCCCTCACTTCACCCAGCATGCATTTCTTCCACTGCCAAGCAGACATAGTCTACCCAGGCCCACGGCTTCCGTCTCTCTGCTCCGCCACCTCCAGTTTGTTCCCAGTGGGCAATCTGGTATCCCCCACTGTCACACTACTGAAAGGACCTAGTCCACACCTGCGTGTGGGTGTCTGATGGACAGCTTTACTCAACACACCCCAAATGTTTGATCTTTGAACCCGAACCTTCTTCATCTACAGTCTCTGCCATCTCAGTTGAGGGTGAGGCCATCCTTCCAGGTGCTCACACTAAGAAATTCAAAACAATCCTTTCCTCTTCTTCTCACACCCCACATGCCAATGCATCGGGCATTCTTATGACTTTACCTTTAAAATATATCCAGAATCTGACCACAGCTGACCACCTCTAGACTGTGTCCACCCTGAGCCAAGGTACCACCACCTTCTGCCTGGGTCACTAGTATAGCCCATCTCCCTGATGCTTTCTGCCCTTCCTATTATCCATTATCACTGCAGTAGCCAGAGTGACATTTGTAAGGCATAAGTTAGACCATGTCATGTCTTTTATTGACTGAAAACCTTCCAGAAGCTTCCTAAAAGCAAATTCCTTCCAGGGCCTGGAGGACTGGCCTCCATCCTACTCCTCACTCCAGGACTTTCATGGCTTCCTGGCTAAGATTCCCATAACATGCCAGGCACATCCTACCTCAAGGCTTTTCCATGGCTCTTGCCTGAAGTGTTTTTTCCCAGAGTCACATGGTCACTCCCCACCACTTTCAAGTCTCTACTCAAAGGTAATTTTATGACCAGTGTATTTCAAATTGCAACCCCTGCCCCTACTCCTCAGTTCCCCCTTAAATGTTCTACTTTTTTATCTACAGCTTATACCACCTTCTAACATGCTATAAATATACTAATATTTATGCTCATTTTTTATTAGTTGTCTTCTCTCACCAGAATAAAAATAGAGCCATTCTTGGAGTCCAAGGACTTAGAACAATGTTTGGCATACAGTGGTCACTCAATATATGATTATGGAAAATCAACAGAATTGCCACCAGCAATCTGCCAAATCCAAAGGGAAATTTGCAGTCCTGACTTTGTGGATATCCCTGCAACTCTGTTGACCACCATGTCCTCCCTGAACCTCTCCCCTCCTTTAATCTTCCTTCTCTATCTCTGATCATTCCTCCCTGCCTTTTTGCTAGGTCTCTGTTCATTTGAACACTGATATTTCAGGTATATCCTCAATTCCCCCTCCTCCAATCTCCATATTCCCCCTAAAAATGTTCATCCACACCCAAGGTGGCAACTTCAGTTTGAACCTGAAACAACTCTCAAGTGTATAACTTGAGCAAGATAGACCTCTCAAGTTTCAGACCAATTTACCTGCTGGTTACCAAATAACCTCAGATTTAGTGTGTCCAAACCCGCTTCCAGAGTTCCCTCTGTGTTGATTTAGGTTTTTAGTGTACCCCAAAAGCTCATATGGTAGGCAATGAAGGAATACTCAGAGGTGAAATGATTAGACTATGAGAGCTGTAACTTTATCAGTGGATTAATCTACTTGATGGATTAATAATTTGAATGAACTACTGAGTGGTAATTGTAGGCAGGTGGGATGTGGCTAGAGGAAGTAGGTCACTGGGAGCATTCCCTTGGTGATTTTATCTTGTCCTTGGCCCCCTCATGCTCACACATATTAATCAGATTCCTATTCTCTCTCTCTTTCTCTCTCTCTCTCTATATATATATATATACATATATATATATACATATCCCACCCTCCCTCCCTCCTTCTCTCTCCCAGCTTCTTGGATGCCACGAGCTGAGCAGCTTTCCTCCACCATGTCCTTTTACCATGATGTTCTGTCTCACCTCAGGCCCAGAGCAATGGAACAGGCCAACGATAGACCAAGACCTCTGAAACCACCAGCCCAAAATAAACTTTTCCTCTTCTAAGCTCTTCTTGTTGGGTATTTTGATCACATTGACACAAAGCTAGCTAACACACTCAGCGAGCACCATTTATCCAAATGGCAAAACCAGAAACCTGGACATCATCCCACCACCCCCTGTCTGACCCTCCATACCTGATCTGTCATCAGGACCCAGTTCCCTCACTGCCACTTACCTCTTACCTGAGCTACCACCACAGCATCCTATCGTCTCTCCATTTATTCTTTTTTAATTTGTATGTAGTAATTAAACATGCTTTGGGGGTACAGAGTGATACCTCAATATATGTACACAATGGGTAATAATCAGGTCAGGGTACCTGGCACATCCTCACCTCAGACAGATCTCTTTTTCATGTGCTGGGAGCATTGAAACTTCTCTACTAGCTACTTTGAAATATTTGTCAGACACGGTTGCCCTACTGTGCCACAGAACAACTCTCGGCTTCTAATCTCACTCCTTCATCCTGTCACAGTGGGAGGCTTCATCAAATAGCTCCCTGACCTCCAGGGAAAAATCTAAACTGTCCTCAGATAGTAATGCCAGGGCCTTCGCACAGGCCCTGCCTGTCGGCCACATCTCCAGCAACTTCTTTTTCTGCACCATGCCAAGGGTCCTGACCCACTCACAATCTCCTGATGGGCCGTACGGCTCCTGCCTGGGAGCCTTTGTGCCTGTTTTCCGTGCTGCTGCTAAAACCCCACCACTGCCCGTCTGTCTCTACACATCTCATTCTTCACAGCTCAGGTACCACATCCTCCTGAAGCCTCATCTGACTCCTTCAAGGTGGAAGAATTCCACCTCCCCTCCCCCATTTCCTACATGCCTCTGCACTTACCTCATAGTCTTGTGATTACAGTAAAGCTCCCTGTTGACCTCCCATACAGTGGCTGTGAGGGTTAAGTGAGAAAGGGCTCGGTAAGCTGGAAAACCTCAAATAAATGTTAGTCGCTGAGGGAGGCAGGAACCAACAGACAGACATACAGGGACCCAGATAATAGCAAGACAAGGAGATTACTACTGTCACAGATCTACAGATGTGGAAACTGAGGCTCAGAGGCCCTAGGAAGCTTCAACAAGGAGCAAAAGGACTTGCATATAAGCATCCTGACAGCTTAGGACTATCCATCAGGGTGCAAGAAGAGAAACAATTCACTCATTTGCTTTTTAAATAACATCAGGCACTAGGTGCTTATAGAATGGATCATGGGGATGGCAGGAGAGGTAGGCTCTAGGCGGAGCTGTCAGAAGTGACATTCAGAACCCTTTCAGTCAAATCACCTGCTAAGGAATCTGCCAAGTCTGCTATAATCAAGATGGCAGAGAATCAAATCTCAGCACACCAAACTGTTGAAATCTAGAGCACACTGTCAATCTCCAATTCCAGGATCAGGGGATACATTTCTGCTGCAGAAATAACCACACCCCAAAACTGTGCCAACCACCAGCAAGAGCCACCACCTTCAAGAGATTGCATGAGAGCATCAAAAGGTGGAAACTAATTTCAATCCAGAATCCTAGGAGTAAGAAGACACACAGGAGTTTGAAATGGACACCAAGTACCATTCCACAAAGGGAAATGCACTAAGTAATACACATCTCATAATGGAAAAGTTACTTGAGAGGGAGATAAAAGTTTTATTTGTACAATGTTTGGGTTTTTAAAAGTATTTTTTAGACATTGATAGACCTTTATTTTTTATTCATTTATTTATATGCAATGCTGAGAATCAAACCCAGTGCCTCACACATGCCAGGCAAGTGCACTGAGCCACAACCCCAGTCCACAATGTTTGTTTAATAACAAAGAGCTGGGAGACTTTTCAGTTCCCAGGAGAAAGATAACACTTTTACTAATTATGATTTGCTGAAAGAAATTTCTCAGGAAGAGAGGGCATTCCACAGTGGACATGGTATGATGTTCAACAAAATACACATCACATGTCTTTAACAAAAGTTTGATAGCAGATATGGGAGAATTCATGCACTGGTTTTTAAAGTGGTTTTCCATAATGTGGACATGTAATTGAGGACCTTCCTTGTCCCCATATCTGTTATTACCCTGGCCCTTAGATCAGCCACTATCAAACCATACCCTTTAGAGTCTGCAGATTCTTAGAGAAGTCTTAGGGGCCAGTGTTAAAAGGGGCTGCTGAGTAATTCTAGATCCTTCTACCAGAACAGAGTTTTATCTGTCTAGTCTCAATTCCACATAAGACATCCTTTGGGGTGGGGGAAGGTGTCTTATTGCGTTTAAAAATATTTGAAAGTTAATCTTTGACTATCTCTTTTAAAAAATCTCTTCTTAAAATCAGCATTTGGTAGGAGCCAAACAGAAAATAATACGATATTTGACACTAGCCTGCAAGACCAGAATCCTGTTCAGACAGATTCAAAAACTTTGGAGAGACTTGAGATGGCCAATTCAGAGATTGCTTGGTACAGAGGGCAAAGTCAGTGCTGTTTCCTCCATCACTGACCACGAAACCCAGCTCCAGGCTGAGACCATGGCACAAAATGAATCACAGAATGTCAAGGCACAAAAGGAGCTTGGAGACCCTCCAGCCCATACCCTGGTTTCGAAGATAAGAAAACTGAGATCTGGAGGGAGGAAGGGACTGGTCAGCAGCAGGGGTAGGGAAGGGCCCCAGCTCTTTGTGGGCTCTTCTACCTATCTTCCTGCCAGTTTTATGTTTAATCAATGTCTTGCCTGCCTCTGCGACTCCCTTAGAATTAAAATACACCCCTCACAATGCCAGTAGTGTTCTCCTGCAGGGTGCTGGGCATTTACTAGAGAATGGTGATCCCAGGAAAACTGCAGCAAATAAATGTCTCCATCAATCATACCAGCAGCTAGTCTCAAAGGAGAGAAGGAATGCCTCTTTTTGCCTTTTGATCTTCTCAGAATTTTTTTCCCATCTTTGTTGTCTCTCCTCCTCCTTAGGCAGAACTCTTGGTCTCCACTCCCCAAATAGAGTCTGCCAAATGCAGCTAAGTTCTGTTCCTACCCACGGCAAAACAGCTGAGTCCTGGCTTTGAGAGAGGAACACCAGCCCCTAGCAAAGTGAAGCCCAGCCATGGGCATGGCTCATTCTAGCCAGAGACCTTCCTATTTAGGCCATGGTCAGGGTCCAGTGGAGAAACAGGCCAACAGGTCCATTTCTTAAACTGACTGGCAGCGAGAGCTGAGCCAAGTGCAGGGTCAGCATGGAGAGCACCTTCAGAAACAATGAGGAGACCAGGGTGTGAGGAGAATCTGTTAGACTCTGTTAAACGGTGGGCCCTGCTGTCCTTCCCACTTGTCGTTATTTACATGTGATCAAATGAACACAGTTACCTTCGGGGAAATACTTTTGAAGCTGAGTTTTCAGCTCACACTGGACTCTCCTCCAAGGCCTTCTCTGTTTCTTCCTCAGTTCCACCATTCTCCTAGTTGCTGAAGCCTGAACTCAGGCACTTCCTGTGGATTCTTTCTTTATGAATGGTTTTCACATCTACTGCCAGGTGCCATCTTGGTCTTCCACACCTCCTACTCTCACCCAGAACTTACAATTGTTTCCTAAATGGTCTCCTCTTGGTTTCTCCAACCCTCTCTAATACATGAATGGCCACATTAATCTTCTTAACACTTCTGAGCATGTGATCTTTGCTCGTAAACTTGTAGTGTTCCCCACAGTAATGAGCTGGGGTTTCAAAGCCCTCCATAGTTGAACTTGATACCAATTTTCCAGACTCCTCTTCTCCTCATGCATGCACTTGCACATGTTTTACATACACAACTTTTGATTACTCCAGGATAATCCTTAGAAATGTCTCCATGTCTCAGGAATTCCTATTATTGGGCCTTTGATCTCACCATTTCCCCACCTGACACACCCACAATTCATTTCGTGCACACATCTACACCCCTTTCATCCTTTCTAACCTTCCCTGTTTCCTCCTGCACTTTCCAGGCCCACAGAGAGGCCTATTCATGATGAATGTACACCCTGCTTTTCACCTGCCTCAGCTATATGCTCCTGGTATCAGGTAACTGGCAAGTTCCACAGGCCCTATGTTATTTTTCCCACTTTACAGGACCAGAAACTTCCTACAAAGCTGAAAGATCTGTCTCCCTACGGTGCAGCAATAGTTATTTCTGCAGAACTAGTCCTGGTCTCCAGCCCAGTCCATTAAACCTACAATGCCAGCGGCAGAGCAGCCAGGGTACTGGGAAGGAGGAGTAAGGAGTAAGTGGGGGTGGGGGGAACAGGCCATGTTGGAACTTTGCTCACTCATATCCAAAGAGCCTAAGGAGAAGCAGCACCCCAGTCAGCCAGAAAAAATAGGGCAAGTTCAGCTGGAGGAAGAATCTATCCCAGTGCCCACCACAGGATTAGCCACAGGCAGAAGAGCGGGCTGCTTTGTGTACTCAAGCCCATGGTCAGGAGGTAGAAATGTGAGGGGACAGTGCCACTGGTGTCCTGGGAGGGAGGCTGAGGCCACGACCATCTTTACATATTTCTATGTTATCACACTGACTTGGGGGAGGCCGATATCACTGTCAGATGGTCGGGAAAACACAAGAGGCTGAGCCTTCAAAACAGGGCGCCTTTGTCCACAGCTGACATTCTGGCCCAGAGCCCAGCTTGGCTTCGGGGGAAGATTTAGGTCAGAAGAAAAATGGGGGTGGGGGTGGCCAAAGCCTTAAAATCTGCTTTAGTTAAAGATTAGGGAGGTGTTTCACCTTCCACAGTCACACCTATGTCCCGGGGGCAGGGGGTGGGAAGGGCTGGCCTCACTTTGGTAATTAGAGAGACTTTGAGGAGGAAGTGTTGGTGGACCTCATTGGCCCTGCGAAGGGGACACTTGGCAAATTCTCACCATGCTGGAATTTCCCCAGGATTTTGTTAGTCCGTCACCTCTTTCCAGTCAGCTCAAGTTAGCTCGTTTGTACTGACCTCTGTGAGGGGAAGGGCCTGTGCAAAGAGGGATGTGGTGTGACCGCAAGCTGCTAGTTAGCTGGGGAAGGGGAGAGAGGAGAAGCCACCAGGGCCACAAAGCTGGGAATGATTTCCAAAGCAAATGCCTCTCCAGGCAAGAAGCATGGCGCCCTGACACATTTAGAGTTTGAGGACTGTGTGTGTGACAGTGAGGTCATTTTAATGACTTTCGAGAGACAGTCCTCCAGCAGCCCCCTTAAGACCTCCTGTTAGTGTTTTTCCTCAAACAACACCCTTTCCAAATGGCTCCTGTTCCCAGGAACCAGCCAAAGAACCTGCCTGGATGGTTCCTGCACATTTGTAGAGTTGGCAGAGTTTTCGGGTTCCTGGCTCTGGTTGGCTGAATCGGGATCTTGCCCACTGCCCTCGCACACCATCTTCTGGACAAAGGTGGTACTGCTGCCAAGGAGATGCTGGTGGGCCCAGGCTTCTAGAGCAACTGGGAGGGCCACAGGAAAAAAAAATACTGTGAGAAATCAATAATAGGCTTCATTTTCTACAGCAAACATGTTTTAAAAAATGGTCTCTGATGCATCTTGCCTGGCTCATCACTTAGCAAAAGCATGTAGTTGAGCTCCTACTATGCACCAGATGCCATACTAGGTGCTGGGGCGGACGTAAATCATACAGTCCCTGTCTCCAAAAAGCCTGGAGTCTGGAGGTAGAGAAGCACACGAACAAGCACAAAGCCGAAGTGACTCCTTCACCAGAGAGATGAAGCGCCACTGCAAGGCCCAGAAGAGGAAGTCAGCATATGGCACAAAAGGGAAGTGGCCCAAGGGAAAGAGGGCAGGTGACAGCTGTCTGATGGTGGGCAGGGAGGCAAGGGCAGAGTAGGTTTAATTAAGTCCCACCACTTTCTTCATACCCACAGACTCAGCTACATGGTTAGAATCTTGGTCACCAGGAACCTTGGAGACACCTATAGCTAGGGAAGGAGTCAGGGAAAGGCTGAACAATTCATGGGGACCTGTAGGTCTATTGGCTCCCTCCACATGAGGAGGCAGTGCTGAGGTCAAGAGGAAGCAAAAATCCAGACTTTGAAGTAAAGCCAATCTGGTTTTGGATCTCAACTTTGAAACTTAAGAGCTGTATAACATAGGCAAATCGCTGAACCTCTCTGAACCAAATATAGGGGAGATAATAACAATTCCTCCTAAAGGCAATGAAATGAGGTCATGTCTGTGGACCCCTAGCCCAAGGCCTGACATACCGACCGTCATAAATGTTTGGCAGTGGTGGCACCAGGGCATGATGCCAAGGTCCTACCAAATTTCTTCCATAGGGCCCAGTGTTTACCTGATCGCAGGGGCATCCCCACCTACCTCAGGCATCTTCCAAACAAGGTTCCCAGGTCCTCTTCTATTGTGAGCTCCCAATTCTAGCAATCCTACTTCCAATCCCATGCTGGGGCTATAACCCTGACCAAGGTCATCAGAGGGGCTAGTAAAAGTGGGTTGGGCTGCCATGGGAGCCCCTTAAAGCTTCAGGAAGTGCACACCAAGGCAAGGGCTTTTGGACATTTTTTTTTTTTTTTCAGATCTTCCTGCTAATAATGACCCCAATGTGAGAAAAAGCAGGTTCCCCATGAGCCCTGCCAGCAACTAGTTCCCCAGGAGGAACACACAGAGTACACAGCAGCAAATGAGTCTAGAGTCAAAGAAATTTGGGGAGATCACATGAAACAAAAGGGCACCCATTCCTTCACTGCTAGGCTCCTCAGGCCCTTGGATACGTCAAGGTGAAGCGTGAGTTTCTAGTGAGGAGTATGGTGCGCCGTACTTTCCAAACTTATCTGGTTGGGGAAACTTGAAGAAAATTGAAAAATATTCTGGAAAATGCTGCCCTGCAGTTGATGCCTGATGGCAAAGCCACATCAAAACTCCCATAAACTCCAGGCAAAGCCCAGTTACAATCCCTGTAAATGGGAGTCATTTTCAATCCCGCCAGCAACTAAGGCAGCCTCTTAGCCAGTAGGCAGACCACGTAGCCATGGCAGATGCTTGGGTTTTTAAGGAGGGTCTCACTTATGTGCTTCTATTTTAATCTGCTGGGGTTCATCCTCTTAGGCATGGTGAAGGGCTCTGGGAAGTCTTCCTCTAACTCCCAGCCATCACTTCTTCCATCCTTTGGGTCAAGAGGCCTTGATACTAGTTCATACGCTAATGCACCTAAGAGCCCATGACAAGTTGAGCCATTATCCACCACCACGACTAAGTGCGGTTCCTAGAAGATTCCCTCTCAGGTCACAGCAAGGGATCTAGATGAGGTGAGCTTCAGGAGAGGGCAGGCACCCTGCCAGGACTGCAGACAACAATCACTGTACATGTGCTTTCAGCATCGGCCAAACTCAGGCCTAACGTGGAATTTTACAAAAATCTAAACCCAGGCCTGGGCTGATAGTCCCTGACATGCAGCCAGAGCCACTTAATCCTTCCCTGTTTAGCTCACCTCTGGAAATGGACCTCTAAGCCACCTTTGAGAATACCTAGAACATCTAGGAACAGGTCAGCTTGGCCCAGGCCCACTCTAACCCCCCATCTTGGTGACTGAGTCCTATCTGCTACCCTAGCTCCAAAACCTGAAAACTTATTCTTGTTGCCTCACCTTATTTCTTAAGCACTATATGGGACTCCCTACCAGACCCTCCCTTTGTTACCGCCTAGGGGTGCTGGGTTCATTGTTTCTGTTCAACAAAGAATTGAAGAACACAGACATAGCAAGCAAGAAGTGGGTTTATTCTTCTCTGGAAACAAGGGGTCCCAGAGCTGGGAAGCCGGTGGGGGAGTTTTGGCTTGCTCTTTCATGGTCTCTGGAATTTCTTCCTTTCCTTATCTCCTCCCTGTCCACACTCTTCTCACTATGATTGATTGGTGCCCCCTGTGTCCATGCATCTATTTTAGGTTTTCTTCTGAGTACTCCACTTAGGAGCAGGAGAACAAAAGTCCCCCACTTTAGCCAACCAGAAGTTGACTCATCATGCTCCTTTGTTCTGGCCCTGTCCCCGACCTCCTTGCTCACCATCTTGCTCTGGCTGCCCAAGCCCTTCTACATCTCCCTCACCTTCTTCCTGCCTCAGTTTTCCCCCTGCCACACCACTTAGTCCTACATCCAAACCCAGGATGATCCCAGGTATAAACAGCCACAGCTCACATTGCCTCCAGTGGTCACGCACCACCCACCTGATGGTGGCTGCTGCCTGCTTCCTCCTGATGTCCCTAATATCCAACACCCCTATGGCTCTGTCCATCGTCAGCCTCACAGGCCCAGCTCCCAGGTATTCCTATTTATGATATACTCCTTTCCTCCCTGGAACACAAACCTCCACAGATCTGGATTTCTATCAGGTAGTCTTGAGCTGAAACCCCTTTCAAAGTTCTGTGGGTTCAGCTTTTCTGGGGTGGCCTAATGATTTTGCAAAGGGCCAAGAGGAAGAATCTCTAGAAAAACTGGGCTGAAAGTCCAATTAGGACAAACTGTAACCACAAGAGGGCAGTATTGGCCAACACTTGCTTCTCAGAGTTGTGGTCACCCTCCTATTGTAGAGGGATGGAGAGCGCAAAGATAAGGGTGGGATTCTCTATGGAATATAGTTATGCTAATTTATATAAATGAAGAAAGGGAATCAGATGAAACACTCAAGGAGGCTTTTTTGAGGGAGACTCCAACCCTGTCATCAGGTAGACCCTCTATCACCTCTTTTGGCCAAGCCGGTTTGAACACCTGAAGCCAAGAAAGCACATTCTAAAAGGCCAGGTAAAAGTAGTGTCCATAGCAGGTGTGTGTGTGGCCAGTACTCTGGTTGTGAAGGCAGAAACAATGACAGGCCTGAATGAAGCAGGGCAAGCTTAATTGCCCTGGTGGCTTGGATACAGAAGCTGCACTCTCAAAGGGCTTCAATGGCTTGCCAGCTTGCAGATCTGGGGTCTCCTTGGTGCACATCTTCCGCTGCACTCACTAGGCCCCTCCTCTGACCTAAAACAATAGCAAGTGGCTACTGAAAGCTACTGTGGGCCCAGTCTAGAAGGTCTCCAGGATTTCTTCCAGCTCTGAATGATGAAAGCCCAGGATTTCAGACAGACACAGGCTCTTCCGTGGGACATTTCTTGGAGATTGCCAACCTAGTCAAAGCACAGGGCACTTCTTCAGGTTTTATTGAGGTCACCATAAGTGAGCCATGTTTTAACATACCCACTCTATGAGTAGCCATCGGGTTCCTTTAAATTATAAATTAGGAGGCAGCAGCTTTGTTGAATTATGCACAGAGTTCCTTTAAATAGCAAAGTTCTCACACCTGTCACCCTATTTTCCAAGCACTTAAAATCCAATTACATTTATACAACTTGGATTTAGAAGCAACTTGGTGGGAATTCACCTTCTACCAACTCAACCCATCACACCAGGGAGTTGAAAGAAGAAAAGTCATTAGGAAGTGAGGCCTCTGGTTTTCTTGGGGTGTCTAGACACAAAAAGGAGAAGGTAAGCCTCCATGACCCCCTGATTTGCTTGCCTGTGTAACCCTCACTAACCAAAGAGGAGCCAGCAGCCCTGCCAGGGCCATTGACAGAGCTGCTCCTTCCCTGGTCCCTCCTGGGAGCAAGGCCTCGTGCTCTGCCCTCAGCTGGCCTCTCATCTGGTGGGAGGCAATAGACAAGCACCAGCCAGAGAAAGCAGTTTCGCAGGTGGTAGTAGGAGCTGGAGGCCAAAGGGGACTCTCACAGGTGGAGATGAGGGGACATGCATTTTCTAGACTGTGGAAACCACCAGTGAAAAGGCAAGGAGGCGGAGTGTGTATTTAGGGAACAGGGACAGGTGCTCCCTCTTTCTCTGGTGCTGCTATACACTCCACAGAGGTAAGGGTTTCATATGTTCCTTGGTATTTCCCTGCTCAGGGTCATGAACCCAGAAGGGACTGATGAAATATTGGTTTGGGGTAACTTCTCAAAAGCCAGGGCAATGACCCAAGGGTGTTAAAAGGGAATTGAGCCAGGTGTGATGGCACACACCTGTAAATCCAGCAACTCAGGAAGCTCAGGCAGGAGGATTGAAAGTTCAAGGCCAGCCTCAGCAATGTAGGGAGTCCCTAAGCAACTTAGCAAGACCCTGTCTCAAAATAAAAAACATAAAATAAAAAGGACTAGGAATGAAGCTTAGTGGTTAACCAACCCTGAGTGGTTAACCAAAAAAAAAGAGGGGGATGGACTTTCTGGCCTGCACATACTGTACCCACTATCAATTCATTGCTACTCAACTGCAAAGCCATCCTTCACTGCCCTGCTTGTGATTCTGAAGCGGAACCCTAAACATTTCTCTTGCCTGCTGGCGTGATATTAAGCTTCTTCAGTAGAGGGCAATAGAGAGACATTACAGGACTAGGGGCCGCCCTTCCTAGCTCCTGACACCCTTCCTTTGTCTTTTTCCTGAAATGCTACAGTGCTTGGCCAACATGCAGAACACCTAGTGGCCTTTTACTACCCTCTGATCACCACAGAGTTTGAGTAGCACTTTGGGGGCAGCTTCCCAACAAGTTTCCCTGCTGAGGTTTTTTCCAGAAACTTCTTGACCAGTTCAACACACCCTAGGTCATCTCCCAGTAAGTTCTTTTGGCACTCCAGAGGGCTTTCCAGATCTGACCTGCTGTACCTTGAACTTACACACCATCCACAGGCTCAGCCACTCTCTCTCCAGTGAGGTTGGAATCTCAGCCTCAGGGAGCACCTCTCATAATTAGATTCTTTTCTGTACTTCTTAGAGTTCTGTTTACCACTTAAGTAGTCTTCCTGCTATTAATTAATAATTCTTCATATTCTACTTTCCCTGTTGGAATTGCTGTGTGGTTTCTGTCTCCTGAGTGAGCCTCAGGTATTCGCTCACACACCTGAATTTATACACATTCCTGCAGCTTCCAGGAAGCGCCCTCACTGGGCAGCTCCTTGCTCCCACCTTAGACTTATTTCCCCTACAAATCCTTGGAGCATCTTGACTCACCTCCTTCTCCTGAATACCCCCTTATCAACAGAATTCAGCCAGGAAAACAGATACCACTCTAGGCATGTCAAGCAGAAAGGGATTTAATCTAGGGACTTTAGTGCTTAAATCCTGGTTTTAGTGCTCAGATCTTGATTTCTCCCTAACTGTATAACTGTGGATAGGTAAGTTAGCCTCTATAACTCAGTTTCTGCTTCTTTGAAGAAATAATGATAGTACCTAATTTATAGGTTGCTCCAAAAATGAAATAAAATGATCAATGAAAAATTCTCAGTGACTGGCATAAGGTGAGTGCCCAATCACTGTGAGTTATTTTTACCATGACTATTATAATTCTCTGAACACTCCAACAAACCTGTGTACAGGATTGCAAAGCCACCAAGTCCATAGCTGAAGCACCAGGAAGGAAAGAACACATTTCAGCGGTAAGACTTTCATCCCTAGTTGAAGTACAGGTTACTGTATGGGAGGGACAACAAAGGGATGGGGGACTATGTGCAGGTTTGATGTGGCTCACAGATCCCTGCCTGTCCTCAACTTGAACAACTTACACATCCTAGACTGCCTTTACCTGTGTCTTCCAGATACCTTTTTAAATTTTAACTGAAAGTATAATATCTGAATTTTTTAAAAGTCAGAAGTACAAAATGGTATACAGTTAAGAATAAGTCCCAACTCCATAATCCCTCTACTCCCTCCCCTCAGAGACGGCCATCAGGAAACAGTTCATCTGTATTCCTACTTGAATACACATAGGAGCACTTTGCTTTTCCAAACTGTAATACATTTTTGAGAACAAGATACTCACTCTGATGCAGTTAGTTACATATCTTTTTTTCCTTCTTTCTTTCATCTCATTCTTTTTGTTAACACCTGTTTAGTTTTTTGGGAGGGGGGTGACCAGAGATTGAATCCAGGGGTGCTTAACCACTGAGCCACATCCCCAGCCCTTTTTTAAAATATATTTTTAATTTTGAGGAGGGTCTCACTAAGTTACTTAGGGCCTCACTGAATTGTTGAAGCTGGCTTTGAACTCACAATCCCCCTGCCTTGGCTCCTGAGGCACTAGGATTACAGATGAGCACCACCTCATCTGGCTTGCTTAGTATTCTTTTTTTAAAAAATTATTTTTATTTTAATTTTTTTTATTTATTTTTATGTGGTGCTGAGGATCAAACCCAGTGCCTCACATATCCTAGGCAAGTGCTCTGCCACTGAGCCACAGCCCCAGTCCTGCTTAGTATTCTTGACATAAATATAGGACCAATTATTTAACCAGTTCCCTTCTGGTAGAATTTAAGTTGTTTTAAGTCTCTTGCTTTTATAAACAATGTTGTAATAAACCTCTATGCACATACATTTTTCTTTATATGAGGCAAAAAAAAAAAAAATCGCACCTGTTAGAGTTGGAGCACAGAAGACCATCTTTGTGGTCTGGTACTAAAACACAGGGGCAGGATCTGGGAAGCCGGCTCACCTGCTGATGTCACCCACACACAGATCCCTGTCTCTGTGTGACTGAGGTTCCCTACTTTTTAGGCATCAGTAACTATGCCTCGTTTAAATTGCCCCACAAGGGCATTCTGAGAATCCAGTGAGATAATGCACATGAAAGCTTATGAGCACTGTACTAATATACAAGTCTCTCGTGTGGTTATTTGCCAGCCCTATGATTGATCCATAGCTCTATGAATGTGCCCTCCAATCTTCAACCCCAGCTGCCTCCGCTGAGGGAAACTGACCCACCTGCAACTACTGCCTGTGGACGACCTGATGCGGTACCATATGACCCTGCCCTCCCTGTCCTTCCACTTCACCACAGATGACACTGGGTGAGACACTTCTGCAGGCTGCCCAGTGCTAGAACGAAGGGCTCTGCACCTGCACAGAGCAGCCAGGTTCCTTCTGAGTCTTTCCCTTGGAAAAGTTTACTAGGAAGCCATGAACGACTGGGTTAGAACTAAATAACACAAAGGCACAGAGAGAGGCCCATGCTCAGGACCACGAGAAGCCAAAGTTACAGGTAAGCCAAAGTTGGGAGAAAGCAGAAACCTTGCACACACTGAAGCTAAAAGGTAGGAAAATGCATGAGGACCTTGGTGGGAAGTGAGAAGATACAAGCAGAAATAAACCAGCCAAGTCGCAGCAATGAGAGCGCACACATGAGGGTGTACAGCCCTGGCTGCTGGTCCCCAGGACTTCCTGCATTCAGCACCGTCCCTCTGAGGCCAAGTCACCCAAGTCCCTGCTGCCAGGCTCCTGTGTGACCCCATCTCCCATGTTCCCTCATGTGACTTTGCTACATGTCCGCCTCCTTTGAGGCTCTTTTCCTGCTGCCACAAGTGCAAACCAACTCAAGGCTCATGAGACCCATCTCCCCAACTTCCCAGGGAGCTCCCTCAACCACGGGTTTGATGTGTCCTGGGAGAGGGGGAAATAAAAGAATCCTTGACTGTTTTTGCTTAATGAATGAGATGCTGCTTTTTGAAGGTCAGCCTCCTGGAAAGAGCTGAGTAGAGAAGGGCAGAGAACAGAAATGGAGAGGTCAATGGATAATGTTCATCAATGAAGACTCCATCATGCTGATCCTTTCCTCTTAAATCCCACTGACCCTTCATGTCACCTTTTCCACCAACCTTTCCAATCACATCAGCACTCACCTCTTGACTCTTGGGTACATTGCCTGATTGTTCCCAAATCTATCCCCTGTATCCACACCTTCTGTCCTATATCTTTGCAGTTCCCCTGACCAAAGGGGAAGAGTACATTTCCCCATTCTTTAACTGTGGGTTTGCCCATTGTATGAGATGGAAGTGATGGTATGTCCATTTCAAGGTCTCTTGGGCTTCTTTCATTGACTTGGAAAGAGGGTTCCCAGGCTAGCCCACTGTTTCCAAGAATAGGATAAGAGAGACACCGAACAAAGTGCCTCAATCAAGCCCCCAGCTGAGTTCAATCTAGATCAGCCAATCTTTAGATATCTGAGCAAAATCAGTGTTTACTGTACACCACTGACATTTTATGGTTATAACTGGTCTACCCTAATGACCTCTTTTTAACATAACTTCTATAAAGATTCTATGTCCAAATGAAGTCACATTCTGAGTTACTGGGGGTTCAAGCACTAGCATAGGAATTGGGAGGAGGGGGTTCAGCACCAAACAGGGTTTGTGGAGCTAGTCGTGATTTATCCCAATATAATCTTCATTTAAAACCACCCAAGGGAATAGTTTTATATGGTGGGATTTTGGATTTCAAGTGGTAGAATTCCAGTTTTCACAGCAGTCTTAGGAGTAAGAGTTCTTAATAATGGCACCTCAAGAGTATCACACCCTTTACCAAAGGGGCCTTAGCAACTGGTAGAATGTGGATTATTATGAGGGGATTATGATGGTGGCCAGGCTGTGGAATCTGGTGAGGCCAAAAGTTATTGTCTCAAAAGATGTCCTCTGGCCTTAGGTGGCAGCACCGTGGTTTTTTAAATGGCGACAGAAGACAGAGAAGTAATGGAAGCCCGGGGGGCAGGAGAAAGTTGCCCTACCTTCTCCAAGGTGGTGTCTATTGACTCCACATCTGAAGGGACACCAAGGGCTTCACTGGTAAGAGGGTTGCCCAGCCCGTTCCACTGGGGGAAAAAGAACACTCAGAACAGGTGGTAGGAGCTGAGTGCTATGAGATCCAGAGAGGTGCCAAGAGCAGGACTAGCATCCCATCCCATAACTGGCACCCAGCTGCCACCAGGGACCAGGTGGCCCTGCACAAAAGTGTTAAGTCACTTGAAGCTGACTTTGGTCTCACCCATCTGTCTCCTCATTTGAAGCCACCCCGCCCCTCCCCTCTGTTGGTTCCTCTGTGTTTAGGTTCTTAAAATGCTGGTTTCTTCTCCCTCTATGGCCCCCAGAAGACCTTGTATCTTATAGGAAGGGCAATGGGAAGTTACTTCCCTGGAGACTTAAAAATCACTAGGCACAGACATCTATCTGGGCTTGCCACTTCAGGGAAGGAGTCCTTTGTATTCCTTTGCCTTCTCCTTTGCAGCCCTTGGGTCCTGATAACTCTGCCTAAGTACACTTCTAATAAGAATGCACGCAGCCTGAACCTTTACAACGCAGGACACATTCCCACAGCCAAGTCCACTGTGGCTTGGAGCTGGAGGAGCAGTGGGGGGTAGAGGTGGGGACAGCCCTATCTGACTCCCCACTACCCCCCATCTCCCCATTCCCAGCCCCAGGAGGCAGGGTCCCACAAGCCAGACTCCTATGACTACCTGGAGGAGATGGAAACTGATGAGGACAGAAGCTGCCCAGGGCCCCCTAAGTCGATGACCCCAAAGGCCGGACCTGCCACCAAGGGCCAGGCAGGTGATGGACCAGAACCCACTGAGCTGCCCCAGGCCTCAGGGATGGAGCGCAAGGCCATGGAGCTGGAGAAGGTGCGCATGGAGTTCGAGCTCACACGGCTCAAGTACCTGCACGAGGAGAACGAGCGGCAGCGGCAGCACGAAGAAGCAATGGAGCAGCTGCAGCAGCAGGCCACACCCCGCCCGGTACGTGGGGAGGTGGGCATTGGGCCAGGGGCCAGGGCTGACACCAGGGGCAGTTGGCACAGAGACCACCCCATGATGCCAGGGCAGTCGTGAGTCCACCTTCCCTGTGGGCTGTGTGTGTAACCGTGCAGATCCTGGGTCTCAGCTGAGAGGAGTGACCATCCCTGAGGCTAACCTCCAGCTCTGCTGCCTTGGGTCAGTTCCTGAGCTGGACTGAGATCACTACCCACAAGAGATGGCTCTGCTAGAGCTTCCAGGCTAAGCTGAGAGCCAGGAGGGGACCCAGAACCACATGATCTACAGAAAAGCCCTTTTGATAGCCTAAGGGGAAAGTCTTCAACACTTTCCACCACTCTCAATTCCTCTTTGCATCTCATACAATGTGACCACTGGAGACTAGACCCAGCATCCCCCCTAGAGTCCAGCCCCATCACCTTCCTGACCAGGGCTGTGGTCGCTGAAGGATAACAACTGAAACAGCTGTTTTTTTTTCCCAAGAAATGCACACTCAACGCTTATTTGTACTAAACAGGGATAAGAACACCCGCCCAAGATGAAATGGGATGGGAAGTCCTTAGCACAGCAGCTAGGGCATCGTAAGCATGCCATAAGGAATATGTTACTACTTAACACAGTATCTCCTGGGCTTTAAAGTCCATCCTATGTTAAAATCTTGCCTCTATCATGTGTAAGCTGCTTAACCTTGAGCAAGTTACTGATCCTCATTGAGCCTTGGTTTGCTCATCCCTAAAGTGGTCCCTGCCTCAAAGGGTCCATGAGGATTAAAGTTGAGGATGCATGTAAGGCGCTTTGCAATGAGCCCAGTGCATTAGGTAAGCACTCAATAAATGTTAGCTATTACCATTTTTATGTACTCATGCAATTCACTTCTTGACCCAATGCAACAACTTACATTCATCACTTTTCAATTTTACTGGGGTATAATGTATTAGCTATGCTTCCCAGCTCTGAGTCATCCTCAATTCTGAGAAGTTTGCCTTCTGTCTTTTTCCAAGTCATTGCACTAATTGTTGAGGAGGATATGACCTAAAGTAAATACCACTAAAAGAGCTCAGTACAGGTTAGCAATGTTCCATCAATCAACACCCTGGAGTTACATTTTATCTAGCTCAAATTTCTCCAGCTTGGCCAAAAAAACTGTCCCAAGACACACTGTCAAATGGTTTCCCAGAATTAAGATATTATATTACCTATAGCGTTTCTCCAATGGACTAGTCAGTTTTTTAAAAAAAGAAAATAGACTTGGTTTTACATGATTTGTTCTCATTGAACACATGCTGACTTAATTATCTTATTCCTCTCACAAATTACCTGCTTAATTATATATTAAATTATGTCACTGAGCAAGTCAAGCTTATTGAACCGGGATGTCCATTTCCATCTTTTTCTCCCTTTTTGAAAACCTGAAAAATATTTGCCTGTCTTTAAGATTCTGGCACATTTCCTGATATTTTTGAAATTTTGCAAGTTCCATTTCCAAATTCATGGGTTTTCACAGTATCCTGGGATAAAATTTGTTCTAAATTTGAGCCCGAAACTATTGAAAGCAGATATGGTGGTGTATTGTGTCTTTGGTCTATCTCCTCCTAACTTTATTTATTCTTCCCTTTTTCACTGGAAAATCTTTCTCCTTGCTAGATGAGATGGGAACCATTGGTATATCCATCCTCTATCCTAGCCATCCTCTGTGTTAAGCTTAAAAGATAGGCCATTGAAAGTGTTTTGAAAAAATATGCAGGGTTTCACAAATACATGTTTTGTTATCAAAATCACAATTACCACTCCACCCTTCACCCCATCAGCATTTCAGACCGAAAACACATGCAGATTGCCCAGAGCAGCAGAGGCCTTGAATTCAGAGCCAGCATCTGCAGAGCCCGGCCCCTGCCAGCAGAATGGTGGGTTTCTTCTCAGGTCTCCAATTCCTGCTCACTTTAGAGGCTCACCTCCAGGGCCATTCTCAACCCTTCTGAGCTTTAGTCACCCCACAGGTCATGGAACAGTTTGTGATCATTTCCCAAAAATGTTTTACTTGTGAACTTTGGCACTCCCCCTCTTTTTTTTTTTTTTTTTTTTTTTTTCTGGGAGGCTAGGAAGGAGGATGGATGAATGGGTAGATTTCATCACACTGAAAGTACTTCTTTGAGTGTGTTTATTGCTAGTTTAGAGCATCTCAGCCTTTGTTATCTGGCTGCTTTTAAAAAATATGATTTTTAAAAAATATTTTAAAGAATAAACGATGGCTGATACCTTAACTGCAGATCAAAATTGTTATATCAGCTTTGCTTTACTTATACATTGATGCTGTCTACAATTAAAATCTTAATCATACAGATTCCAGAAAAAAGGAACTTAAAGGCAGAATCAGTCAGATCATTCAAGCTGATTTTCCTAAGCCCAGTGTTCTGTGGGTTAATGGAGGCCCTATTGCTCATCTCTCAGCACTTGACCCCAGGAGAGACCAAACCCTGGACTAAAGAACATGGACTAAACCATGAGATATGTGCCAGGACCCAGGAAGTCAAACAGTCATCTGTACCCAAGGGATGCCCTCTCATTGTGCCACTGCCCAGAAATCTAGGTGAATGTCAGTTGTCCAGAGAACACTCCCAAAACCCAGAGTCCAGATCTGAGAAATTCCCCCCATGTGTAACTCCAACACACAGTGTGGGGTGTAAAGAGGAGGCAAGGTGTTGGCCCAGCCCCAGCCAGGAGGGATAAGGCAGGCTCGAGACGTGAAAATGAATCAGTTCCCTCTATGTGCAGTGACCTGACTAGGAAATGTCTCATTATTTTTTTCCTCCTTCTTCCTCATGATTTTGGGAAGGGAGTACTATTACCCTTTCCTTAGGCGAGGATGATAACGAAGTCACGTTCAGGAAGTGGCGCCAGCTCCACTGTCTTCTTTCCCCCACAGTTCTCGGGAGGCCTCCAGGACCTCCTGCTCCCCCAGAACCAGTTTGCCATGTTCCTGTACTGCTTCATCTTTATACACATAATCTATGTCACCAAGGAGATGGTCTTCTTTCTCTTCTCCAAGCACTACCTGTTCTGCATTGCGGCCATTTTGCTGTGTTTGATTAAAACTTTGTGGTCCTACTTCCAAGTGCCTTTGCTCTCTCCATCACTGGGGACCCCCCTGGTTGAGTGTTACTAGGATCCAAGTTAGCCCCCAGCCTCCCTGGCTGTTCCTCCTCCTATTCAGTGCGTCTCTCCATCAGAACCTGCCCTTAGGACAGGCTCAGCTGTGAGTCATTAACACCTGAGTGTGAAGACACATGTCTGAGCCCTTGGAACTGAGCCTGGCTCTCACTGTGGGTAACCACACTTGACCCAGCAGGATTTCAGAAGGCAGCAGGTTAGGATGGTGTCTGTGGGGAGGAAAGGTTCAGAAAGCCTTTCCAGAATCATAGAATCACACCATGGCCAAGCTGGGCATACACATTCATAATTTTCTGATGTGTGGGGAGCCTGTAGTAGGTTTGAGGATAGCTCCTCCTGCCCTCCAGCAAAAACGTCCCCATCCTAAACCCTAGCATTGTGAATTTGTTACTCTGCACAGCAAGAGACTTTGAGACATCATTAAATTAAGGTCCTTGAAATGGGGAGAGGATCCTGGATTATCCAGGTGGACACAATGTAATACTGTCCTTATAAAAGTGAGGCAGGAGCGTGTGAGGGGGAAGCAGAGGTCAGAGTAATGCAGGGCCACAGGTCCAGGAACATATGCAGGTTCTAGAAAATGGAAATGAGCAAGGATATGGATTCTGTCCTAGAGTCTCTAGAGTAAACCAGCCCACTTTAGACTTCTGACCTACAGAGCTGCAAGATAATAAATCCATGTTTCTTTAAGCCATCAGGTTTGTGGGAGTCTGTTACAGCAGCAATAAGAAACTCATACAGGAGCCAAGACTACCAAGCTGTTTTGCAAACTTGTCAGGATAACATCGCCAGGCCACTGGCAAGGTGCATTTGGCACTGGGGCTGAAGCAGAGCAGCACATAGCTAGCCAGGCAGGTTTGGAGCCTGTCCTTAGACAATATCTGATTGAAAAGGAGAGATGCTGACCCCCAGAGAGCTCAGCATGGGCTTCTCAGAACCTGGTGGGAAGGAACATCCTTATTACCAAGCAGCAGGGCATCCCATTGGTAAGGCAGGTGGTAAAATAGGGGGCACACTCCTAGGGGCATAAAGATGGAAGAATTAAGCACTTGATGGGGCCCAGAGGAAGTTATCAATGGTACTCTACTGTCGGGGGGAAATGGGAGGAAAAAAACAAAAAATAGACGCACACAACTCAAGATGCCCCCCACCTCTTCCTATCTATGCTCACCTACCAAGCCAAGCACTCAGACTCACAAAAATGCAGAGATGCTAACCCACAAACCTATCTATTACCTTAGAAACCCACAGATACAAAGCAAATAAGCAGTTGTAGCAACAGAGCTGTTTATCCCCCACCCCACCCAATAAACATGCAGCTCAAAGGACCACGGTGGACCCTAGAGGGCTCAGCAGGAGCAGGACAAGAAGTTGTTCAGCATGTGTGCCACCAAGAAGAGGCGTTCAGCTACCCACTTGCCATGCCCTTCCCTCTTCTCCCAAGCACAGCTGCTTCCCGACTGTCAGCTGCTAGGCCCCGCCATCCAGGCCCAGCCAAGATGGGTGGCCGTGGCCCAGGAGACTGTATGTGGCAATAATGCAGCAAAATGAAGGAGACTGGGCACTTGCATTCAAGGAGGTCTGTGTTCACCCCTCCGCTTCCCCTGCATAGGGTTCTGCCTTAAGAGGGATCAAAGAATAAGTTTCTGTCTGGTTGGGCTCCAACTGATGCTCAGTGTGAAAAAAGAAGCCTGCCTTGGAGCCCCACTGACGTTACACGTTAACACCACTTACGACCATTTCTCATTTGCCACCCAATTCAATGCACCCACCACCGTGGATCGCTGTGTATGACAGGTACTCAACTCGGAAGTGGCAAAACTGTCACTTCTCATCACATGTTTCTTTGATAGCACTTTTTGCTGTGGGTCACATCTCACCATCATCTAATTGGATCCTGCTTTCTGGTGTGGGATTGAGGTGAAAGGAAAAAGGTCAACCTGGTCATAGCTGACAGAAATGGCAGCTCATAAAACAAACAAAAAAATGAAACCTAAAAACCCCAAGAGCTAGAAGGCCATTCTCTCAATCCCCCTGTCTCAGTAAATTTAAATACTTCCATTTTCCTTAAAAATATTCAGAGCAAGATTTAGTTAACTCCCTTGAGTAATTAAGTTAGCGTAGCATCTCACGCCCACAAGCCAGAGACGTGAACTCTCTCCCTCTATCCTTCCTATTGTGTTTGAAGACTGAAGACAACAGTCTAAGATCTGCCCACTAAGAAAATGAGAACAATTCATGGTCAACCCTGAAAATTAGTACAGGTCTCCTGTTTGAAATGTAAAGCAAGAAAATCAGAGAGAGAAGGATAGGTCAACACTTCCGCACTTCTTGGGCACCACTAATGCACCAGGAACTCTGGTCAATGCTTCTGGAGGCTATTTTGCCAAAACCTCAGGAGGCAGAAATGTATATTATCACCATTTCATAGATGAGGACACTGAAGTTCAGTGTCCAAATCAGATACTTTTTCCATGCTCCCAAGCTCCTGCCTTGGAGGATCATCCAACCTTATTGGGGAAGTGAGTTTAACACATATAAAAATGCAAAAGATCTATTTCAATAGAGACCTCAGTAAGGAAGGAGATCAAAGTAGGAGAGTTCCCTGGAGCCCAGGGTTTTAAGGGAAGGCTTCTTGTAAGAATAGCCCAGAAAGGTGGTAAGCCTGGAACAGGTGGAAATGAGGAAAGAGGACCCAGGGTGGGAGTGTGTTGCCTCTATTCAGAAGAGAAGGGTCATCCTTGCTTAGTGAGTATGTAAAATGCAATAGGCCTGGAAGATTGGTTTGGAGCCTGGTTTTACAGGGTCTCAAAGGTTGATCTGGGGAATGTGTTAACAATCCCTTGGGAAATAGGGAATCACTGAAGAAAGTAGAGTAGAATAGTGACCAAAAGTTGGGGGGTTGTGGATAAAAGCCTTTCCCTGATAACTTCTGAGGACCATATTCTTGTCCTTTCAGTGTAGAAGCATTTCCAGTCTAGAAACATTTTCTTGGTGGTCCTGAGTTTGAGGATTGCATTCAGCTGTAAAAGAAACCCGGTCACAGTTCCTTAACCAAATAGAGGTTTATGGTTTTTACATACCAAGAAGTTCCAGGTGGTCAGTCCATGAGTGGTGGAACTACTCTTGGAAGTTGCAGAGGACTTGGGCTGCTTCCTCTCCACCATCCTTAGCATGGGGATTTTAGCTTCAGCCTCATTATCTCAAGATAGCTGCAACAGCTCCAGGTACAAAGTCCCAGCAGAAACGGGACTGACTTTTAAAGGCTTTCCAAGAAGCCCCACCCAGAGACTTTTACTTACACCTCTCATTGGTCAGACTGGGTCATGTGACTACATATAGCTGCATGACATCTAAGATAGTAAGTGTTTTGCCTGGGCACTGTTGCAGCTTTGAACAAAATTAGGATTCTGATAGGATGGGGTGAGGGAGATATTAAATAAGCAAATAACTGTGTCCTCCGTCCCTACTTTCTAAGACCCAGCTTCCGCTTCTGGAGCTGCAGAGCCTGGTCCTTCCTGAGGTTGAACAAGTGGGTGGAGCACAGCTGCAGCTAGTCTTAGGAGGAGCACCACAGGTCACAACCACATGCCACAGCCGAGAGGTCATGGTTTTCCTTGGACACATGCCTGCAGCCGCTCTGCCTTCAGTCCTCCTGACCTCTGCCCAAGGTCTCATTATCTCCACCGACAGGGCAGTGGCCTTGCCTGGGAACTTGGAAAGGCACCCCTCTCTGTGCTGGGTGCCCTCACAAAGCTACAAAAGGAGGCAAGTTGAAGTTCAGTGTCCCTCCCTCTCCTGATCCCAGATTCCACAAAGGCAGCCCAGTCCCAGTTGGTGGATTCGCTCAACTCCCTGACGCTGAGATGCTAAAGACTGTATAACACGTGGAACTCATTACAGAGCTCCACTCAGCTTTAGCCCAAATAATGAAGCACTAATAGTACAATTTCAGGCAGGCATAGGGAGACGAAGGTGGTGAATCTTGCTCGCCCCCCAAATGGAATCTCAGGTTGTAACCCCAAGCCCAGGGACAGGCTAGAGTCAGGAGACAGCTGACATCTCTAGGAGGGCAGGAGAGCAGGCTTGGTTCCAAAGATCCCTTCCCTGCTGTGTGTTTCTGACCCCAAGTTAGCAGGTGACCGCAAGCAAGTCCGTTAAGCTTCCTTCATTTGGGTGACCTGTAAACTACCTAGACTCTAACTCAGTGCAAAAATAAATAAGGACCAACGCCGGGCGTGGTGGCGCACACCTGTAATCCCAGTGCTTGGGAGGCTGAGGCAGGAGGATCGAGAGTTCAAAGCCAGTCTCAGCAACTTAGCGAGGCCCTAAGCAACTCAGTGAGACCCTGTCTCTAAATAAAATATAAAAAAAATAGGGCTGGGGATGTGACTCAGTGGTGGAGTACCCCTGGGTTCAATCCCCAGTACCAAAGTAAATAAATAAATAAATAAGGACCAAAGCGTAGTGTCTGACTTAAGTACTGTAAGATGGCATCCAGAGGTGATTTGGAAGCCTTAAAATTGTCCCAGTTGATTCTAAAATGCAACCACAGTTGAAAAGCTAAATTCTTGTTCTTCAACATGGGGTCTGTAGGGCTGGGGATATAGCTCAGTTGGTAAAATGCTTGCCTTGCAAGCACAAGGCCCTGGGTTCAACCCCCAGCACTGAAAAAAAAATAAAAATAAAAATGGGGTCTGTGGAGCAGCAGCTTTAGGGCCACCTGGGAAGCCTCCTAGGAATGAGTGTCCTGGGCCTCACTCCAGACCCCCCTGAATCAGATGGATCTTGACAATATCCCTGGCAATTCACAGGCATGGTCCAGGCTGGAAAGGCCATTGTGGTGATGAGACTCCATTCCACCAGCCCCCTGCTATGAGGGCACTGCTCTCAGCCTGGAGGGCCTTCTGGGAGGGTGAGAGGTCAAGATGGAAAAGGAGGAGTGAGGGAGGGTAACTGAGTGTGGCACCTTAGAGGTGTCTCAATTGACACCTGGCACCAGCAAGGGATGGCGGGAGTTTGCTGTGTGACGTCAGGACGCTGAGCCTGGAAGCAGCACACCTGCGGCCCTTCACTCAGCACTCATTCACCTGTCCTTGCTCTGGCTTCTAAAAAGCTGACTGATTTTAACTGGCACCCCAGGAACCACCATGAAGTTCTGGAACCCCTCCAGGCCTGTGTCTGCCTTTTTCCCCTCTTTTGATCCAGCTCTTGTGTGTGGCTTAGGGAAAATCTTGCTAATATACATTCATTCATTATTTAAAGGTCGCCACTGTTCCTTCAGGAAGGATAAGCATGATTAAAAGAGGGGATTTCTCCATAGGGCACAGCAGAAAACCTAGGACTCGCATTTTGAAGCTGTTTTGGCCAGTCCTTGTTGCATAATTTAAAGGCTGTGACTTATTTAGATTTAATTAGCCAAAGAACAGCGGTGGTAAGTTCATTAGTCAGTATTTATTAAGCACCCTGGCAAGCTTTGTGGGATCCAAGAGCAAATGGAGGACAGACTTTGGACTTACAGGTCCCTCAGCTGAAGTAGGAGGGGATCACAGATGGTGTAGGGCATTTTTGTTCCTTGGAGAGCAACCAGGTGGCCCAGGTTCACTGGGAAAAGCCCCACAATAGACCCCCAGTGGGAGATGTCACTCCCTCCCAGGGTTGTAGTGACCAGCTGTGCGGTAATGAGGTCAAAGACCAGAATAAAGGCCTGTTACCCAGAGGACAGAGATTGGCAGGAGATGAACCAGGAAGAGAAGTGACTGGCCACATGAATTTCAAAAACTGAGAGAGGTGGGAAGATGGGATTCAGAATTTGTGGGGCTCAGTACAAGAGGACAAGGCAGAGTCCCCTGTTAAAAAACTATAAAAAATTCTAGGGCATGGTGCTGCACCCCTGTAATCCCAGAACTCCTTGGGAGGTTTTGGCAAGAGGATTGCAGGTTCAAGGCCAGCCTCAGCAACTTTTAGATACCCTGTCTCAAAATAAGAAAAAGGGCTGGGAATGTAACTCAGTGGCAGAGTGCCCCTGGGTTCAATCCCCAGTACCATACACACACAAAAACAAACAGTCAGGCGCAGTGATGCATGCCTGTAATCCCAGCGGCTCAGGAGGCTGAGGCAGGAAGATCAAGAATTCAAAGCCAGCCTCAGCACCGGCAAGGCACTAAGTACCTCAGTGAGACCCTATCTCTAAATAAAAAACAAAATAGGGCTGGGGATGTGGCTCAGTGATCGAGTTCAATCCCTGGTTACCCTCTCCCCCAGGAAAACACAATTCCCAGTGACAGTAGAGCATTAAGCCAAACTGTACCCCTGTATGCTCACACTGCAAGCCCTGGGGGTAGATGAAGAAGACTGTTGGATTGGGGACTCTTAAATCCCACTCTGAGAAGGGACTCTCCTTGGACCCCACTTCATCCACAGGAGGGAGGGAGCCAGTTCTGAGCATTTTGAGGGAGGTGGGGACCACTGGAGTGGACGGGGGGGTGGACTGAGTCTGGTTGTCCAGCTCAAGCAGCCTCTCCTATATTTCCCAGATCTGGAAGCATAGTTTGGTCAGGCAGGAGGCACCTCTTGGTGAGCAGGTCACGCTCAGGGCTCCCAGTTGCTAATCACAGGGCTAAGGAAGCCCAGAAGTCTCCACTTGGTGGCATTTCCTCTCCCTCCTGGCTTCCACCCCTAGACCCATTCAACTGACCATTTCCCTCGGTTAGAACATCCAAAATTAGAAGAAAGCTACACATTTTACCCTCTCCAGCCTCCTGTATCAAATGACACAGTCACTTGGACTCAAACTTTTCATCAAAGGGGCCTTTGTAAGGTCCTGGGGCAGAAAGTCTTGGAAGACAGCCACCAGGAAGCTGCACAGAAAGTGCTGAGCAAGGGGACCCTGGGTGGAGGAGGTGGGGTGGGGAGGGAGCTTCTGAAGCTTCCTGAAGGAGCTTCTCTCCACCCCAGAAAGCGCCAGTGCCAGATCCGTCTCCCTCCACAGGCAACTCAGCTCTGAGCACCCTGCTCTGGCTTCAGGCCCTGGAGATGCCCAGAGCAGCAAGGTGTGACTTCACTGTCCACTCCACCATCGAGGCCTCAGGAGCCTCACCAATGCTTAAGTGCAGCAGAGAACAAAAGAAAAAATGCAACAGGCAAAGCCAGAAGGGCCTTGCGAGCTCTAACATTCTGTGCAGGCTTCTAGAAAGGGAAGGAGGGCGCTCCTCTCTCCCAAATCCTTAGAACATGCTGCTCCCAGTCCAGGGTACCGTCTGGCATCAGTTTCATCCATGGCCACCCTGGGAAGCAGCACCATCACCCTTCCTAGTGTATTAATCTCTTCCAGCCACCATAACAAATACCATAGACTAAGTGACTTAAACAACGGACATTTATTTTTATAAGTCTGGAGGCTGGAAGTCCAAGATCAAGGTTCCTGAAGGGTTGGTTTCTTCTGAGGCCTCTCTCCTTGGCTTGCAGATGACCACCACCTCACTAAGTCCCTGCATGGTCTTTATTCTGTTCCTGCATCTCTGGTGTGTCTCTGTGCATGCAGATCTCCCCCACTGACACCCATCAGACTAACCTAAATCATTTAAATCACCTTTTTAAAGGTTCTGTCTCCCAGTAAGGTCAAGTTCTGCAGCAGTTAGAACTAAGGATTCAACATTTGAATTTGGAGGAACACAATTTAGCCCATAACATCCACAGTGCAGATGAAAAACAGACTCAGATGGTTGGGAGGCACCTGAGCTCGCTCAGTCAGGAGGTGGTGGAGACCACGGTGGCAAGGGACTGAGATTTTGGGTTTGTGGATGGACATTCAGAGCTGCTTGGATCACATGTGAAGAAACATTTATTTCAAGTGGGAGGCACAATAGGTCTCTCTGTAAGGGTCCTCAGGGTAGTAGAAGCTTCAAAGTTGTTCCACCTGTAAGCCACACTTTTATGCTAACTATTCTCCCATTTCCCCTCACTGAAGGCTGAGGAGGAACATGTCAGCTTTTTTGCCACTGTGACCAAACAACCTGACAAGAACAATTTAGAGAAGGAAAAGTTTTCCTGGGGGCTCACGGTTTTAGAGGTGTCAGTCCATAGATGGCCAACTCCATTGTTCCTGGCCTGAAGTGAAGCAGAAGAACATCATAGTTTTAAGGGTGTGGAGGAAGAAGCAGCCCAGGACATGGCAAAAAAAGAAGCAGTGGATTAATGCACTGATTAGGTTCAGGTCTCATAACCCAATCATTTCACCTCTAAACTTTCTTGCATTGTCTCACACATGAGCTTTGGGGGGATACCTCATATCTGAGCCATAACAGTATCTTTGAGAGGAATAGAAGGTAAGTCCTCACTCACAGGCACACCTGATCTACACACCTTGAAAGGGTGTAGAGCCTTTCTGAGTGACAGGGAGGCCATGCTCATAGGCCTGAATAGCTTCCTCTGGACTCCACACTACACCCTCCTCCAGGTTCCCCAGTCAGGACAGTGAGACTGTAACTGGCAGCCAGGAGAAGAGGTGGATCTTCCCTCTTTTCTGAAGACCAGGATGCAATGGACTATTCTTAGAATCAGGTATAGGACATAAGAAGATAGAAGATGGGGCAAGAGAGAAATCTGAATTCACTCTCCCTGACTTTCCCTTCTGGCAAATTTCTTTACCCTCACATAAAGTCCATGCTATGAACCAGCCTAAGTTGGTTCCTAGAAAAGGATATTTGATTGGAAGACTTTGGAAGCACCATGGGTGGTAGAAAGTTCATCTTGCCAGGCTAACCTGAGAGGAACTCCAGAGACTTCCCTAAGCAAACCACATATACTACAGGACAATCCTGTATCTAAACAGAACAGTTAGGGCAAGGGTCACTCATTGCAGGAGGGCCCATGTGGGTCAGGTAATTGAGGCAAGCTGGCCAGGTAGAGCTGACAGGAAATGAAGAGCCAATAATGCAGGCAGCCCATACTTGAGGCCCCTACCCACCTTCACCATGTGGAGGTGCCAGCCCCATGTCCAAGTCAATGGCAGCCAGAAATCCAGGCTCTCATGTGATACCTGCTGATTTTTAAATGTTGTTCAATTTTCTTTGACCACTCTATGAACCTAACAAAAGTCTGCAGGGCCACCAGCTCACAATCTCTGAACTTGAGATATTATTTCTTTTATGATAGAGTTTCTGTTTCACTCAGAGACATGCTGTGGGATTTCTTTAAACAGAAAACACTTCCAGTACAAAAATAGAATGTGATTCACTCCCTAACAATGTTGAAGCCCAGAAGCAGCAGGAAGGGATGCTTCTTCCCTTCCCAAATTGCCTCACCTTGAGGTGTTCCAAGAGACTGATCTCCTAATGTATTTCAAATCAGGTTAGAGGGGCAAAACCCTAATTCTCATACAACTCCTTGAAGGGAGATGGGAATTTAGCTAAACCCTAGATCAAGATTAAGAAAGGTTCAAAGCAGAGACCTGGGAGAAGGGAAATGAGGGAGAGAGTGTCAGTGGTGGAAGGTGAAAGAATTAAGCTGACTACCCAGGGTGAGTGATCTGGGGAGAGGATGGCAACTGCTCTGTGAAGTGGATCAGACAAAGACTGTTGGGGCCTGGGGACCAGAGAGAGCCAGGATGGGAAGAGGAGGAGGAAGCATCATTAGTTGCCATGGTAACAAAGGAACAAGGAAGCGGGGAGAATGAGGGAGGATGTCAGGGAAGAGCAGTATTGTGCTGCTCCTGTCTACCCCTGCACCCTTGACCCTTATCGAGGATTCTGCAGCCCCTCTCATACCTCCCCACCTGACTCTGCTCATTGCTGAAATGGAGTACTTACTATGAAATTAAGTCAAAGATGTTAGATCTTAAACACAGGTGGGATGAATGGGTACCTATTTAGTGAGCCTCTCAGTCTCCAAAAGACCTCCTGGATTTAAAATATTTTCTCCTCTGTCTTGACATAAAGACTATGATTTCACCATTAAGATTATATTTATTGGATCAAGACTTTGTTCATGTTCAGTAATAAATCCTCATTAGGAGGTTTAATATCTTGGCCATCAAATTCAAATTTTAGACTCTCCTAAGGAGGTTATCCTATGTAGCATGGATCTGTTTCAGTCTAAGAATGTCTATACCAGAGTTTAGGCATATCTGACTCTGTAAGATACACCGGTGAAGCAGACAACAGCTAGGCCAGTTCCTGGGTTGGTTCCAGTGACATCTGCTGTGTGTGTCCAACATTTATTTCCCCTTGATTCCCTCTTAGTCCATGAGATTGTGGTAAACTGACTTCCAGTCAAGAGGTGGGCTCAGGACTCAGACATGGCCAATCAAAACATCCCATCTTTTAGCCAAAATGATTGGTTCTAGTGTGGACACATGACCTACGCCTGACCAGTGAGTCTCAAACATAGCACTTTTGCTGGAACTCCTGAGAAAAATGAACTCATAATCTGGTTTAAAAAAATACATGTCCAGAGCTCCTTGTAGCAGTCCTATTCCACCTGGGGAAAGCCTCCCTGAGAATAAAGCCAACACAGAGAAACACAGAGCCAAGGACTGGAAAGACACAGGCAGGGGGAGAAAGGAAGTCTTCATTGAGCCCCTGGATCCACCTGAAATAAGAGACATCTTATTTATTAGCTAAGTTTTTCAGCTTCCATTTTTTTAGACTTTGATTTGAATTGGGTTTCTGTCACTTGCAATCAAGAGCTCTGAGTCATACAAGGACTTTCCCATTACATGAGTTATCACCTGGGCTCTGCAATAGCTGATAGAGGAGATATCATGGCATTTGCTCCCGAATAGTTACATGGAGAAAGATGCGGAGTTGAGCCTAAGCAAGGAAGTGTGAGGGGTATGGGGAGAAGCAGGGCTATCAAGGGTACATGTGGGAACACATACCCCTCTGTAGGGAAGGGAGCCATTTCCTCACTTCCTGAGGGGAAACAGGCCTGCTCTAGTTCCCTGAGGGATGGGGCATTGATGCTGGGGCCAAGGGAAATAGTGGCAGGGACTAGCTAGGAGTTGATGCCCAGTGGGAAACTCCACAGGCCAGTGTATGTGCGCACTGCCCACATATAGTACACTGTGCTCACAAGAGGGTCCTGGAAAGGCCCAGAAGAAATCCAGAACATCCATCAACTGATGGATAGATAAACAATATGTAGGAAATCCATGTTATAAAATCTTATTCAGCAATAAGAAGAAAGTACTGATTCCTGGTAAATCATAGATGACATTTGAAAACAAGGTTTGACATTAGGCTAAGTCAAAGAAGCCAGACACAAAGGGCCATGTATCATACGGCTCCATTATGAAATGCCTGGAAAATCTACAAGCAGAAAGTTATTAGTAGTTGCCTAGGACCAGGGTAACAGGGAGACTGGTTTCTTCATGGGGAAGGGGCAGGGGCAGTAACAGCTAGAGTATGCAGTTTCCTTTGGGGTGATGAAATATTCTAAAATTGATTGTAATGGCAGTTGGCTGTACAAGTCCGAATATACTAAAAGCCATTGAATTGTACACTTTAAGTAAAATCATATGGCATATGAATTATTTTTTAATTTTTTGTTTTTAGATGTACATGACAGTAGTATGTGTTTTGACATGTTATACATACATGGGGTATAACTCATTCTAATTCTGATCCCATTCTTGTGGTTGTACATGATGTGGAGTTTCACTGGTGGTATATTCATATATGAACATAGAAAATTTATGTCCAATTCATTCTACTGTCTTTCCTATTTCCATGCTCCCTCCCTCCCCTTCATTCCCCTCCCTACCCTCCCTTGTTCTGGGTTAGCATCCATCCACATATTAGAGAGAATATTTGACCTTCGGCTTTTGGGGGATTGGCTTATTTCACTTATAATTGTATTCTCCAGTTTCATCCATTTGCCAGCAAATGCCATAATTTCATTCTTCTTTATAGTTGAGTAATATTCCATTGTGTATATATACCACATTTTCTTTTTCCATTCTTCTGTTGATGGGCACCTATATTGGATCCATTGTTTGACTATTGTGAATTGAGCTGCATAACCAATGTGATCCTATAATATGTATAATCAGAAAAGTGAGAAATTACACTCCATTTATGTATGATCTATCAAAATGTATAAATGCATCCTACTGTCATATACAACTAATTAGAACAAATAAAAAATTTAAAAAGATATTACACAGAAAAAAACAACATTGATGTGGCTGCATCACTGTAGTATGCTGATTTTAAGTCCTTTGGGTGTGAGTCAAGCAGTGGTATAACTGGATCGAATGGTGGTTCAATTCCAAGTTTTCTGAGGAATCTCCATACTGCTTTCCAGAGTGGTTACACCAATTTGTAGTCCCACCAGCAATGTATGAGTGTACCTTTTTCCCCACATCCTCGCCAACATTTATTGTTACTTGTATTCTTGATGATTGCCATTCTGACTGGAGTGAGATGGAATGTCAGTGTAGTTTTCTTTTGCATTTTTCTAATTGCTAGAGATGTTGAACAATTTTTTCATATATTTGTTGACCATTTGTATTTCTGAAAACTTCAGACCAATATCCCTGATGTACATAGATGCAGAAATTCTTAGTAAAATCCTTGGCAAATCACATACAAAAACATTAAAAAGATAATGCACCATGAACAAGTGGGTTTCATTTCAAGGATGCAAGGTTGGTTCAGCATATGGAAATCAATAAATGTAATTCATCACATCAATAGCTTTAAATACAAGAACCACATGATTATCTCAATAGATGCAGAAAAAGTATTTGACAAAATTCAGCATTCATTCGTGTTCAAAGAACTAGAAAAACTAGGGATAGTAGGAACATACCTCAACATTGTAAAAGCAAAATATACTAAACCCAAGGTGAACATCATTCTAAATGGAGAGAAACTGAAAGCATTCCCTCTAAGAACTGGAACAAGACAGGGATGCCCTCTTTCACCACTTCTGTTCAACATAGTCTTTGAAGCCCTAGCCAGAGCAATTAGACAAAAGAAAGAAATTAAATGGATACAAATAGGAAAAGAACTCAAACTATCCCTATTTGACCAGACATGATTTTATATTTAGAAGACCCCAAAAAAAAACTCCACCAAAAAGCTTCTTGAACGCATAAAAAAATTCAGCAAAGTAGCAGGATATAAAATAACCCCATTAAATCAATTGTGTTCCTATTCATCAGTGATGAATCATCTGAAAGAGAAATCAGGAAAACTATCACAATAGCCTAAAAAAAATAAAATACTTCGGAATCAACCTAACAAAAGAGGTGAAAGACCTCTACAATGAAAACTACATACCACTAAAGAAAGAAATTGAAGGAGACCTCAGAAAATGGAAATACCTCCTTTGCCTCTTGGCTAGGTAGAGTTAATACTGTCAAAATGACCATACTACTAAAAGCACAATACAGATTTAATGCAATCCCCATTACAATTCCAATGATCTTCTTCACAGAAACAGAAAAAGTAGTAATAACATTCATTTGGAAAAATAAGAGGCCCAGAATAGCCAAAGCAATCCTAAGCAAGAAAAGTAATGCTGGAGGCATCACAATACCAGACCTTAAATTATATTGCAGAGCTATAGTAAACAAAACTGCATGGTATTGGCACAAAAATGGAATTGAAGACCAATGGAACAGAACAGAAGACACAGACATACCTACATAAATACAGTTATCTCATACTAGACAAAGGCACCTTAAACATATATTGGAGAAAAGATGGCCTCTTAAACAAATGGCGTGGGGAAAATTGAAAATCCATATGTAGTAGATTGAAATTGAACCCCTATATCTCACCCTGGACAAAACTCAACTCCAAGTGAATCAAAGACCTTTGCATTAGACCAGAGACCCTGTGCCTATTAGAAGAAAAAGTAGGCCCAAATCTCATCATGTTGGCTCGGGAACCGACTTCCTCAATAAGACTCCTAAAGTACAAGAAGTAAAATCAAGAATCAATAAATGGGATGGCATCAAACTAAAAAGCTTCTTCACAGTAAAGGAAACAATTAAGAGCATGAACAGAGAGCCTGCAGAATAGGAGAAATCTTTACTCTGCACCTCAGATAGAGCACTAATCTCCAGAATATACAAAGAACTCAAAAAACACCAAAAACACAAGTAACCCAATCAATAAATCGGCTAAGGAATGAACAGCCGCTTCACAGATTAATTATTTCTTAATAAAGCTGTTACCAAAAAGAGCAAGGCTCTTGAGGTTCCTGCCCAGTCTATGTGTGGAATGGTGAAGGGAGGATGTCAGCCTCCAAAAGGCCCAGGCACATCATATAGCTACTGCCACTCTGGGAGGCAGTGCTGCCCTCAGACTTGGACAAGAGAGACCTTACTCTGGGCAGGCATTTTAAGAAGCTTTAAGAAGCCTCCACTCTGGTTCCTCTGCCTGCCCTTCTCTATGGGGTAAGGAAACTAAGGGACTCAGTGTCTGTGTCCACCATGCCCATGCTTCCTTCTTCCTCTTCCTTCTTCCTTCTTCCTTCTTCCTTCTTCCTTCTTCCTCTTCCTTCTTCCTTCTTACTCTGAGCATACAGAACCCTGGGATTCCTTACCCAAAAGGCCTAGAACCTGTTTCTAGGAACTGCCAGACTCTTCCCACCCCCTCCTCCACAGGGAAGACTGAATTGCCAGTGAGCAGACAAGTGGGTGGCACTTGGACATGTATGCCAGATGCCTGGATCAAAGGCCTCAGAGGAGGAGGCAGGGCTGGGGACACCAGGAGAAGGAGGGCAGGCCCCTGGCTGCAAGTGTAGGCAGGGAGCAGGCAGGAAGGGGCTTGAAGCCAACTCTCCCCACAACCACCATGTTCCAGCAAGGAACATGTGAAGTGTGAGAATTCTAAATTCAAACTTGACCTTCCAGGTCGTTATGCAGACCAATTCGTCAGGACAGGAGACTAGAACACTTGAGAGGTTTTCAGTTCACTTTATAGTTGTAACATATTTAAATAAGGGGTTTATGGACCTCTCTTGGTCCTCCTGTTCTGGGCCCCCACAAATGTTAGGAGCTGACCTGCCAGGAGGTGCTATGTTTAAGAGAGAAAGCTATCCAAGCTTTTCTTTGTAGTGAATCATGGTGTCAGGTTTTCCCAAGGCTGCATTTACAGATCTGGGAACAATTCATAGATCCCTTGCTCTGGGCTAAAGAGAAGCTGACACAGGCTGCCAGCAACCTTGAGGAGTACTGGTTCCTCTCATCCAGGTCTTCTCTCTTCCCAGCTGAGCCCAGGGATTTGGACATAGAGGGAGGCACTGAGTGAGGCAGGGGATCTGTGAGTTGTGCCAAGGAATTCTGTGTCTGTCGGGCTCTCCTGACTTCTCTTTTCTCTTTTAAAGATCTGATGTAATAGACTTCAGTTGGCAGGAAATTCCCACAGAAGCTCATGAGAACTGTCTGAGAGGGACAGGCCAGAGAGTGTCTATTCCTTCTTTTTCTCCATCTCTCCTGAGTATCCATAAACACCAGGGGATGTGGCGCTCAAGTGCCTGTGGGGATAGAGACCTACAACACATGGTCTGGCCTCCAAGAAGTCATTATCTGATTGAAGAATTAACACCAACACATTAAAACACAATGTTACACACACACACACAAAATTTAAGGTACACAGAAAGTGTTTTAAAGACTGGAGATACAGTCCAGATTCAACCTTGACATTTGGGACCAGGTAATTCTTTGTGGTATATGTGTTGGTGAAAGGAACCGAGAACTGCCCTGTGCTTAGGATGTTTGCAGCCTCTCTCTACTAGATGCCAACAGCAGACTCCTTGCCCCAGATGGGACAACTAAAAACATCTCCAGACGCTGCCCAATGCCCCCTGAGGCCAACTGCCCTCCTCAGTTGGGAACCATTGCCCGAGAGCCCCCATCATTTCCAGGGTAGTCGATGCCTACAGACTCAAAATACCACAGGAAGGCCCAGAAGGGAGAGGTGATTGTGAGCTAGGGAAGCCTGAACTGGACCTCAAAGGATGGGGCAGTGTCAGTTAATCTAGCTAGAGGGACAGCACTCCAGATGTGAAACAGTCTGCTTTCAGACTGCTTTCAGACAAAGCAGAGCAGCAGGGACAAGCAGCATACCCCAAATGGTTTGCAGCTGTACAATGCCAAAAGGTGTCCAGCTGAGGGGACAAGTGGGGGCTGAAATACAGCCACCTTCCCTGGCCAGGCCATGTCCCTTGGCACCAGCTGCATCATCAGCCAGGAAGAAGGGGAGCATTTTTCTTAGTACAAAGGTGTCTTGTGCTGCCCATCCCGTGGGCTCATGGTACTGCATCTGCCTAAAGGGGGCCTTTTACTAATGGCACAACGGTGCCTCAGAGGCCAGCAAAGTTCACCCCCGCCCCAATGAGCACACCCAGGATGGCAAGGACAGACAAACCAGCAAAGGAAGGAGACCCACACTCTGCCAGGGTCCACCAGGATTCTACATTTCCCGGCCCTGGTTGACTGCTCTCTACTGCTGTCTGACTGGTCTGGAGTGGACCGCACCCTGCCCTCCAGAGCCTGGCATGGGAGAGTGAGAACTGCTTTCCAAGCTCAAATTGGTTGAACCGAAAGGAGAAGGAAGGCTCTGAGAGAAGTCTGGGTCTGAAGAGACAGACAGCAGCCAGGGTGTCTGGGGTTCAGATCACTATTGCTTTTACCCTCTCTGAAGAAAGACCCTGTGGAGATAAGGTCACACCTTGTGGGAAGGGTCACTTCTACCCAAAGCACCTTCCCTCCTACAAACAGACCTTTAGAACCTGCAGCCCATCACCTTCCCCTCAGCTTACCAGTGTAGCAATGGGCCAGTCCAACTGAAGGTGCAGGTGCCCTTGGGAAGATTTTCCAAAGGGTACAAGTTTGGGCCTGGCTCATTTTGAGAGAGTCACATGACAAGTTCTTGACTTTCACAAGGCCCCTCTTGTACACAGGATGTATCTGAGCCCGAGCATGTGGATAAGGATGCCACTGGTTTTCCTTTCTGCCTCCCTTTCATGGTCCCCCGCTTCCCCTATTTCCTTCAAAGAAAAGCACAACTTACCCATCCCAAATCTTAGCCTGGTGCAGAGACTTGGGGACAAAATGTTTGGTGCAATGAAGGGACAATCTAAATCCTGGTGTCATGAGAGTTACTCTCATGACTGGGCAAATCTAGTGGCTTCCAATTCTCTTCTGTAATTCAAAGTGAAGGACAATCAATTCTAGTTGTCAGATGATGGGTTTTTAATTATCTACCGGTATGGCTATATAATTCAAAAGGAGCTACACAATTGAGTAACATTGCTATCACAAAAGTCCTTGTATTCCTTTGTATTTATATGAAAAAAAGCTTCTGAGCTTGTCCCATGCATCAATTAAAACAGAGAGAGGAAGAGAAATAATGCTGAATCCTGACCCCTAGCAATAATAAATGATATTCATTCATGGACACATGAACTAACTGGGGTAGAGGAAAGCTTCATCTCTTTAAGAGATGCACATTATTGCCAGGTGCATAGCAGTGGCACATACCCACAATCCCAGCTACTCTGGAGTCTGAGGCAGGAGGATCCCAAGTTTGAAGCCATCCTCAGCAACTTAGCAAGATCCTGTCTCAAAATAAAAAATAAAAAGGGATAAGCTCAGGAGCAGAGCACCCCTGGGTTCAATCCTCAATATCACAATTTTTTTAAAAAAGGAGAGAGAGATGAATTTTATTTTTATGCTTCCTTATTACTTATAAAATCATGGCTGGGTTTGTGGCTCAGGGGTAGAGCACTTGCCTGGCATGTATGAGGCACTGGGTTTGATCTTCGGCACCACATAAAATAAATATATAAAATAAAGGTATTGTGTCCATCTACAACTAAAAAATTTTTTTAAAATCATAATAGCATTTGTTTTGGCTAATTGTATACTAGTTATTTTGATATAAATCCAGACAAAATGTTCTTTAACACTAGAGTCTATGGTCACAGGAAATTTTAGAAATAAGTTTATTTTATATAGTTTGGTGGGAGAGAAATATGATAGGATGGTACATAAAAGACTTTCAGCCATAAAAATATAATTATGCTGAAATTCTGTAAGAGAAGTAGAACGGAAATATAAGTTCAAAAAGAAAAAAATGAAAAATGTCTAGCTTCTCACGTATTTTTAAAAGGGATGATGATAAGTATCCAATCACTGTAGTATTACTTTAGAAACATTTTCAGAGTACTCTAATAGTTTTATTTTAAAATGTCAATATTTGCAATGCACCAGATAGGAGACTCTATGTAGCTAAACTTATGAAAAATGTTTAAATGTTCTTGCCTAAAATTGCACAAGGGGGTACATAGAGTTTTAAAATTCTTTAAGAGTCTGCAAGAAAAACATTTGAGAGGATGGGGTCATGGGCCCTGGCTTGCCTGCAAAGGGAAGGTGTCTAGAAAGGAAAACCAAGGACTTTGATCAACCCTAAGCCTTGGAGAACAGGATGGCACTGTCAAAGGGGCAGAGCCACAACTCTCACTGACATGGGGAAGGACGCAAGGGGCTGCCCCTTCATCCTATTAACACTTTGCTCTGGTCTTTTGGGGTTTTTGTTGTATTTTAAACTTTCCTCCAAAATTTCATTCTCTCACTCCAGATACTGTCAGGTCCTGGGGAGTTCCGTTCTGCCTTTTCCCATCCTCCTTCACCCCTCCCTTTCTTCCAGGAAGATCCACCCAGCCAACAGTACACCCAGCTCACTTGGCCCCAGCCTGGCTGCCCCAGTCCCATTGACTGTCACTTTGGACCAGCCCTCACTCCCCAGCTGGACTCTGTTTTCTCCAGGTGTCTCTCCCCCGTCTGTTTCCTCAGCAGTAAGATGCAGATAATCAGAAAGCAGTGAGATGAAATGCATAAAGCACCTTTCCTGGCCTCCAGCCAGTTGCATTTAGCAAGTAACTGCTAATGGTAGGTTCAGTATAAGTTCCCAGCGACTAGAGAAGTCGGGGCTGCCTCTCCTCTCCCTCCTTCTGCTCCCAGAGAACCTAGAAGCCTTCACAAGCCCCCAGGTCTCCTTTAAGCCAGGTTGGGTGATAAAACGCCCTCCCGCCCCTCCTCCTGCAGCCACACGGGGTACCCCAGAGCCCAACTAGGAGCTATGAAGTCATGCTCAGGTCACGTGACCTCTGCTGCATCTGTCAAGCGTGATACAATTACGAAGACAGTCAGTCAAGGCGCTTTTGACATTCAGACCTAGTCCCTACTCCTCCTCCACCTGCCTCTCCCCTGCACCGGCCCCTTTGGCACCAAGGGACCATCTCAAAAGTCTGGCAATCTCAGATGTAAGACTCCCAATGCTACAACTTAAGAAAGGAGGGGAGAGAAGTCCAAAGTTGCTGCAGTTTGAAAACCATGCTTAAGTCCCTGTTCTTTAAAATCTTTTCTGCCAAAGCATTTAGGCATATGTATTAACAGTCCTTGAAAAATCATCACACTATCTTTAACCCAGGAATTGCAATTCTAGGCTGCTTTTCTATGGAAATAACCCAAGCTGGGCAAAGAGTATGTGCATTTCACTGCCATATTATTGAAATGAACAAAATGCCTGATGAGATTGAATAAATTAGTCCATAAAAGAGCAACATAATACTAGGAAGGCATTAAAAATAATGATTTCCAAAAATTGTCCTTGATGTGGAACATGCATGAAAAAACAACAGTGGCTACTATTTGTGGAACATTTGCTATATGCCAGCGGTTCTCCTAAATGCTTTCTATGGATTGATTCTTCCAGTCTTCTTACTATCCTTCTCTAGTGGTCTAGAGAAGGAAATCGACTAAGGTTGACCAGCTTAATCAAGTGTGAAAACTGACACTTAGAGTTTATTCAAAGGGCTAAGTGGCAGAGGCTGGATTTGAACTAGGTCTTAACTGTTCTGTCACAATAGTTAACTAGTGAGAAATCACCATATGTCAGCCACAGTGGCACACACCTGCAATTCCAGCTCAGGAGGCTGAAGCATGAGGATCGCGAGTTCAAAGCCAACTTCAGCAACTTAGAAGGCCCTAACAACTCAGCAAGACCCTATCTCTAAATAAAATATTTGAAAAGAGCTGAGGAGGTGGCTCAGTGGTTAAGCACCCCTGGGTCCAATCCCTGGTACCAAAAAAAAAAAAAAAATCACCATATAACATTGCATATATACTATCAGGCCAGTGATATGGGTGTATATATGTATACACACATGCACAGGAAGAGAAAAAGAATGGAGAGGCAGACTCCCACATGTTCACTGTGTTATCTCTTGGTGGCACAATTACTTGGGATTTAAATTTTCTCCAATGAATATGTAGAAAGCCATGGGCTAATTACAGCTTTATTCGTTGTAATGAAAACTTAAAAATAGCTTGAAAGTCAATTACTATTATATTAGTTAAATTAGAAAAATAATTTGTTGCAATAGTTTGCAGATATTCGAAATGAAAATCACAAAGATCCAGTGATGCCCATCTGTGAAAAGTCAGAAGGTACAAAATGGTAGGCATAACATGCATAATTATTTGAGGTTATCATTGCAAAACGTCTAAAGAAAGAGAAAAATGATAACTGTAGCAAATGGTGGAATTTAAAACTTGAAATTTAAAAATGTTTAAAAGTTTAAAAGTTAAAATTTTTAAAAAGCTAAAAGCTTTGAAACTTTTTGAACTTCTGTAACTTTTCTATTTCTTGTATGATACTGTAATAAAAATAATTTCACTAAGTTCAGGTTTAGTATCAAAATTAGCATGGAACACATGGACTCTTGTTTTTTTTTGGGAGAACTTTCTGTTTTATCTCATTTCATTGTCAAAGTGTCCCAATGAAAATAAACATTTCTCTCACATTTTACTGATAAGAAAGTTAAGGCACAGAGTTGAGGGAGTTACTTGGAGTCAACCAGCAGATGAATGTCAACCCTCGGCCATCTCCTGCCCCAGTTCCCTGGCCTAGACACACACTGATTCCTTTATATAGGGGGCTTCCTGGTGCAACCTAGAGAACACCAGTTGCTATTATTGAGACCCCCAACTCTGAGATCTAAGTGTGGATCTCTGCAGTGGGTGATCCTGGAGGCGGGAAACCTGCACTATTCCTGCTCTTTGTCTTCTTGTGGGAACACCCAAGGCCTAAAGCCTTCTGCCACCTTTCCCACCCCCCAGCACGCACACAGCCACCCTTGTCCCCAAAAGCAGGCTTCCTGGGAACATGCCCTGATCTTGGATGGAGGCAGAGGCCAGTTAAATGCAGTTCATCCTCCCCCACGCTCTTCAGGGTACAGCACTTGCTGCCCACAGCTCTAGTAAGAAGAGCAGAGACCCCACAGTCCACTGTGTGTCAAAGACCAGTAACAAACCAGACAGATGCAAGCCTCAACAGAGACTGGAAGTGGCCAATGGCCAGTAACAGCTCCCCAGCAAAGGCAGGGCAGGGTCTGGGGAATCCAGGAATTGAACCAGAAGACATTGTAGATGTGGAATGGCACAAAAGGTTAAGAGAGGGTGCTAGGACAAGGCTTATCAATCCTACTAACAAGGTAGGGTCCCCAATAAGGAGAAAAGGAGACGGGAGTGTAGGGATGATGGGGTTTACAGACCTAAGGATTCTGCAAATGGTGCATTTAAGTGTTTCCTTCCACCCCAGCCATGGAACCCTGGAATATTAGTAGTTCCTGCTACTGAAGACAATGGTAAAGTTCATGGTACCCTTTGTAAAGAAAAGGGGTACCTTTAGCCCCAAATGCTATTTGGCTTTCCGGGGGCTGGGGATAAAAGTGTTGCCTATGAAGAGATTCATGTGTTGGTCTGGGCTGGCTGCTCACTGGGCACTAGCTTCCCAGTTCTGTGGAGTTGGTGAGATCTCTTTTGAGCGAGAAAGGTGAGGAACCAATGCTGTGTTGGGCACACAGTAAAGTGAGGAAGTGAGGAACACACATGTTCCTTCCACACTTACAAACTCTCAATGGCATCCTATCATACTTAGAACGAATCCAAAGGCCTTCAATACCACTCTCAAGACCCTGTGAGATCTGGCCCTGCCCCTTCCCTCTGTCCTTCACTCACTCAGGAAAGCCCTGCGAAACACCTTTATGCTTCTCAAAACTGCAAAGCTTTTCTGGCCTTGATGCCTTTATAGTTCAAGTGTAGTTCACTATCATCTAAATGTTTGTGTCCCCCTAAAATTCTTATGTTGAAACCTAATCACATGTGATTATGTCAGTCAGCTTTTCATCACTGTGATTAAACACCTGAGGCAAACAACTTAGAGGTGGAAAGATTTATTTGGGTTCATGATTTCAAAGGTTTTAGTTCATGGTCAGCAAGCTCCAAGTCAGAAATATGGTGGAAGGACATGGCAGAGGAAAGCTGTTCATCTCATGGCAACCATGAAGCTGAAAGAGAAAATAGGAAGGGACAAGGACAAGATATAATCCCCAAGGGTATGTCCTCAAGCCCATTCCTTCAACTAGGTGCTGCTCCCATAGCCTCCACCACCTCCCAGTAGTCCATCCAGTTATCAATAATAATAATAATCCACCATGACGTCGGAACTCTCAGAATCCAATCAATTCCCAAAACTTCACCTCTGAACATTACTACATGGGGACCAAGCCTTCAAAACTTGAGACTAGAGGACATTCCAGATGCAAAATATAACAGTGCTAGCAAGGGATTAAGAAGTGGGGACTTTGGGAATTGATTAGGTCAGGAGGACCCTTGCCTCATGAATGGAATTAGTGTCCTTCTAAAAGTTAGCCAGGGAAGTGCTGGGGAATGACATTGGCCAAATTTTATCATTATATTGTGTGCATGTATGAATGTGTAACAACAAATCCCACCATCACATACAAATGCAATGCACCAATAAAAAAAAATGTGAAAAGAGAAAAAGTAAATAAATAAAAGACAGCCAGGGGGAGCTTGTTGTCCTCTTGCACCACATGGGAACCCATAGAAAGTGTCATCTATAGAGAATGGGCCCTCACCATTCATCAGATCTGCTGGCCCCTTGATCTTGACTCTGAGAAATAAATTTCTGTGGTTTGTAAATTATCTTATTTAAGGTATTTTTGGCAGGCTGAACACATTCAGACGTGTGATGCACCTCCCGTTCCCTCTGCTGAGGGTGCCCTCCTCATCTCCAGCTCCCCCACCCTCAGCTGATTTGTATAGCTGCCTCCGTCTCATTCTCTAGAGGCAAGGGACAGTTAGTAAGGGGCCCCATCTGAGTGGGGGTCACAGAAAGCCTCTCCATCCATAAATTTTTACTTTTTCTTAGAGTTTAGATACCTGAAGTCATCTACTGCCTACCTGTTTAGTGACCCCTGGTGAACCCTGACCCCTCCCATTTGTGCCTGCCCCATCCATATTGGAATGTATGAAAATGCTCTTTTGTGAAGCCTGGCACCTTAATTATCCTGTTCACTGCAAAGGATGCAGTGCCTGGCAGAAAGCCTGGCACTTGGTAACAACTCAATAAATATTTGTAGAATGAATGAATGGATAAGAGGTCTGCCGATCGGAATCTAATTGAGTGAGAACCCAGAACTCAAAATCCAAAGGGGCCAAGACAAAAATCTTCACATGCCCCCTATTGTTCTTCTTCCACCAGCGAAGCCCCAACCATCTTGCTTCTGCTCTTTCCTTTCCTCCTCTGCCCTCCCCCTCTCTGCCTGCTCTTTCCTTCTTTCCTTACTTGCCTTCCTTCTATCCTTCCTCCCATCTTTCTCTAAGGTTCATCCACACCTGGCTCTGAGCCAGCCTGCTATATACTGGGCTCAACTCCCCACCCAATCATCTCCCCCATCTCCCCAATATGCTCCCAGCACTCTGACCTTGTATAGGAACACTGGACCCGCAAGTCACATCCCTGTGCAGTCACCCACGGGCACTCCCATCTCTGTGGGTCCTCACTGTGACTGAGACCTGAGGTCAGCATATTCTGGGAAGGACAGAAAAAACCTTCTCCAAGGACTCTCTGTGACCATGTATTTCTGTCATATCTGTCCTGTAGGCCAGCCAAAGTTCTTGAGCTTCTATATGGTAAGTTTTTCATAAAATGAATGATGATAACTGAAGTCTTTTCAGGCTTTTTGTTTGTAGTCCCATGAGCCTTATTAGCTAACTATGACCCTGGGCTCCTTCCTTGCTTCCTCTGGGCTTTGGATTCAAGCCAACATTCTGCTCTCAAGGTTCCTTCAAGTTCCAAGCCTTCTGTAATCTCCAAGACATGAATCTGCTCAGGTCTGGATGAGCAGGATGAGTCCAGCATCACCTTCTGCAGACTCATCTCCCCGTGATTAAGAACATGCTCAATTCTGTCCTTTCAAAGAGGTTCTGAAGTGGGTGCTGGTTTGCCATGGCTGAATCTCAGAGTTTGGGGTTCCCTTTTCCTGGAGAGAGAAGTAACTTGTCTCCCAATAAAAAGAGTGCTGTCCTGTAGGACAAGTTCATTGGGTGAGCTTGCTCATGAAGCATGACAGCTTGAGAGCAAGGGTTTCTCAAACTTGAAACAGAGCGTGGGAGGTGACTGTGGGAGGTGACCAATAGCAGGTGTGACTTCAGGGATCATGAATTGGAAGGGGTACAGGGATGTACTGGGGAAGATAAGAAGTTGGGGTAGATAACAGTGTTCTCAGAGAGTGCATCAAGGGGCCACGTTTACCCCCCAGAGGTGGAAGGTAGGAGTTGCAGTTGGGCCTAGAGTAGATCTACTGACCCACTTCTGAGGGTGCGATGACCCCAGGGTCAGAGGGGAAGCCCTGCATTTTTGTGCAGCTCGTCTGCTCTCCCTGCCTTCTCTGAGGGCCTGCCACGTGGTCAAAGCATCAGTTCCATCTCTGACTCTTCAGGAACCTCCAGATCAAAACTCTTATCTACTCTCCCCTCCACCAAGGGACCCTGGCTGAGGGACTTGAGCCACAGGTTGGCAGGTGCCTGAGAAGGGCAGAACCGGACTGCTGTGGATGCCTGCCGGTTCTGGTTCCTCCAGCTCCCCCGCAGCGCAGCAGGGAGTGTGTCTTCAACACCACGTTACCACAAGCAGAGCCTGTGCAACAGCTTCCCTCGCACCTTGGGAGGAAGTGTTAATGAGGAGAGCGGATGGGAAGGTCTGTGCCTGGCTGCGGTTGTCACTTGTCGTGGTTTGCTCCTTTTGGCTCCTTCTGGGGACTAAGGAGCTTACACAGGAACAGCCTTCTTAAGAGCAGAGCATTAACATGAATAAAGAGCGCACTTGGGTTTGCAGGGCTGACTGAATTGCCTAGAGCAAGCGTTTCTTAAGGAAGACCCTGACAGGATGCAGCTGTCCCAGCTCTGCAGCATGGTGACAGCAGCCTACCCCAGATGGCCAGTGTAGAACTGAAGGCCACACAGATACTGAAACCTCTGCCAAGGCTAAGGCCCCCCCACCCAGTAGAGTGTCCAGGCCCATCCCCCCAGAGCACCCAGCCTGTGCACCCTGCTCCACTGCAAAGCCCTCCCTTCTTGCTTTCCAGGGAGGAGCGGGGTGCTCGAACCCCTCAGGCACAGCAGGGGATCATCAATCCAGGACTGAAGTGAGGCAGCCAGCATTTTCTCCACTGGCTTTAGGGGCTGCTCCCATCCACAGCCTTTCCCAGGAGCAGTAAAGAATGAGTTTCCTCTAGAAAGATGAGCACCCAGGTCTGTGCAGATGCCTTTCCCTCAACCTCCATCTCACATCCTTGCCCCTTTTTATGGGCAAGAGAAAGAGCAAGACCTTGGAGTTCTCCATCTGGAAATCGGGGCCAGGCTCAGGAAAAAGACTAGCAACCAACATTGTCCAGAGCCTCCCATGTGTGCAACATAGCACCCACCTGCACACAGGTCCTCTAATACGTCCTGCTTTTCAACCTCAGAGCCTTTGTACATGATTTCCCACCATTGCCTGGAGCTCTTTCCCCAGCACACATGCCAGGTGCCAAAGCAACAAGGCTGCAGGGGCATGAAAAACAAAGACCATTCCCAGCCCAGGAGGCACTATCCAGAAAGATCAGGTGGGTAGTCCTCCAGGACAGGCACCCTCCTTGTGCCCAGGGCCTGCGGAGGTCAGGGCTTGATAGTAACCAGAGTTTTGTTTTGCTGAGGGGTCATGGTGAAGGAGGAAACTGGAACCCACAGGGCTGGGAAGCTGAGGAGGAAAAGGTCAGAGAATATGTGGCAGCTCTACTGGGAAAACAGAGATGTTTAGATGGGGCTTAGGGGAGAGTTTGCCCCATAGGCCTCAACTTTCCACAAAACTTTCATAAAACCTATATGACTGTCCATTTTGGTAGGGAATGAATCAATAGCAGGGCCAGATTACAGATTAAGCCTGGCTTAGAGGGCCAGCCTGGGGCCAGCCAAGATGTTCACAAGTTCCTGGGTTATAGCAGGAAGTGGGGGTCCAGTTCCTGGAAGGCAAGGCTGCTGGAGGCTTGGTCAACTGGGAAGGGGACACTTTGCTGGCCTGGCTAGGAGAGAAGGGGGATGACTCCAAGAGTAGGAGGTCTCATGAGAAAAAAATTGTAAGGTGATAAAACCTTACGCCCTGCACAAGTAAAGAGATGTGTGGGGGAAGGGGAGGGTAGAGGGCCGTGGACCCCGATTCTGCTCTCTCCAAAGAGGCCTGAGTACCCCTGGGTTTCACCTGCCTCAGAAAGGAGTTGGAGGGATTCTCATCACCTCTCACTGAGGCTGATAAATAGCCCCCCTGGGGGTCTCTGACTTGTAGTCTCTCCCCTCCTCTGATATGTCCTCCACATACAGTGAACTAAAACAATCATTTTTCAAAGTTCTCATTGTTTTGCTCTTAAAGCCCTTTTAGTGACCCCTCATCCCTCACCCAACAGAATTATAGCTAAAGGCCCGAGCAAGGCACAGACACCAGGTCATCAGGCCCTGCCCATCCCTGTAGCCTCATGGTGGTCACAGCCTCCTCACTCCTCACCCTCCGTAGCACTGACCTGCATATCAGGACTTTGCACATGATTTCCCACCCTTGCCTAGAGCTCTTTCTGCCAGCACCCAGGCAGTCTCCTGTGATCCTCTGTTCCTGTCACTGGATTCCCAAGGTGCCTTGAATCAGCACTAGGCTGGCACTCACCACATTGTACCATTACTACAATCATCATCTGTTTCTACGTCTATGACCCATTAAGAGACGAGATTAGATCATGTTCTCTGCAGCCCAGCTCCATCACAGTGCCTAGCTCATCAATGATACTTAGCAAGTGGACACTGAATGACTGAGTTGGAAACTCAAAAGGACCCACACATAAGACACTCTTTGGGGAGTCCATTCAGCTGATAAAGCCCCTTTTTCCCCCTAGGGGAACTGCTCCAGACACAACTGCACCAGAGGTGGACATCTGACCCAAACTGGGCCAAATGAATTCCCTTTCAGGAAAGTGGAATTGGTTGCAAAAGAAGCAAGTTTGTCTCTAGGAACTGTCACATGTAAACATTGGAACTGTGGAGCATACATACTCCACCATTGATATGGGGCAGTAGAGAAAGTCAATCTTAGAAGGAAAGAAAGTGAAGGGACCCTACAGAGGATTTCAGGGGACTTTCTGAGTCCCAGTTCCAGCCCTCTGCTGGAGCTGTGAGAGATTCCTGTGAGACACCCCTATTTACTAATAAAGTGTTCCCTACTTTGTGGTGAGTTTCATGGGGTTTCTGATCCTTACGCTATCCTAATCACATGGGCCACAGACCTTTGCCCTCAAGAGAGATGCTTGGGATTTCTTCAAACACCTTTAATATAAGAGGCATGTTCAGGCATAGAGTAAACCCAGGCAAACCAGCCATATAATTTGTAGGGTCCACTACAAGATAAAAATGTGAGATCCTTTGTTCAAAAAGCAGGAGAAGGTGCCAGTAAAGGTACTATAATACAAAGCTCTTTCCTTTTTTCTGCACTCTCTCCACTCTTTATGGTGTTTATTTCCTATTTAATGTCTTCCTAAGTAGAGAAAAATTAAAATTGTAAATTATTAAGTTGAATTTAACCATTTTATACTGTGCAATGCTCATGTGCAAAATCAGCAACATAGCATGATACTTTGTAGGTCATGCACAGATCCTCAAAAACTCCTGAGGGTCCTGTCTTGTCACTTGGGCTGGGATGTCCTTCCCACCAGTCACCAGACCTATGCACTTTCTGGGCCTAGGATAGGGATAGCCACCATTCTGGCTGGCCTTGAGACTGCACACCCCACTCTGACCCGCTCTGCATGCCCACTAGGCCCTCACCATGGCAGAGAGTGGCAATGTTCACTGGACAATGAGGGAAAGAAAGGCTGGGCCTCAGGTCTGTAGGGGGCTGGAAGTAGGTGGCCAAGAACCCATCTTGGAAAGATAAATAGGCTTCAGAAGTCAGTAGCATGCATAGCTAAAGCTCCAAACCCCTGGGGTATGTTTCAGTGTCCCACTGGGGCTTCACTTTCCAAACACAATTCCAGAGATAAAATTAAGAACTTCAAGGCGGTGACTATAGAGCTAAACTGCAGGTGCTGGGCCCTTGTGACAGTACTGACCACAGGTCTATGAAGTTGGCTCTCTGCAGGTGAGGAAGACCTCAAAACTTATAATATAACACAAGAGCAGGACTGAAGCTGAAACAAAAGAATGAAAACACATTACACATGAACATTGAGAAAACACAGCCCAGAGCCCACAGATCAGGAATGCAATTCACGTCTCACCCAAAGCTAAGCAAACAGGAAGATGTCTTAGTCCCCTCATCCAAGATGGCAGAAGGCCCAGAAATTGTTGTATGTGTAGATGAACTGGAATTTGATTTGTGAGCATCAAATTGAGCTTTATTCCAAAGTTAACAACACATAATGCCTTGAATAGCTAATATTCAAAGCTAAAACTTTCTTTCATGAAAGAAGATAGGGCAATATTGAAGCTTTCAAAGAACAGGAAACATTACTAGTTTCCTTTGCCCAAATAACTTACTATTAATGACTTAGCAGTTTAACCTGAGCTTCACTTTCCAGAGCATTATATAAAGAACTTTCTGTTGGGATTAGATCCAAACAAAGTCATTCGTATTTCTGGCATCTTTTGCTGGGCTGAGAGATCCAGTCGACTTTCCAGGGTATTGGAAATCATTATTTTCCGATTGCTGCTATAGACCTCCACACCTCCAGCGGCATTCACACCTAGGTATTCTTCTTGATCCATGCGGATATCCACATTTCTTTGGGCTACCTTCTTGTACTCAGGGATGGCCTTTTGCACTGCGGTCTCCACCAGGGGGAAGTCCTGGGGCCTGCAGCGCACAATCATCACGGGTTCCAGCAGTTGAAGCATTGCCTGGAGCACTAGTTTATCCAGCAAATCTTGGTATGCTTTTGGGTCCGCCACAATTCTATTGAGTTTCAACTTTGCATCACTGAGTAATTCTGAGATGAGGTCATCTCGGGCTCTCAGGACTTTCAGCCTTGCCTGGTTCCTCATGGTGGACAATTGAATTTTCTTCTGCTGCTCTATCTGCTTCTCCTTCTTCTCATAATACTCCATGATCTTCAGTCGTTGGGTTTGCACAAGACGTCCTTTCTCAATGTTGAACTCCTCCTCAGCCTTGGCATCTATTTCCTCTGCCTTCTCATTGGCTTCCTGCTCGATGAAAGCCATCATGTGCTTAATCTGCTTCTGTACGTCAACATCACTCAGTGACATGGTTGCTCCCAGAAAGGCAGACAGGGAGAGTTGGTGGGCCCTCTGGTTTCTTTGCTTTAGGGCAGAGATTCAGAAGTGTCTCTGAAGTTTCACTTCCTCAGCTGTGGGATACACAGAGAATGAAAGAGAAAGTCAGAGCCTAAAGGGAAGGAGCAGAGGAACCATCTGCATACCCCTTATTTTACAGAGGAAGGAAGTAAGGTCCAGAGAGGGAAAGCAATTTGTCTGAGTTTATATCCTAGAAGAACTCTGAGTCTCCAGTGCTCCATTCACACTCCATTCATTGTCATTTTGTCATCAAAGAATAATAGGGCAGACCTAGTCCAGAAGTTCCCTAGGCAGTTTTAGTCTAAGACTCAGGAAGCCAATGGAATGGAAATACCAAATTAATTCATAAATGGAAAGAATTGGCACATTTTGTGGAGGAGAGGACCAGGAAGAATCACAAGACACTGTGGTTAGACAGGATTCAATCTAGGAAGGCTGAATGGAGGTGAAAGAATTTCAAGAGCCTTCAAATGATACAAAGAGGTAGAGTCCCACTAGGCAGGCAGCAGCACTTGGAAAGAGCTGGGAAGTGGGAGAGGCTGACAGCAGTCTTTTTACTGGGAATGGATTCCAAACCTGTAGATACATCTGAATCACCAGCGAGGGGTCTAGAAAGCTGTTTTTCCTAAAGGTTCCCCAGATGAGGGGTCAATAAGTGTGTTCAATAAGCCCAGGAAAATGATGTGTGAACAAAATGAGAATATAAAAGGAGAGAACATGTAAACAAGAAAGAAACAAATTTTGGAACTGAGGAATCCAATAATTGAATTAATATATTTTTTTGAAGGAATACAATAACAGATTTGATCAGGCAGAAGAAAGAACCAGTAAATTCAAAATCAGGTGGCTTGAAATTATCCAGTTAAAGGAGTAAAGAAAACAAAAATAAAAAAGAGTGTAAAAAGTTTAAGTGACTCATGAGAAACCATTAAGTGAACCAATATTTACATTATTGGAGTCTCAGAAGGGCCGGGAGTAAGGAAAGAACAGGAAGTTTGTGAGGAAATAATATCCCACAACCTCCCAAAACTGGGAAAAGAAATGGATATTTAGATTCAAGACATACAACAGACTTCATCTAAGATAAACCCGAAGAGGTGCACACAAAAACATAATCAAATGGTCAAAAGTCAAAGAGAAAGACTTTTGAAAGCAGCATGAGAAAAAAGAGTCTCGTCACATAGTGTGGAAGTTTGTTAGACTACCAATGGATTTCTCTGCAAAAACCTTGCAGGACAGGCAGGAAGGAGTGCGATGATATATCCAAAGTGCTGAAAGAAAAAACTTTCAGGTAAGAAATACTATATCCAACAAAACTGTCTTTCAAATAGGAAAGAAAAAGGGTCTGTAGTTCCAGCTATTTAGGAGGCTGAGGCAGGAGATCACTTGAGTCCAGGAGTTCAAGATCAGCCTGGGCAAAATAGCAAGACCCCATCTAGAAAAAGAGAGAGAGAGAGAGAGAGAGAGAGAGAGAGAGAGAGAGAGAGAGAAGGAAAGAAAGAAAAAGAAGAAGGAGGAGGAGGAGGAGGAGGAGGAGGAGAGGAGGAGGAGGAGGAGGAGGAGGAGGAGGGAGAGGGAGAAGAAGAAGAAAAAGAAGGAGGAGGAGGAGGAGGAAGAGGGAGAAGAAGAAGAAAAAGGAGGAGGAGGAGGAGGAGGAGGAAAGGAAGGAAGGAAGGAAGGAAGGAAGGAAGGAAGGAAGGAAGGAAGGAAGGAAGGAGAGATAGAGAAAGAGATAGATACAAAAACTTCCCTAGATAAAAACTGAGTAAGTTCACCACCACTGAACCCCAACCCTGCGCTGCAAGAGATGCTTAAGGAATCGTCCAATCTGAAGTAGAAAGACACTAGACAACAACATGAAAACATAAAAGTATAAACTTCACTGGTAAAATTATTTTTGCAAATATAGAATGCTATAATAATGGATACTGTAACAGTGGTGTGTAAATCACTTTTGATTCTGGTATAGAAAGTTAAAGACAAAAAGTATTTTAAAACTACAAAAACAATATAAAAAGATATCATTTGTGATATCAACAACAGTGAGTGTGGGATGAAAAGTACAGTTTTTGTATATGATTGAACTTAAGTTGTTATCAACTTAAAATTGATTATTATAAGATGCTTTAATGCACTTGATTTTAGCCAAAAGGCTGAGAAGTGACACATAAAATGTTTTAGTAAGCCCATGGCTACCATGAAAAAAATACCTACAGAAGATACACAAAAGGACCCCAAAATGGTCAAAATGATCTAGAGAAAGAATAACAAATCTGGAGATCTCATGCTTCCCAACTTCAAGACATATTACAAAGCTTAAGTAATCAAAAGTTCTGGGCATACAGACAGAATAGACTAAGGGAAGAGAAGGAAGAACACAGAAATAAGGACACACATTTACAAACAAACCATCTTCCACAGTTGCACCAAGACTACACAATGGAGAAAAGAGAATCTCTTCAACAAATGATGTTGGAAAAACTGGATATCCACGTGCAAAAGAATGCAACTGGACTTTTATCTTACATGAAAAATCAACTCAAATGGATTAGAAACTTAATTAAACATAAGTCCTGAAACTATAAAACACCTAGAAAAAACCATAGAGAAAATTTGTATAACATTGGTGTTGGCTATTATTTCTTAGATATAACTCCAAAAGCAAACCAAAAGAAGAAGTGGGGAGAGATGAAAAAGAAGAAGAAGGAGGAGGAGGAGGAGTAAGAGGAGGAGGAGGAGGGGGAAAATGGATTGTATCCCATTTAAAAGTTGCAAAGCAAACATCGATAGAATGAAAAGGGAACCTCAGGAATGGGAAAAAGTACAAATCACATATCTGACAAGGGGTTAATACCCAAAATGTAAGAAACCTCTCCAACTCAATACCAAATAATAATTTTTAAATGGGCAAAGGACCAGAGTGGACCTTTCTCCAAAGAATACATACAAATGACTAACACATAAATGAAAAGATGTTCAATATTACTAGTTATGAGGGAAATGAAGATCAAAACCACAATGAAAAAAATAAAAAGATTAAATTAAAAGGAAAACACAATGGCTATCATCAACTCACACCTGTTAGGTCGACCATTGTAAAAGAAAGGAAGGAGCCGGTGTGGTGGCGCACACCAGAAATCCCAGCAGTTCAGGAGGCTGAGGCAGGTTGAGAGAGTTCAAAGCCAGCCTCAGCAAAAGCGAGGTGCTAAGCAACTCAGTGAGATCCTGTCTCTAAATAAAATACAAAATAAGGCTGGGGATGTGGCTCAGTGATTGAGTGCCCCTGAGATCAATCCCAGGTACCCACCCCACCACTGTCCTGCCCCTGACAAAAAAGAAAAAGGAAGGAAAAAAAGAAAAAGAGAGTCAGGAGGAGAGAAAGAAAGGGGAAGGGAAGAGAGGAAGGGAGGGAGGAAAAGGAAAATTACAAGTGTTGGCAAGGATGTGTAGAATGGGATCCCCTGTGTACTATGGTTGAGAAGGTACGATGATGGAGCACTATGGAAACCAGTATGGAGGTTCCTCAAAAAATCAAAAATAGTGGGCTAAGGAAATAGCTCAGTGGTAGAGTGCCTGCCTAGCATGCATGAGGGTGTGGATTCAATCCCCAGTACCATAGAATAAATAATTAACTATAAATATCTTTAAATTAAACATAGAATTACCATATGATCCAGCAATCCCACTTCTAGGTATATATCTAAAAGAACTGAAAACAGAATATCAAAGAGATACTTGCACACTCATGTTTATTGCTTTCACAATAACCAAGAGTTGGAAATAGCCTCAATGTTCATTGAAGGATTAATGGATATAGAAAATGTGCTATATTCATAAAATGGAGTAGTGTTTGGCCTTTAAGAAAATACTGAACGTGATAAACCTTGGGGATATTTTGCAAAGTGAAATAAGCCAGTTTCAGTGAGAAATATACTGCATTTTCTACTTACAGGAGCTATTTGAATAATCAAACTCAGAGAAGCAGAAAAACAAAATGATAGCTGCCGGGGGCTAGGGAGGAGAAGGAAATGGAGAGTTGCTGTTCAGGATGTGCAGTTTCCGCCAGGCAAGGTGAGGACGTTCTAGAGATCTGCTGTATGATAATGTTCATTCAACTACCAGTACTGTACTGCACTTAAACACGGGCTAAGAGGGCCGATCTCACATAAGTGTTTTTTACCACACGCAAAACACTAGTGCTGTTCCAGAAAGATACACCACTCACTGAGCTTCATGAAAAATCAACCCAGTATCATGGCAAAGACCAAGCCCTTGGGTTCAACCTGTCACTAAAAGCCAAAGAGAACTTTTTCAATTCTGTCTATTCCCATTATCTTAGGAAGTCCTTTTTTAAAAATTGTATTTTTGTAAAAGGAGCAAAATATTCTCTGCTCTTCAATAAGTCGATTAAATGATTAAAAAAAAAATACAGCTCCCTGAGTAACCCTGCTGATCACCAGCTGTGGGAGCCACAATCAATGAAAGCAGAGAGAGTGCAAGATGCAGGAAGCCCCAGGTTATGTGTGTGGAGGAAAAAACATCCCCAGAGGAACCCTTACCAGTCCCCTGCCAAGGACGGCCTTTGCTCTGGCGCCGGGAGTCTGTGCACAGAATGTGGAACTTGGAATGCACCCTGGAACCTGGCACTGTCACTTCCTTCAAGGTACAGACGACCCTCACAATCTGACCGGCAGTCTGAATCCACAGAGCCAGGCTGTCACTGGGAACTGCTGGCCAAGTCTGCCAAGAGGAGGCCAGGAAGGATTTCCCTGGCAATGAGACCATGACCGGGGCTCATTCTTGCACATTCGGAATCTCAATTAAATTGGCACACAGTGGGCTCCGCTCTGGGGTGGGCTCACCTTAACAGACATGCGTGTGGACCCAGGCAGCCAGTTTATTAATTTACTAATGAAAAATACAGCTGTCAGGCTGGCAGTGCGTGGCCTCCTACCTCAAAATGTGAGTCGCCTGGGAAGCTGAATCTGAAAGTTGTTTAATGAGAAAACAGCACAAGCAAAATTCACCAGATGGTCTTTAAGAGATTCACACCCACCACAGGGGTGCCATGCTCCAGTCCACAAGGGAGGCACCTCTTCATGCCCAGACAGGGCTTAAATGGGCATGGCCAGCATCCACGGTGAGGGCTCTGAAGTCAGATTGAAGAATGTCTAGTTCTGTACTGACCATTTGTATGATTTTGGCAAAGTAGCCCAACCCTCAATGCCTTAGTTTCCTTATTTGTATGATGGAAATAATAGTAGCAGCCACATTGTAGGGTTATTGTGAGGATTAAATTAAAGAAGTGAATGTTTATCAAAATACTAGGCATATAGTTAATCTTCATATTGATAGTTATCAACATCACTACTGTCAATATTATTCCACTCTGTATGTAACATGTAACTAGGACTGATTGGATAGCCCCTTGCTAAAGTGGAAATATATCCTAGTCTTGCCTCTGAATCTTAGTACCCTGCCTAGATTTTAGGGATCCCCCAGTTCTTCAGGGTACCTTTACCCACAGTCTCAGGCATCAGCTGCACCCATGGTGGTGATGGTGGTTGAATTTCCCGAATTTCAGGACTCTTGGTTGGGGCCAAGGTAGAGTCATCTCATGGCCTGTCATATCCCTGTCCCTGATTCTGCAGTCCCCAGTTCTCTTGCCCTCCCTGCACGTCTACCTCTAAACAGCTGATTAGTGCCAGGACTTGAAGGCAGCTGCAGGGTGGGGCAGGGTTAAAAGCCAGGCTGGAGCAAATGTCTCGGCAGGAATGCCAGTGTCCATGTAATGCGTCTGGCAGATGTAACATCCAGGCTGTCTGGGATGGGGATTATGAGGCCACATGGGCCTGTGACTTGAGCAAAACAACAAATCAAACCAAGAAACACATGTCTACTCTTGCACACCAGCTCAGACCGCTCTACTCCACTGATGTAGTGGTCCCTCAAAGTGGCATCCATCCCTGCTGCCTGCACTGGGGCTGGGGGCAGCAGGTAGGTCCGTCCAAGCCAGACTTACCTCCCATTATCTATTCAGTACCAGGATTTCTTTGTGTGTGTGTGTGTGTGTGTGTGTGTGCGCACACGTGCGCACATGTGCACCAGGGATTGAACCCAGGGGTGCTTAACCACTGAGCCACATTCCCAGGCTTTTTTATATTTTATTTTGAGACAGGGTCTTGCTAAGTTGCCCAGGGCCTCACCAAGTTGCCAAGGCTGGCTTTGAACTTGTGATCCTCCTACTTCAGCCACCTGAGCTGCTGGGATTATAGGCATGTGCCACTGTGCCCAGCCAGTACCAGGATTTCTTTGTTGCTCCCCAAACACATCAGCCTTGCCCCACTTAACAGCTTTTGCTCACACTGTTCTCTTAGCTAGAATGCCCTACTCTGCTTCCCTCCGCTTGCTAAATCCCACCCTCACCTTCAGGTCAGTTTAAGCCCTACCACTTCCTGGGCCTCTGAATTCCCCCCAAAATAATGACAGCATGGTCCATTTTCAGAGTTGAATCCAGTGCCCTTTGTTGTCTCAACTAATTTTGCTTTCTCCACAAAATACCTGGAAAACAGATCTCCTTCTCCAGCAGGAACTGGTGCAGATAGATGCTCAGTAACCATGGTTGATTGTATTAAGGGTCTGGAGGTAGAGAGAGAAATCTCAGTCTGTCTCTCTCTCTCTCTCTCTCTCTCTCTCTCTCTCTCTCTCTCTCCCCTTGTTTTCAGGGGGAGGGATTTGGTTCTGCTCAGATTGTTATAATTTTATGTGTCAGCTTTAAATAGCAGTGTGTCCTCAGCACATCATTTAGCTCTCCAGGGCCTCAACATCCTTCTCAAAATGGAAATGGAAAAACTTCAAGTTGGGAATAAAGGAAGAAGATGCTGATACTATGCTGGGCATGTTGTTATTGGTAAATAAGGTGTATTGATTCCTTTTGAGATGGCTGTTCTCAATTGGGGAACATTTGGCAAATATCTGAGAACCTTTTTGGTTTGCACAACTGGGGTTCCAGGGTTGGACCCAGTGGGTAGAAGCCAGGAATGCCACTGAAAAGATAGAAAATGGTTGCGCTTGTGCAGATAAGAGGTTTTTCTCAGACTGCTCTCTGTGCTTGCAAAAAAGAAAAAACAAAAACAAAAACTGCAGAATGTTCCCTCCCTTATCCTATCCGCAGAACCACCCGTCCTCTAGCAGTCAGGCTAGCCCAAAAGCAAACTTTGCTGACATACCAATCCAAAAGAACACTGTAAACCTGCTTATCTTTCATTATAAAAACCCTGCTGAATTTGAGCTCGGGGCCTCTTAGCGTCACCGGTTGCCATGTGCGCGGAGGTCCAAGCTCAAGCTTGCTAACAAATGACTCTTTGTTGCTTGCATTGATCATGGTCTCTGGTGGTCTTCTTGGGGGTCCCAAGCCATGGGGCACAACACCACCTAACATCATGCAATGCACAGGACAGACCCTCAGAACAATGACAAAAAATTATTTGGTCAAATATTTCAATAGTGCTGAGATTATGACATAGTGATTTATAACAGAACACAACCACCAGTATGTCACTGTGGTTCCCATTTTACAGATGAATCAGACAGTGAGCCAGAGTTAGCAATGGTGCCAAGCACATCTGGTGCTTTCGCAAGACCTTGGTGCTGATGTGTGGTGAATATAAAACCTGATCTTTCTGAAGCCAACCACCATCCACCCACTTCCTAAACATCACAGGCATTGCTAGGGACACCTTACCTCCCTCCTCTTCTTGCCCTTGTCTTTGGGATTTACTCTCCTTTGCCTTTTTATTGTGAAATGTAAGGCACATTCAGAAAAGTTCACAGAATATAAATGTATGACTTCATGAATTATTAAGAGGCAAATATCCCTGTAACCACCACCTAGGTCAAGGACAAGAATATTGCCAGCATCTCCTCCCTATAACCTTGGAGGAGGTGTTTCAAAACTGGAAATTTTCATGGGTGTAGAAGGGATCCTTAGAGGAACTGTGAGCTTGGAGATCTCTTTTTTGGGGACCCTAGCTTAAGTGAGGCTGGATGCATCATGGGGAGGTATGGGATCTGCTGCACCATGGGAGGCAACAGGAAGAGGGAGGAGTGCTTGGTTGGCACAAGGTGTTTGCCACCCCTAGCCCTGTCCAGACCCTGAAGCAACTGTGTTTCAGTTCAGATAGGCTTGTAAGCAAGTCTGAGGTCAGATATGTCCACTGTGGGATACCTCCTCCCCCAGCTCCAGACAAAAGGGAAGCAGCACCAAACTCGGGCCTCCAGACACTCAGAAACAGCATGAGAAAGGGAAGGGGCTTTCCAGAGATTGGAGCACGGGGCAACTTGTAGGGCCCAGGAAGTGGGTGAAGAAATTTAGGAAATCCTTTTGGCAATTTCAAGTATTAACTATGTGGGAGGGGAGCATCCCCTTTTCTGTCTTTCAACAAATACTTGTTTAGCCGTGGGGTTTCCGTAAGCACCAGAAACAGCTGAGAACAAAGTCGATGCTAGCCCTGCCTCCCAGGCCCACTGTGATGGCAGAGAGGACCCCATGAGCAGGTAATCCCTTGTCAGGCTGGTGTGTTGGGAATCAGCAATTTCAAGAGCACTAAGTGAACAAAAGGCTCCAACCCTTAAGCCCCCTTCCAAGCTCATCATAGGCTCTTTTACAATGTTTTATGCAGTGGACAGTTAAATCTTGCAGGGGATGGTTTGGGATACTCCATTGATGACAATAAGATACCAATGGGGAAGCAAGGGGAGGATGAGGAGTAAGAGGATATACAGCAATTTAGGAAAACTCAACATGAAATGGAATTTCAGAAAGAACTCTGCCTCCTGATCTCTAGGGGAAAAGCTAGGGAGAAAGCAAGAGGGAGAAGGTTCATTTAGCTGGGAAATAAAAGGAGACACCTAGAGAGGAAATCAGAAGTGCCTGAGAAGCTTTGCCTCTGCGTTGGTACTGATTATTCAGTAAGGGCTACATAGAGGCAGTCTAAGAGATCCACCCCAGAGGCACAGGAGGCTTTGATCTGGGCTGGAGAAGGCTAATGCTTACAAGGCCTGGTGGGTAATATGGAGGGAGGGTCAAGCAGGCAAGGGCACATTTCTCCCCAAAAAATTTACATTAATGATTCACAACTTCTCTGAAAACATCTGCAGCTTCAAAGCAGTGGTGCTTTCCCTATGAGCAATTTGCTTCAAATTTGCATAGCTGAAAGTTTCCAGGGATAGCTTTCACCCCCAAAAAAGCCTACTTCCATCTCTGTCTTAAGGAGCAAACACTACCCAGGCCCAGCCTTCTGCCACCCTAGAAAATGTAGCATTGGAGGTCATAAGATCTGATATTTTAGAGAAGCTGGGCATTTCATTTTAAAAGTAAAACCCAAAAAGTATTTATTTGTGTTAAAATATGCATAACATAGATTGTGTCATTTTAGCCATATTTTAGTGAACAATTCTATAGCCTGTGCAAATACCACCACTATTCATCTCCAGAACTTTTTCATCTTCTCAAACTGAAACTTTGTGCCTCTGAAATTCATGTGTTGAAACCTAACCTCTAATGCAATTGTATTTAGAAGGGGCCTTGGGGAGTGATTAGGTATGAGGATGGAGCCCTCATGAATGGGATTAGTGCCCTTAGAAAAGAAGCTCCAGGGAGCCTGTTTACACTTTCTGTCAGGTGGGAATGCATAGAAGGCACCACCTATGAGGAAAGGTCCTCACCAGACATTGAATCTGCAAAGACCTTGATGGTAGACTTCCCCACCTCCCAAACCGTGAGCAATAATTTTCCACTGTTACAAATTATCTTGTCTAGGCAGGGAACCACCACATGGCCCAGCATACCACTCTTCAGTATTTATCCTGAAGATTTAAAGGCATCATGCTACAATGATACACGCACAGCCATGTTTGTAGCAGCACGATTCACAATAGCCAAACTATGGAACCAACCTAGGTGTCCATCAATGGATGAATGAAGAAAATGTGGTGTATGTATACAATAGAGTTTTATTCAGCCATAAAGAAAAATGAAATTGTTATTTGCAGGAAAATGGATGGAACTAGAAATTATATTAAGCGAAATAGGTCAAACTCAGAAGAAGGCCAGGGGTCACATGTTTTCTCTCATATGTAGAAGCTAGAGAGGAAAAAGGAAAAGAATGATGGTGTCAGATTTCATGGAAATCAAAGGGAGATAAGTAGAATAGAGGAAAGGGACCAGGGCGTGGGAGGAGGAGAGAGAGAGGTGAGGTGCAGGGGAGTGATATTATATTGTGTGCATGGCCTAATATGTAACAACAAATCCCACCATTATATACAACTATAATGCACCAATAAAAAATGTGAAAAAAATAAATTACCTAATGTATTTTGCTATAGGTGCCTGAATGGACTAAAACAGCATGTCAGTTCCATGTTTACCTCTTTGAGGAACCTCCATGTCATTTTCCACACAGACTGCAGTATTTCAATCACAGCAGTAATGAACCAGGGTTCCAATGTCTCCATATCCTTGCCAGAACTTGTTATCTTCTGGATTCTTGTTTGTTTTTGCAGTGCTGGGAATTGAACCCAGGGCCTTGGGCTTACTAGGCAAGTGTTCCAGCACTGAGCTACACCCCCAGACCTGGTGTTTGTTTTTGCTAACATTCATTTACTGAGTATGAAGTGGTATCTCATTGTGGCTTCAATTTACATTTCCCTAACAACTGTGACATTAAGCATTTTTTCATGTACTTATCAGCCATCTGTATATCTTCTCTGGAAAATGTCTATTCAGGTTCTTGGACCCTCTTTTAATTCTTTTTATCTGTTTTGTTTGTTTTTCCTTTTTCTTTCCTTTTTTCTTTCTGTTGAGTTGTAGGAGTTCTTTATTCCTCTGTGGTTTTGAGCATTCACTTTCAACTTCAAACTACTGTACTTACCCAGACTACAGCCTCACAGCAGGGTTTCCCATCCAGGATCATTTAGTGGACTATGAAGTCATTTGTGGGTCACCACTGGATAAAAAGAAATGAAGTCAAATAAATGGGAAAATCCAGAATTCACTGCATGTAGAAAGATTTAGTAACATTTTGTCACACTTTTATTTGTTTTATGTATCTGTATACACATACATATGTCATGTATTCTGGTTCACAAAGAAAAATGGATTCGTTCCTGTGATTTTCAGCACAAAATGTTTGAAAAATATTACCCTAAAAGTTATCAGAATCTGCCCTCCTGGAATGCGTTAAGCAACCATCTATTGTTATTTAGCATAACTCACCTTTGAAGTTCTCATGTAAGATCCACTTAGCAAAGTACTCACCTTAAAAAGCCCACCTCTGCTGAGGTGCGGGTGGGGTGGGTGGGAGTGGCCTAAGATTCGGCCACATGGTGTACAAGCAGTTCACATGGAGGACAACAGCAAGTGTGCACTGTGCTGGGTGGACACGGGCATCACAGGATGGTAACTCCTCTGAGGCAGGACTTGCCTCTGCCCCTTTGTGAGAGTAGGAACCAGACTGCCCCTGAAATAGGAGCCATCTCTTTGCCTTGGTTGCTGCATGGGAAGTTACTGTGTCATGGGAAGAGCACTGGACTTGGATCAGAGGTTTGGATAGACTGGACAATTTTGATAAAGGTCCACCATCTGCCCAAATCCTCTTTTGGATGAAGACACAAACCTATATCCGTTAAAACCAAGATGTTAATGAGGAGTTAACATCCACAATGAAACTGTCAAGGCAAAGGACAAAGGGGTGACCAATCCTTGGAAAGTGCCTGGTGAGTGTCAGATGTTGTCATTCACCAAGTACCACTACCCTGACCTTAGCTCCTAGCTGAGGGTGGGGATGAGGTCTGCAGGGAGCCATGGGACTTAGCCCTGCCCAACACTCCATCTGCAAACTGTGGGCAGGGACAGCCCCAGAGGAACTGCAATGCTCTGCCTGCTTGGGAACACACAGGAACAATGTCTGCCCCAAGTCCTCAGCTGCAGGTGATACATGCAGATGCCAAGTCCTGCTTTAATGCCATCTTAACTCTCAGCATGAGAAGTCCTGGCTGGCCTCACCTCTGCAGGGAAACAACTCTGTACCAAGGAAGGTTCTCATTTCCAAGGCAGAGAATGTATGTATCCATTCAGTGCTGTCCTTCACCAACCATGTCTAGGGACTTTCTTGGAGATCTCATTGGAAAGAGTACTAACCTCCTCTGCTTTCATCTCTTTGTTTCCCACAGAGTCCAACATGCAGAAGAGGCCTAAATCATAACTCCTTTTGAGGCCCATGGATGAATGGATGAATGGTGAGGACATAGGACCACTCCCCATAAACTGCTAACAACCTAACAACTCTTTCATAAAGAAAGAAGGATTTGAAGATGAGTGATGGCAGTGACCTGTCCCAGAGGGCCACCTCCTCCTGTCCTGTCCACATTGCTGCATCACAGAACTCCATAAGAACTCTTTAATGTTAGTTATTTAAATGAATTTGCTTGGGGTCCTCCAGTTAAATCTATTCTACTCAAAAGGGTGACTTGAAGGTCCATAAATGTTCCAATGATTCTGAACTATACCTTAATCAAGATGACACTAAATTATTAAAAACTCAGTTACTAACAACTCATGACCAACCAGAGTGGTCCTGCCTCAGCTGGAACAGGGTCCTGAAAGCCCCCTGATCAGCCACGTTCCACCCCTTTGGAACCCAGAACCACCAGCCTCCTCTCTTCCCCAGCCCTCATTCAGAGATCAAACAGCTTGTTTTTTCAAGTCCTCAAACACACAAATTCACACACACCCTGTTTCCATGGACAGTGGAGCCAGTTGCCCTGGACCCTTCCCTAGTGTTGTTACATAGGATGTAACTTTCAACATGGCCAGCCCTAAGTCTATCAGCTTGCCATTTGCTTTCTATTCATTCCAGCTGTTCTTTATTTCTTTCTTCCTCTTTTCCTGATTTGTTGGTAGTGGTGGTGCTGGTGGTACAATTTTTTTAAATTGAGGTGAATTTCACAATAACATAATGTTTGCCATTTTAAGATACACAATTCTTTGCATTCAGAACATTGACCACATCTCTCTAGACACAGTGTTTTTATCTCTCCAAAAGGAAATCCCGTACTCATCAGGCAGTTGCTCTCCATTTTCCCCTCCCACCCAGCCCATACCAACCACCAACATGCACACTGTCTCTATGAATTTACCTGTTCTGGATATTATATATAAATGGAAACACACAATGTGAGATATTTCGTGTCTGGTTACTTTTACCTAGCATAATGTTTTCGAGGTTCATCACATTGTAACATCTAGCTAGACTTTGTTACTTTTATGGTATGTATGTGCCACAATTTTTTGTTCATCTATCCATTGGACTGTCTCCACTTTCTGGCTCTTAATAACACATTTATGAACAGGATGAGCACATAAATGTGTAAGTACCTGTTTTCAGTTCTTTGGGCTATATACCCAAGCAGCATCACTGGGTTATATAGTAATTCTATGATTTACTTTTTCAGGAACCTTCAAACTGTTTTCCACAGAAACAAGGCATTTTACATTTTAATCAGCAATATATTAGGTTCCAATTTAATATCTTCACCAAATCTTAATTTTTTTCCTTCTTTCCCACCCCTAATTATAGCTATCCTAGTGGGAATGAAGTAGACCTCCTTGTGGTTTTTATTTGATTTACCTAAAGATAATAATGAAATCTTTTCATGTGCTTGTTGGTTGTAGATCTTGTTAGGAGAAATGTGTATTCAAATCCTTTACCCATTTTTTTTTTTTTTTTTTTTTTTTCCTTTACGTACTGGGGATTGAACCTAGGGTTGCTTTACCACTGAGTTATATCCCCAGCCCTTTTAACTTTTTATTCTGAGACAGGATCTCACTAAATTGCTGAGGCCAATCTTGAACTGTGATCCTCCTGTCTCAGCCTTCGTAGTCACTGGTATTACAGGCATGCTCTCTCATGCCCAGCTAAGTCTTTTGCCCATTTAAAAAACTGGGTTATATGCTTTTTTTGTTTGTTTGTTTTGTGGTGCTGGGGATTGAACCCAGGGCCTTGTGCTTGTGAGGTAAACACTCTACCAACTGAGCTATATCCCCAGCCCAGCTATAAGCCTTTTTATTGTTGAGTAATATTAGTTCTTTATTCTAGATGCCAGAATGTTATCATCTACAGTACTTGTATTTTTTCCATTCTTTATATTGCCTTTTCACTTGATACTGTCCTTTGATGCAGACAAGTTTTTTAATTTTGATGAAGCTATTTCTTCTTCTTTTATTCCTTATGTTTTTAATGTTATATCTAAGAAACTCTTGCCAAATCCAATATTATGAAAATTTATCCCTATGTGCTTTCCCCTAAGCGTTTATTGTTTCAGCTCTTTTATGTGGTTGTTGGCCTGTTTTGAGTTAATTTTTGCATATTTTGTGAGGTAATGATCCAAATTCATTCCTTGAATGTGTGTATCTGGTTATGTGGCACCATTTATTGAAGACACTGTGCTTTCCCCATTGAATGGTCTTGGCATCCTCCTACATTTCTTATTTGTTTGTTCATTTATTTATTTTGTATTCTGTTTTATCATCATTAATGGCTTATTGGCTATACCTTTTTTATTATTTTTATACTAGTTTTTCTACATTTTAAGTGTGCATCTTTGATATTTCCTAGCCTACTTTTGCTATGGTTTTCTATATTCCAAAATATAGGCTGGAATTTACCCGATGGTATTAACAGATGAGTCCTCTGGGAGGTGATTTAGGAAAGTGGAGAACTCATGGATGGAATTAATATTCTTATAAAAGTGCTTGCTGATTCATCCTTTTTCTTTTTCTCTTTTTGCCTTTGCACCATGTGAGGACCTTGTGTTTGTTTCTTCTCCTAGGGAGGATGCAGCAGCAAGGCACCATCTCCATCTTGAAAGCAGAGTTAGCCCTTACCAAACACCACATCCGCTGATGCCTTGATCTTGGTCTCCCCAGCCTCTAGAACGATGAGAAACACATTTCTATTATTTACAAATTACCCAGTCTATGGCATTTTGTTATAACATCAGGAATGGACAAAGACCTCTTCAAATACTATTACTTAATGTACAATGTAAAGATTTTATAAGGACGTATTTCTGCTCCTGTTTTTCTATCCTTGTGTTGTTATAGGTTTTATTTTTATACATGTTAAAACCATGTAATCTATTGCTATTATTTTTGCTTTAGATTATATTTTAAAGAAATATTTAAAGAAATGTCTCATATATTTACTATTTCTAGTGCTTACATTGCTGCATATAGATCCAAGTTTCTATCTGGTATCATGTCCTTTCTGTCTCATGAAATTCCTTTAATATTTCTTATAGAGCAGATCTTCTGGGTTAAAAAAAAAATCTTCAAACTCTTTGTTGTCTGAGAAAAACATTGCTTTTTCCATTTTTCCTTCTTGGTCCCGGGAATTGAGCTCAGGGCACTTTACCACTGAGCTACATTCTGGATCCTTTTGTATTTTATATTTTAAGACAGGGTTCAACTAAGTTGCTGTGGCTGCCCTCCTACCTTAGCTTCCTGAGTAGCTGGAATTACAGGTGAATACAGAATTCCAGAATACCATGCATTTTTTTCCTTCTCCTTCTCCTCCTTCTTTTCATCAATATAAAGTTGTTATTCCATTAACTTCTAATTTGCATTGTTTCTGATGTCTGCAATTATTTCTCTTTTCTCCAGTATATAATGTGTATTTTTCTGCTTTTAATTTTGTCTATTTGTTACTGGTTTTCAGTGAAGTGCTTGTTTGATGTGTTTTACTTTTTATTTTTCTACTTTGGGTATGTTGAGCTTCTTGGATCTATAAGTTTATGATTTTCATTAAATGTGGAATATTTTGGGCCATTTTGGCTTTAAACCATTGTTCCCAGTCCTTTGCTAGGACTCCAATTATGTGCATAATTTTAAATCATTTGACATTGTTTCATAGGCCATTGAGGCGCTCTCTCTCTCTCTCTCTCTCTCTCTCGCTCTCTTTCTCTCTGTTCTCTCTCTCTCTTTCTCTCTCTCTCTCTGTGTGTGTGTGTGTGTGTGTGTGTGTGTGTTTCTCTGTGTGCACTTTACTTTGGGTGGTTTCTATTGCCATGTCTTCAATGACATAGATTTTTCCTTCTACAATACCCATTGTTGTTAAGCCCCACCAGTGAATTATTCATTTCAGGTGTTGTATTTTTCAACTCTTGGAAATACCATCTGGTTCTTTTTAAATATCTTCCATTTCCCTCTTCACTGTGTTCATGTTTTCCTTTAAATCCTTGTGCATATTTTAAGTTTCTTTTTACACTCTTGCCTGATATCTTCATTATCTCTGTCATTTCTGGGCTTGTTTCTATCTACTGAGTTTTCTCCTAAATTTGGGTTACATTTCCCTTTTTATTTGCATGTCTGGTAATTTTGAACATTCTGAATTTTATGTTGTTGGATGTCTGTATTTTGTTGTCCTTTAAAAAATGATGCTTCTGCTTTGGCTGGCATATGGTAGTGGGGATGAACTTGCTCTTTCTGAGGTTTGTTTCTAAACTTTGTTGGGGGATGTTTAGAGTTAGCTTTACTTTAGGGCTAACTCTGTCCTTTCGCTTATGCACAATGCTTATGTGGTTTCTACTGAACTCTGAACATTCAACAAGGTCTCTTCACATTGACCAGTTGAAATTTAAATGTCTCCCAACTCTGTGTGAGCCCAGGAGCCAAACAACTCCCAGCTCTCCAGTAGTTCTTTGCCTAGCCAAGTAGAGTTTCACCCTCTGCCTGTGCAACTTAGCATTCAGCAACTTAGTCCTTTCTGCTCTCATATTCCCTCCTCTGTGATGTGCTGTCTGATGATCTTGCCAGCTGAGCAAGACCACTGTGCTTTGCTTGGGTCCCCCCTCACTGTGCTTCCATTCAGAAAGTCTACCCACAGGAAGTCAGGGTGATGATTTGGCTTGCCCCATTTGTTCCCTTCTTTCAGGAACCACAGTCCTGTGCAACCTGCTGTCCAATATCTGAACACAATGATTTCATACATTTTGTGCCATTTTTGAGTTGCCTCCATTAGGAAGATAAGTCCAGTATCAGTTACTTGGGCATGGTAGAAGTAGAAATCTCTAGTCCCTCTACAAGAAGAACCCCCAAAACAGTGATCTGCTTCTTCAACCCCTTCTCAGGAGGCTGGGTGCAAGCAGCAGAGCTCTCTATGGCTGATTAAACAGAAAAGGAATCCTAAAAGGGTCATAGGTAGTTCACAGGATTGTGGGAGACTTAGGGAAGCTGCTCAAGATAGGAATGGTGCCCATACATACCTCAGGAATGATTCTGATGAGAAAACCATTTCTGGTACCATTGCTGTCACCAAACTCTAGACAATACATGTGTAGAGTTGTCACTTCTGAACCAGAAACTCAATTTTACCACATCCACCACTGCCACCTCCCTGAAGTGCCACTTCCTGTGTCAGGAACTGAATTGTGTACTCACCACTGAAGCTGCACCTGCAAAGAGGGGTTGCTTTGTATTTAACTCCAGTTTTACTAGCTCATGAGTCTGACAAGGAAATCAAGAATCTGAAATTTCCAGCTCTTTCTTCCCACAAAGACTTGAAAAGTACAAGATTCTCCAACTTGAAAGGTGGTTCTGATATTCAGTGGCCAAAACATCTACTGGGGAGGAATAGCCACAAGTGAGTCTTGGAACTGAAGTATGGGGTAAAATTGGTAATTTCATTCCCAGAAGGGGGTCTATAACATAGCCTTCTTTGGAGTTTATGGAAGGGGACCACCCCCAGATCATGTATGTCACTCCAGCAACCTCTATAATTAGTTCAGCAATGGGTGGTGATGTTACCAGTCCTAAAGACTGGTATCCTGAACTCAGTTTGCCACTGTAGACAGAAATGAAGATGGCAAAACATTTAGAGTTACTGGAGCCCAAATTCTCAGCAACTAGAGCGCATGTCTGAGTTTCTGGGGGGTAATTAACTACAAAAAAGGGTCTAGATACATTCCAACTGGAAATGAAAACCAAGTGAGGCAAACTTGTTGGATTTTTTTAAATCATTTTGATCATTAGTGACCATTGATCTTTAGGAAATTGCCGCAGTGTTTAAGCCTAACATTAATACCTTAACTCAAAATATTGTGCAATGTGCATTAAATCTGAGTTTTAAAAGAGAGAAAGATGAAGATGGGAGGTGTTAGTGGGAAGGGAAAGAGGATGGTATATGGCACAATGCTATGAAGGAAATCCTGGAGGGAGTTTGGTTGACAGGAGAGCGCTGGGAGTGAAGAGGCTGTAGTTTGGAGATACAGAGCATGTGTGGCAGAAATAAGCATCATGGACAAGCAAGGCAGCACCAGGGGAAAATACTCATCTTACTTCCTTATCAATAATTTCGAAGAAGGAGAGAGAGGGGGGAAGGAGAGAGGGGAGTCAGAGAGAGAGAGAGAGAGAGAGAAGAGCTAGACTAAGAATGGGGGATTTGGAGAGAGCACAGACTCCAGTATTGACAAACAAACTGATTGACATCTGGAACAAACCATGGATTTGACATGGATCCTTCTCACCTTCCTTTCCCCTTGACATCTGCTTCTTTCCTCAGATCCTTTATTTCCATTTTAGCTTGGGGGTGGTGGGTGGTTAGGAACATTAAAGGGTGAGCAACAGCAAGGTATAATGAATATTGTTGGTTGACCCCTGGTTGGTTGACACACACCTGTCACTCTGTTTGCAAGAACCATAGAATGTGGCTAGGAATGAAACCTATGCCTGGGTGGAAATGACTGATAGACCAAATCAGGACCCCTTTGTCATCATGATGATTTATTGTACCTCTGGCCTAAGGCAACAGCCACCTGACCACTATGATTGGTTTAGGGATGAACTAAGTCAATCTAATCAGAGGAAGTCCCAGGCTTTTACGCAGTGAGTGGGTCAAGAAAACCTTCCTCCTGGGCAGTGTGGTAAGTGAGAAGTGATGCAAACCCTCTCCACACTATGATGAAACCCTGTAAATTCTATCACCTAAATACCACTGAAACCCATGCTCTCCTCTTCATGTTCATGGCCATGCTTGGTTCAGACTCACATGATCTCTCCTCTCCTCACTCTCTGCCTTCACTCTCCTACTCTCCAAATCTGTACTACAGTCCCACTGTGTTCTTCTTAAATGACAGACATGAACTTGTTACTGTCCTACAAAAACTTTTTATTCCTCATCAGTGTAGAACATGGCAAGCAGCATGAGCTTTGAAGACAGATCATTTGAAGATAGCCGGGTAACTTTGGGCAAGTTTCTTAATCTCTCTGCACATCCCTTATCTCAGCTATAATGATAATAGTGTAATAGTTGGGATTCCCTTGGTTACCAGTGACAGAAAAGGAGAGATTTAACTCAAGTGACTAGTTTAAGAACCGTAGTGTACCAGGGTTTCAGGACTAACTGGGATCAAGAATTCAAAAACGGTCTATTTTCTCTTTTCTACCCTCCCCTATTTGAAGGCAGAAGATCATCTCTCCATCTTCCCTTTGTAATTTAATTTCAGTTCTTGGATTGGCTATTTTATGAATGGGCAATGGCTTCAAGGCTCACATTATCCAGTTTAGTTAGTAAAAACAGAGGAAACACTTGTGAATCCCAAATTCAAAATGTTCAGGAAAGGGTTTTGCTTATCTCATCTTTCATCAGCACTCTCCCAGGGCCAATCCACAGGTGTCAGGGCAAGAGGTGTAAAATAGCAGCTTCCATTTAAACCACACAATTTACAGAGATGAAATCAGAAAGAATACTGAGCAGCAGCAAATGGTGATGTTCTGGATAGACAAAATAGTATTTACCCAGGACAGTGCCTGGGTGCAGTACATGGTGAATGCTCTGCAAATTCTTGTTTCATTCTTTCGTCACATTCTTCACTTCTGGGGCCAGTGCTTGCCTCAACACTGCCTTCATCTCTTGCTATGCAGTGTCACCCCTCTGGGTAGATGCACCCCTATGGGCACAGGGTTTGACAAATAGAAGTCACATCTGTGAAAAAAGAAAAGTGCTCCTTATTGTAATGGACATAGCCTTGAGCCAGAGCTGTGGGCCAGATTTCTCCCTCAGTGGTGTCCTTTGTCTTAGCCTTCACTTTTGTACAGTACACAGACTGTCCAACCTGATGGGGTCCTGCTTTCAGGAGGCTTTCACATGGCTTCCAGAAGCCCATGGGCTGGTTGCATCATATGGTATACAGTTACATACAGATGGTTCCCATGCATCATTAACCCTGCCCTCTGTTCACCTGAGATGGCTCACTATTACCAGGAGGTTGTACTTGCTTCTTCTTGCCCTGGAGCAGGACCCTCTGCTCTTCCAGCCATTTTTCCCTTTCTCCTATTAGTCTTTTAAACCTCAGACCAATGACACTACTTCTACGGATCCGTTAGCACACCCAGGCTATCACAACCACCTCCTCTGCACTTCCAGAAGCCCGTTCTTTATTCTCTACCATAGCACTGATCACATTATATAGTAATTATCTATTTGCTCATCAGTTCCTTTCCGCTCCCCCTCCAGTGACTGTGGCTTGCCAGCTCTTCATCCCCTGTCCAGGAATAAAGCCTGGCTTCTAGTAGACTTCAATACACGCTTGTTAAACGGAATACTGAATGAATCAATGATGAAGAGGAAGGAGGGAGTAGGGGAAAAAGAGAAGGAGAAGGCTAAGTAGAAAAGTTCTCTGTTCTCACACAGACCTGTGTCTGTTTCAACACTTGCAGTTCAAACAAAAGGAAAAAAGCAAGCAAAGATCCTTGCTTAGAAGCAGATGAGATGCTTAGAAGCAGAATTGCTTCCTGTTCCTCAAATCCTGATATTTGAGAACTGCCTTTGTTTTTTATTTACCACTCTTGGGCATCATCTTCTTTGCCCCTGGGAAAGCAAGGTTCCTGCCCATGGCTGTTTGGTCCTCCAGCTAAAGCAGTCAGGGGCTGACAGGGGGGCACTCTGAATAACCCCTTCTTCACTCCACATCCACACCAAGGTAGGATTGGTCCCAGAGCTCTAAGTATTCCTGGCAGACCATTTGGCATTGCTGTGGGCCAAAGGAATGAGGTCACTGTCGCCAGTGAAATCACCACTGCATGATTCATCCCACATCAGTTCCCCATTTGGAGTGCTCTGACATTCCCAGAGCTTTTCCCAGAGCACCCAGAGCCCAGGGTCCCTGTGAGATGAGCTTGTATTTATAGAACAGAAAACTGAGGCCCAGAAAAGGGAAATGACATTCTCAAGGTAACACTGTTAACTCATGTCAGAGCTGGGACCAAATTAAGCTCTTCTGGCTGAGTGCCCTCCAGAAGTTCGTTAACTTCTGGTAGATCCTCTTTCCAGTATACTAGCCCTGGAAATGCTGTCTGAGCCTATGGTCCTGCAGACAAATAATGGGGCAAGCCCTCCTCTCTTTCCCTTTAAAAGAAAGTGCCTGAATTTGAGGCACTATCCTGCCTTTCTTATCCTGTCATTCAGTGCATACAAAGTATCTTCCAAATTCTCTGCATTAAAGGTACTGCAAATACCTACACTCAGATGCAATGGGTGGGGTCTGGAGAGATGCTTAATATAGATCCAGGAGGAACTTCCAATAACCCTTGAAGTCTTCTTGGGAGAGTGGAAATCAGAATTAAGGGTTTGAGAACTGGGAATTGAGAAATGAGGACATAGTAATGCACATTTCCTAAACTGTGCATCAAGTCCTTGAATGCCAAGAGTAGCTGGAAGCCTTTTGGATAACCACATCACCTCTCTTAGCAGTTTACTCACCCTACAACCTAAGGGCCATGGTCCAAGTGACCTCCATGCTGCCTCTCAACACAGCATTTTCTAAAGCTGTGAATCGATGAAAGGAAGCAAATTCCCTCAAGTCAGCAAGCTGGGAATAGGGGTGCGGTGCGGTGTCAGCGTGGAGTGCACTCTTGCTTCCATTTCCCAGTGTTCAAAGCCGCACTGTTGGCTGGAGAACCGAACCTGGCCAGACAGGTTTTTTGCTTTGCCAGATAGAGGGGTGGGGGGTGCTGCTTGGATCAGAGGCACGTAAGGGTATCACTTCTCAGACATCAAAACAGAATACCTAGGAGGGACACTTAGGACCAAAAGGGGGCCTAGGAGAATGTCGCCTCCAGGGGGAGCACAGATACATGTGCGGCGACCAGAGCCTACGAATGTCCCTTTTCTGAATGGTGTGTGGGGGGGGGTGGGGGGGGGGGGGGTGCTTTAACGGTTCAACACACCGTGTCTCTCTTAGTCACCAGTTTTACAGAAAATGATTCAAGCTCGTACTGAAAAAGATGTGGGGGTGGTGGAGGAGACTAAGCAATACACCAGGAGTCCCTGCCTTCCAGCTCAGGACCGCCACCCCCTCCCCACTCCGGGCGCCTTCTAAATTAATTTTCAATCCTCTTGGCCTTTCTTTCTCCTTGATTTCTAGTTCCATTGTGCACTTAGAGGCCGATAGGATGGCTCTCGCCTTCCGGGTGGAGTTTAAATATATATGTAGAATTTTGCATGACTCTTGCGTCATCGTTGAAGTCGTCGTGGTTCCCCGAGCGGCCTCCTTGTCTTCTCCCGGCACCGGGGCCTGTGGACGTTTCCTGGCGCTGCGGGCACTTTAGCGAGGAGCCCTCGGCTCCCGAGCGCTTCCCTCCGGCCCCTTCCCCCGCCGCGCCTCCTCCCGCTCCTCCCCGCTCCTCCTCCTCGCCCCTCCGCGCCGGCCTCGCGGGGACTCAAGCTAGGGTGAGCGGCAGGCCGCGCGGCGGCCGCGGCGGCAGGGCGGGGGCGCGGGGCGCGGGGCGGGCGGCCGCACTCGGGGGAGGCGCCGGGGCCCGCCCTCCTCCGGGGCCGAGCCGGGCGGGGGCCGGGACCGGCGCGGGGCGGGGAGAGCCGCCTGGCCCCTCCCCTCCCCTCCGCCGCCCTCCCCAAAGTTGCCGTCTCCCGCGGGGCCGGACAGTCTTATGATCCAGCGGATCCTCCTGGGGAGGCCGGGCCGGGGAGAGGGCGCGGGCGCCGGGCGGCGGGGGCAGAGGGCGGGCGCGGCGACCGGGGCCGGGCCGGGGATCCGGGCAACGACCGAGGCGGCGGCAGCGCCCCGGGCCCGCCGCCCCCTCCCCTCCGGCGAGGGGAGCTGCTGCATGGGGCCGGGGGGGCGGCCCTGCTGCGCCGAGCGGCGGCGACGGCGGCGGACCCCCCAGGCGGGCTGGGGCTGAGCCCGGGGCCGGGGCGGGGGCTCCGGGGGGACCATGCTCGGAGGCCGGCCGGCCGCAGCATGGCTCACGGGCCCGGCGCGCTGATGCTCAAGTGCGTGGTGGTCGGCGACGGAGCGGTGGGCAAGACGTGCCTGCTCATGAGCTATGCCAACGACGCCTTCCCGGAGGAGTACGTGCCCACCGTCTTCGACCACTACGCAGGTAAGCCTCGGAACTGCTGACTAAGGGGCCGCTCCCCGGGCCGGGAACTTTAGAGCAACTTTGGCGGAGCCCCCTGGCTGCCTCCCCTGAGCGCACTCCCCACCCCTCCCCCGCCGCGCCCTCCGCCGGGCGGACTGCCCACCCCCGAGGCTGTGCGTCTCTGGCCACCCCTTTGCTGCAGCCCCCACCGCTCTTTCCCACCCCTGCTCCCCACACTTCCCAGTCCCCTCCGTGCCCTCCTTGACCTTCCCACAGCTGCCTCCCCTACTGCCCCAAGCCCCTGGGAGAAACATTTGAGGGTTCCCGGCGAAACGTGTCTTTGGGACTTGGGGAGAAGGGGATGGATAGCTGGGGGCCACATCACATCCCATCTCATGCCACTTCACAGCGAGCCTTTTGCAAAGGAAAAGGGGGTGACATCTCCCGGGGAGTGCCCACATGCCACCGACTGGGTTGGGAGAGGAGGGTTCTGGTGGGGAGCGAAATTGCCCCAGAGTCCAGGTCATTGTGAGCTTCTCTCCCCACCCCCACTTCTGTCCTTGCAGTTAGCGTTACCGTGGGGGGCAAGCAGTACCTCCTGGGACTCTATGACACGGCCGGACAGGTGAGTGTCTTGGCCTCAGGCCGACATCTCCTTTTCCCGGATTCTTTTGTGGCTCCAAGGGCTTTTGGAAACTGAGGTGTATAAGTGGGAGGGTGTGTCTGCTAGGACTCCCTCGGATCAGGTCTTTCTGAAGTCTGGACATCAGGAAAACAAAAAAACACACAGACTGGCCCACCCATGTGAACCCCTGGACTGTGAAAGTTTTTGCCTGTGTGGGTCCTTCTGTGTGGGTCCCAACTCCTGTTGCAAAGTGGCAGTGGCCAATGGTGAAGCGCCCTTATTTTTAGTTGCAGATGACCAGGTCTCCCCCTAACAGCCTCAGTCTGGTCCCTCATTGGTGAGTGGTCTGCCTGCCGGAGGAGCCTGATTGGTGGGAAATGGCATCATCTAACATGATGGGAAGGCATTTGGTCCTGGTTATGTTTATTACAACATCATTGCACTCTGGGACTCCAGTCTCTGGAAACGTAATTTGTGGTGTTACCAGAGGACCATAGGGAAAAAGAAAAGAAACAACAACCATCCAGCCACTCCCTGGGGTGGGTGTCGGGGAGAAGGGTTAAGAGTTCAGTGTGGATCTTGGAGGAAGAGCATTTTCCCCTCAGGAGGGCCAGGTGACTTTGGGTTTTCTTTGGAGAGATTACTGTGCAGAAAGAAAATGCACACTTCTCCAGCTGCAGCCTCTGGCCAGTGTTTGCAAATCAGAAGTGGCCAGGCTGTGCTCTTAAAGGAGTAAGTCCTTTTCTCTCTCTTCCTTTCCCACTCTACCCTCTCCCAGACCCTTTTTTGCTCTAAGCTTCAGATGATTGTGTGATGAAGTTTTGCAGAATCCAGTTCTATGATTTGACCTGAAGACTCAAGCAGAAGTTTTCTGGTGTCAGGCTGATTTGAGTTGGTGAGGGTATGTGAGCAACTGAAAGGCTTAGAGATCTTTCAGGGGAAGCCAGTGGTAGTTTCCTTATCTATAAAATGGGGTTAAAAAGAAAAAAGACCACCCACTGTGCAGATACTGTGTGCCTTATGCCAACTGCTGAGTCCAGCACATACTTGGTACTCAGTTAAAGGAGTGCTGTTCTTTGTAGCTTGTCTAGATTTGGCTTTCAGAGTTGTGGTACTCAGCTTCTGTGTTGGATTCTGAAAATGACATGGGGGAGTACCTTAATGTGGTCTTGGCTTCTAAACTGTTAAGTTAAAGGGATATCTGAAGGTAGAGAACTGCTGACAGTTCAAGGTGCAAGAGGCCACCTTGATGGGCCCCCTTTTACTGGCCCATCTCCACACAACAGTTCTTGGCTTCCCAGGGCTCCTTTTGGTTGCCTGCCTTGTAGTTGTTGCTCCTACCTTTGTGAGAAGGTATGGAGGGCAAGAGGCAGAACTCATTCAATAGAAGAAGATCAACTTTTAAGAAGTATGGTTAATAAACAAGCGGTTGGCATGATTAAAAGAGGAAGGTTTTAAAAAATTGTCTCTAATCTAAACTTCTTACACTACTTCCTCCCCTTATCCCTTTTACCTGTCACTGTGATCATCCTTTGACCATGTATCCCACTCAGCTCAACATGTGTATGTTGGAGCTGTTCTGTGCACTCTCAGAGCCAACTGATATTTGCAGAGTGCCTTCTCCAGGTCACTCTGAGGCAACCACTTGCGAATATTACCTTGCTTATTCCATGAGACAACCTCCCCTTCTGCAGATGAGGAAATGGGCTCAGAAAGGCTGAGTTGCTTACCTAAGGTCACATAGCTACTACTGTGAGGTGCTGCAGGAATTACGATGTGTATCTGAATCCACACTCATTTGAGGTGGTTGTGTACACAGGAAGTCATGGGAAGTGTGGAGATGTATCCCCAGATTGTGTGCACATTGATGTGATACCTGGAGTCTTCACAGCCATTCTCAGAGTGGGGGCTATATGCCATCTTTACAGAACAGAGAACTTAAATCCACAGGAACACCCCAAGTGAAGCCCACTCACAGAACCTGAGATTCCCATATGTCTTTCTTACTGCTCTCTCCAGCAGAGGATTATAATATATATACCAAGATCAACATAAGGTTTGTTTTTACTCAGTTGTGGGACACCTACTTTCTTGGCCCAAATGTGTGTTAGGCCCCCTTAGTGTTTGTCCTAGTGGCTAAGACATCTGTTTTGGGATCAAAGTTAGTGGTAATTCATCTCTTTAACTAATAAGCAAATGATGAGACCAGGTGATAAGTGCCTTCTGTGCACCTAGTACTATACTAAGCATCTGGGGAAGGCAAAAGAGTAAATTTAAGATAGGGATCTGATGTCAGCGTAGGTAGAAGTGTCTGGATCTCATATCTGTTCATGTGTCTTCTGTAAGGTGTCATTAAGACCCCATGCCTCTAAGGATCACTATCAGATGTATCCTATAATAATAATTATAAACACATCTCCAAACATAGGCACACATATGTGGATATGTAGAAAAATTTAAGCCTGATGGGCAGCAGAGAAAAGCCCATGGGATTTGAAACCACTAGTCATGTGATTCCAGCTAAGTTATTTACCTTCTTTGTGACAGTAAACACGTGGATAATGAGACTCTAAACTGCAGAGTTGTAGGCTGTCTTAAATTCTTTAAGGTATTTAAGTGCATGTTCTTCATGCATAGTAGATGTGTAAAAGATAGTACAAAAAATTTTGGTACTCTGCTGTGGGAATTTTCATGGGGGGAAGGAGCCACAGGTGGAAGAGGACAGTGCATTATGCCTGGAGTTGATAGAAAGTCCACTAGAAGGCCAGATCTAGAATCTTTTCTGTGGGAAAAAAGATATGGAACCTCACCCCCATTTATATGAGAATTATCTAAGAGTTCTGTGCAGAATTTGAGAAGCAAGTGGCAATATGTAGGCTTTAGTTGGTTTATCTTTCAGGGAGGTAAGATGGGATGAGGAGGAAGCTCAGAGTGCTGGAAAGCAGTTGCTTTCTTTCCAAAATGTTCACTCATGCACATGGACACTTGTTGGACCTGTTTAAATAACAGCAGCAGCACTTCCCCCAGGTTGGCACCTCTAGTCTACTTGCTTACTCTTGACCTTCTCAGTGACCCCAGTCAAGTTCAAAGCCACAACCTAATTTACATATTTGGAATCTACCAATCAAGGAACAGTTGAAGTAAGGTGACCTTTTCCTTCTAGAGAAGACTGCTTTTCACTTGACCTGTGCTGTTAGGAGACAGAGACAGACTGACGGACAGAAAGACAAAGACAAAAAAGAGAGTATGAGAGTGTGTTGGATATCAGTCTCCATCATTTGCTCTGCCTGGGGATGTTTCTCAATGTCCCAGCTTACTCACTAGCATCACTGCCAAGGGGAAGCCCTCCCTGCTCTTGGCTGAGCCCATGGGTGGTCTAAAGGCAGTGTACCATTTGGACTGCCAGGCACTTTGGAGTGATGTTAATGGAAGCACCTTCCTCCTCACTGAGGCCCTCACAGGGAGCTCTGGCTTTCTGCCAGGGCCTCAGTGGAGTTTCTCCTTTTTTGCCCAGCATTTAGAACTTTGGCATGGGCTCTGTTCCATCCCCTCTGTCTTCTTGGGGATTGGAGAGGTGGGATTTTCCCTTCTGCTTCTGCCCTACTTGGAACAAGGAGGAACTGGGAAGAATTCCCTCTATTCAGAGAAGCCAGTGGGGAGCTGCTTGGCAAGCTGCTCTCCAGCTTGGGCTCCAGGCTGATCTCTTAATCCTTGGCAGGAAGGCAGAACTTGATACCCTGAAGAGAGAAGGACTGAAGTCCAGTTTATCCCAAGTCCCAGAATACCCATATTTAGGAGGATGTGTGTTGGGGGTGAGTGTGGGATCCCTAGAATTCCAGATTTAGCCACTGTCTCAGTTTGTGGAATTCCATTTGTATGCCTTTGGACATGTTGCTTCTATATCTCTTAACTTAAACACACAAGTCCCAGGATGCATATGTGAGAGCTATAAATATCCTTTACTCCACTGTCCCCTGGGGTAGCTTTTTCAATGACAGGGGAGGTTTGTTTCACACTTGACATAGCCCAGCAGCTGTGGCTGCCCTGCCAGCCCTCTGGGTGCCTAGGAGGCACTTCCCCTGGAGAAGGGAATCTCCACCAAGGGAGCCTCAACAGGCCCCCTCCTGCATCTCAGGGGGCAGCACCCAAGGGCCCAGCATGATGGAAAAGGACAGGAGGAAGAAGGAGGGTATTGCCACTAATCAGGTTTCTCTTCCCTGCAAGCAGGCATGCTCACAATGCCCTTCAGGTGGACTTTTCCCTGAGGAGGAAATGGTAAATGAGTGGGCTTATAAAAAACAGATAGATATGTGAATCTGAAAAAGGTTTTCCTTTTTGGAGAGGGCCTGCATGGAACACAAGTAGGACTGGATGCCCACTGGTGGCATCAGTCCCCAGGGGCCTGCAGCCCCACGTTTCATCCCTAAGGGACCCAGAAGCAGAGTCTGGGAGGCCACAGGGTTTCTTCCAGACATTAGCCACAACAGGTGAGATGTTGGCACTAAGCATCCTGGTTTCCCTTGGTAACCTACTGTAGATTTCTTGTCATGTATTTTACTAACCTTTTTAGAAGCTATTAATATTTCCAGGCTGTACCGAATCACACAAAATGCTAGTTTCCTTCTTTGCATTGGGAAGGTGGATGGCCTTTTTTGATTCCAAAGCCTTTGCTGATTAGAATATCCTGTGTTCCCTCCTTGGAACTCTGATATCAGTTTGGGATGTGACAGCACAGACTCTGGGCTGGCAGGCAGGGAACTTGAGGTTGAAGCAGTGGCCCATCAGCTCTGATTGACTTCTGGTTTTCTCCAGCTGAGTCCCATCTCCTTCCAGACAATTTGATCTGTCTGGTTTTTTCACTTCTATTATGGTTTTCCTGAGGTTTGGTGACATTTCCTTTCTTTAAACCAAAGCTTCCCAACAAGTATACCAGGCATGAGGGTTACAGGTGTACTGAGATGCTGTCCCATCAACTCTGAGGCACTGAGGGAGTAGAGAGCCTCAAAGGGGCAGAGCATATGTTGGCATTTGTTGTGTGTGCCATGGTATGACAAATGACTTTTCATTTGTTTATTTTCCTGGTACTGGGGATGGAATGCAGGGCCTTGCACATGCTAGACAAGTGCTCTTCCTCTAGGCTACACCCCCAGTCCATGCCATGATATCAGAAAGGTATGAAGCATGTTTTAAAACTCGTGGGTCAGAGGTCTTCTGGAGAATTGGACTTTTGTGGTTTTGTTGTGGAATTGGGGATTTCAGGAGATGTGACCTAATGGTGTTAAAACAAAACAAAACAACAAAGCAATTCTCCATGAGAGTATCAGTTTCCAGCAAGAACATGTGTGTTGGCAACAGTGGGTACTCCCGAGCACCTCAGACAGAAGAGCAGTTCTGCAGAAGAGGAAGGAGAGGCAATTACAAAGAAACCAAGTGAAAGACCACACATGGCTTTTTAAAAACTACTAAAATTTATGATCGTGGTTGGCTGAATGTTCTTTCACCCGAGGGGCTTGGTTTTGCCCTCATTTGGCCTGCTTGGGTTGGGGAGCAGCTTTCCTTGTCCTCAGCAGTTTGCTGTTCCTCTTTAGTGCAGGGCACAGCTGCTCTGCATACGGGCTACAAGGTGGTGGCGTAGCCCTCCCTGCTCCCCAGTGACTGTCATATTCTCCCAGGCTGGTTCTTGCTCTTTCTGACCTCCATGAGGAAGGGACTGTGCCTTTCTCCATCACATCCCAGTGCTGGTGTGTGTGAGGCCTGCAGTGAATATGTCTTAAATGGAATTCATTCTCATTCAACTGTCAGCTCATTGTGCTGAAAGGCTTACCAGTAACTATGGGGATGGCTGTTAAATAATAGCAGCAGGCACAACCCCTTTCCTGAAAACGCTTTGTTGATACAGTAGAAGTCTCCACGGGTCCAAGTAGATGTGCAGCAAGCCACCAGTTTTATCCCTACACAGGGCCAAAAAACTTCGAGGTCCCCAGGCTCAGGCTTTTTTGTCTTTCTTGAGACTACTTGCTCCTGGTCTTCTGAGCAGGAGGCAGTCTGGCAACGGAAAGACTGTGGTTTTGATTCTGCAGATGGAGTTGACTCCTAGGGGTTCCTTGTAGCTGTGTCCATTGGTAACCAACTCACCCCTGTGAGTCTCTTTGTCCTCTCTGTGAGTTGGGAAGATAGTTTCTACCTTGCAGGATAGCCATAGGGATTAGAGATCACGTGCGGAGTTATCGGTGTGGTGGCAACTGACAGTGACATCCTGGACTGGTGGACTGGGTGGGGGGGGGGGGGGGCGGGGGTGGTCCACATGGC
>JAJEJO010002764.1:121376-321376 GCA_020662805.1 Glaucomys volans
GTGGACTGGGGGTGGGGGGGCGGGGGTGGTCCACACGGCTTCAATTCCAGTGATGTCCATTCTTGTGCCTGCTTTGTGTTCAAGCTTCTTGGGGGAAAGTATTAGTAGATCACAGGAAGGTCCACGCACAACTGGGAATGTGCGTGTAAACCCAGGTGCTGCAGGAACCTAGATGGGAAGAGGCAGGTGGTAGAAAGAGCTGTTTAGAAGATCTGGACCTGCAGGGATTGGGGCAGGATGTGGGGACCCAGACTGGCGCACTGACTGCCAGTCTGGGACCCCACATTGGGCTGCCTTTGTTGGGGGTTGGCTTCCATTTCCCAGTGAGGGGCTTGACCTCTAGACGCCTGTTTCCTTATCTGGAAATGGGATTTTAATAATACTTGCTTTTAGAGTTGTTGGATCAGAGCAGAGTTTCTCAGCTCACAGAGGAGGAATGTCCTTAACTCTCAGGGCAGTTGGCCAGGGACTGGGGCAGCCAGAGGCTCAGTTTGAGCAGTCTCACCTCAGTTGCTTACCCGTGGCCTCCTGCCCACACCCCAAGTGCGTGGGACACAGTGTGCCATGAAGTGAAAGTCTGGAAGTATCACAATGGATGAGGCCATACAGACAGAGGGTGTGGGGAATTCATATTCTGGGCAGGGGGAGCAGATGGGGAAAGCAGTCATGGGTGTGTCCCACAGTGTCTTTGTGGGCCTCAGATCCCTGCTATCAGTGTCAACATAAGGAATAAGCTTGAGAGCTAAATTATGGAGTTTTTCACCCTGTGACTGACAACTTAGTAATTAGAGAGATATTAATCTGGTGCTGCCTTGCTTGTTGATTTTAATTGAAGGAAAAGAAAGTGGGGGGAGGGGGCCTTTATTGTTGTCACTGTTTCTTTTCATGTGACTGGTGGGAGAAGTGAATGGGCTGCCTCTCCAGATCCCCAGATTGCAGGTATGCCCAGGCTCAGGGTAGAGCTGGGGATGAAGAATGACGCACCTTGAATGGCATTTTCAGAGTGCAGAGCATGCAGCATCTGGTACTTCCCTGGGGCCTTCACCTGCTCCATCAGAAATGGAAATTACTGGTGTTTGTAGGTTCAGGGAGGTTTAAGTGACTTGCTCTAGGCCACCCAGCTGTTAGAAGTCAAAGCCAAGATTCCAGGCAGGCCCTGGGACTCCAGGTCCTGTGTTCTTTATTTTAACTTACACTAAGCTTGGCCCGAGCAAACGTTTCCTTATGGGGCATATAACCTGTTGTTGAATATTTCATTTGAAAAGTACACTCTCAGCACATTGCTTTTCTACAGAGAAGAGCTGGTGGAATGGTTTCTGTGGGTGGAACACAAAGGGGCTGCTCCCAGAATGGCTCCTAGAAATGCTGTTACCCCATGAAGTTGGGGGTGTTCTGACATTTTGCCCATAAACCCCTTAATAGGGGCAGGCCTGCAGGGGCGCTTGTGCACATTGCTGATGAGTGTGTGGAGGAATCTTGGAGCCATTTGCTTGAAGGTGTGTCCCTTGTCCTGTGTTGAACTGTAAGTGGACTCTTTCCTCAGGCTAAGGACCCAGGGCTCTCCCTGCCTCTTGGGGGTCCCTGTGCCCGGTTCTGTTCACTAGCCTTGACCTGATTGATGTAAGCATACTGTTCGGGAACTGTCTGCAAATGATAGGTGTCTCCTATCCTGGGGAGGCTACCCCAGGCCTTTCCTTTCTCTCTGAAAATTTTCTTATTTAGGAGAAAGATATGTCTTTAAAAATATTGTTCCTTTCACCTGAATATTCTCAGAATATGCCCAGAATCTTCCTCTGCCACCCACTACTCATCTTGCCTGCCTCCCTGCCATCCCTGTCGCCACCCTCTTGTCATGGGCTCCCAAGTCCTCCTGCCTAGGCCACCTCCTGTGGTGGCTATCAAGACTGGATGAGAACATTTGTCCATTGAGCAAATATTTCCTAAGCACCAGATCTGGGCTGGGCCTATGCTAAGGGCAGAGTTTACAAGGTAGGGTCAGGCACACTTCTTGCCCCCAGGAGCTCACAACATAGTCAGGGGAGGGAAACTGGGGCTATCCTCTTAATGGGGGCAGTAGGAGGCTGGGTTCTTCTTTTTGGAGAGAAGAACTGCTAGTAAGAGCATAGTAAGGGTTCTCCAGGTAAAGAGCATCAGATAAGATTCTCACACATGCTGGCTGCTCAGCAAGTGTTGAATGATTGCACTGATTCTCAAAGTGTGGTCAGGAGGTGATCTCCTGGGGAGTTGTTAGGCATCCATATTCTTAGGCTCCACCCCAAATCTCCTGAATCAAAAGCTCTAGGAAATGTGTGTTACTATAGGACTTCCAGGTGATTCTGCTGCATGCAGAAATGTCAGAGTGACTGAGGCAATGTTTGTGTGCTGACATGCCTTCTCTTACCAAGCCACCTGCACCCCTACCCCAGCACACACACACACACACCATCCCAAGAGTGCAGAGGAAGATCTATGAGTGCAGAAGATTTATTTATTTTTTTAACCCTTTGCCCTTACAAATACCCACTCTCTGCCCCCACTCCCTCCTTCTTAGATCTTAACCATTGGGGCTCTCCTCATTTGTTACAATGAATCAAATCCTTCAATCACTGGGACTGCCTATCCAACCTGCCTATGGAGATGGGCCTGGCACTGTCAAGAGAAAACCACAGGATTTCCTTTGTCCATCGCAGTGCCATCTGGCTTAAGGATGTGCACACATTAGGCTCTGCAGGTATTCCTTAATGAGGCCTAAATGCCAAACCATTTCATTAAGAGACCAGATATACACTCAGATCATGGAGGCTGAAGCTGGTGCTGACTGGGGTCAGATCCTGTGCCCTAGCAGGATGGCAGCTTGGCTTGTGCTGAATTAGTTCCAAAGCATCAGATGGGCCATGGCATCCCCATGTAGGTCCCAAGGAATGGGTGGAGGACGAGGAAGAGCTTTGTTACTCCCAACGCCCACCTTGGCAGTGACTGTTTTTTCAGTGACTGACAGATGCATTCTGTGCCATTCTTCTCCCCTTCCTCTGTTCTTCTAATCTTCCTTCCTTCTTTTCTTACTTTCCCTCCTTCCTTTCCTTTTCTCTCTTTCTCCTCTTCCAATCTGAAGAAACCACCCTCTTTCAAATGGCATAATGGTTGGGATTATAAACAAGTTGGTTCAATGTAAGCTCCCTCCGAGAGAGAGCATTTAATTCTGACCATCCTGTTCAATTAAAATTCCATTACTCTAGCTTAATTTTCCAAGGGCTGTTCTCCCCAGTCAGCCAGGTCAGGACTCACACTTATTACCTGAAGGTGTTTCTTACAGCCTCCTTGGAGCCAGAAGATGGGAATGGCACTGGATGGGAGGAGGGGACCGAGGCTATAGGCAGAATGTCTCCTTTCCTGGACTGGGACTTTGTCTTCCAGCAGGCTGGAGCTTCAGACCTTCTACCAGCCTTCATCCAGAAAGTGAGAAGGTCATTCTGAGGCTAAGGGACCCATGGCTTCCTCCCCGCTAGAGGTCGATTCATTTTTTGAATTTCAACTATGTCGATTGTGTCTATGCCACAATCTGGCAGTTGATTTTTTTCATGCATAGATCTTTACTTCCATGAAGATGAGAGCCCCTGGGGGCAGAGTGCAGGTGGCACATTGCACTGGGCATGGATTTGGGGGCTTTGGTGGGAACTAGGTGAGTATTGGCAAGACTATTATGGAAAGAACCTTTCCCCTGACTTTATCACCTCTTTAGTGATTTCCTTACAGCTCATTTGAAAGGGGGTTCCAACTTGTCTAGGCATTATGGAAGAACTTTGAAATCAAGTTATGGGGGAGGTTTTCGTGTGCTGTTCATTACCGTGGAGCTGGTTAGCAGAAAGGCTGCCAGGTCCATTTGAATAAAATACTGTTGGTGAGTGTGGACTGCTCCAGCAGGCCTAGCCCTGCGGAATCCTTCTCTGTGCTTTATGTCAGGCGTGCCTCCAGAGTGGCCTGTGGCTGTCTGTGACACGTGGGGAGGAGGGGAAGGTGAAGGGAGCTGATTTGCTCAGCACTGCCTTGACAGGGAGGGAGACCTGAGTGTCTCCTTGATCCAGATGGGCACATGGAAGTAGCAGCAGCTAGCAGGTGGCCTTATGAAGAAAATGATTATACAGGGGGCATTCCTGGTAGATCAGATTATTGATGTATACATTTCCTCCTCCTTCCTTCTTAAAATTAAGATATAATTTGTAAAACATTTCATTACCCCAAAAAGAAACCCCATACCTGCTAGTAGTCACTCCCCATTTCCCCTTTGCCCATCTCCTGGCAGCCACTAATCTGCTTTCTGTTTCTATGATTTGCCTACTCTGGACATTTCATATAAGTGGGATCAAGCAATATTTGCTCTTTTGTGTCTGGCTTCTTTCATTCTGCATAATGTTTTCAAGGTTCATCTGTGCTGTGGAGAGTATCAATATTTCATTCCTTTTTGACTGAATTTTTCTTCTGATTCCTTCTCTCTCTCTCTCTCTCTTTCTCTCTCTCTGTGTGTGTGTGTGTGTGTGTGTGTCTCTGGTACTGGGAATCTCTCTCTTTGGTACTGGGAATTAAACCCAGCACTTAACCACTGAGCTGCATAACTTATTTTTTATTTTGAGACAGGGTCTCACTGAGTTGCTTAAGTCTTTGCTAGTTGCTGAGGCTGGCCTCAAACTTGTGATTCTCCTGCCTCAGCCTCTGCAGTCGCTGGGATAACAGGTGTATGCCACCATACCCAGAATGTCAGTCTTTCTTCCATAGTCATTGTACTGATCTGGGGACCATGTTTGGGGTTGTAAGACTGAAAGCAAAGTTCTGCTCTCATGAGCCTTGGGATCTCCCCTCTTCCTTTTCAGTATTCTTGTTCCTTCTGTACCTGTGTTCAAAGTCTCTCTCTCCCCCATCTAAGCCTAATTCATTAACTATACAAGAGTCTGTTAAACATAGGTGAGGCAAGGATTGCAAAAATCCATCCCTTAGGGTTTGTTCTCTGTAGGAGTGGTTTATAGTCTCCATTGGGAATAGAAAGCATGTACAACTGACCAAAATGCAAGTAGAAAATTGGACATGTTATAAAAATGATAATGTAAGAGATGTCATAAAGGTGCCCAACTGCCTCCTACTTGACCAGGTACTCCCAGATACTCAGGGTCTCCATAGGGCTACCTCAATTCTGAAATGGTTTCATTGGAGCATTCTTGGATCATTATATACATGGGTCTGATTTATGTTATTTCATAAGAGATCAAAGTGTAAATGAGGTTGCCAAGGCGTATGTGGCCCTGGTGGAAAAATGGACAGAAGTTGTTAACCTGTAGCTCACAAAAGAAGAAAAGCAAATAGGCAGGGAAGACATACTCTGCAAAGATATGCAAAAATGAAACCTTTTTTCCCCCTATCAAGTTGGACAAGATGGGAAAAATTAATACCCAGGAGACAGGAGAGTGGATGCTCTACATCGTAGGGAGTAAAAATCGACACAACCATTTGAAGGTTAATTTAGAAAAGGCTCTTGAATTTTCAGTGATCCATTTCTATAAATTTGTACCAAGAAAGCATTTGGAGTACACAAAGATTTCCATAAAATCATATTCTTCACAGTATTATTAATAATAGTGATAAATTATAAACACATTGAAGCATAGTAAAAAGGGAATTGTTAAGTCATAGAATGATGTGTTTTAGAATAATAGCCATTGAAAACTGTGCTTTCAACAAACATTTAAAGAAATGAAAAAGGCTAATGATGTGTTAAGTGTGAAAAAGCATGAATCAGAACTATATATAGCATGATTACAACTTTGAAGAACATGCACATGTATAATATGCAGGGAATAAAATTGGGACAAAATAGTCAATGTTAAAGTTGTTGACTCCAGGTAGTGATATTAAATAATTCTAGAAAATTACTTTTTTTGTACTTCATTCTGGTTTTCCCCCAACTTAAAAAAAAAAAAAAAGGATAACTTTTTTTAAAAAATCAAAGTTATAATGCGAATGATTTAGAGAATCAGCAATTCTGTTAGGTCCTATTGTGAAGACACAATAGATCTGTCTCTACTCCCCTTACTGAAAAGAGGTGACCCTGGGTGACCTCCTCCCCTGAGATATCCACTTTTGGCTCTGTTTTGGCAAGAGACACCCTGTGTTGACTTTGTGCTACGCACCAAGGATGAGGCTTTGGCTTTCTTTCACAGGTCCCTGCGACTTCCCATCCACACTCTTCCAGTAGCATGGTGTTTTCAGGCTGACTGATGGTCAGTATTTCTGTTTTTATGACTGTGTGGGCACAACTGGGCCATGTAGTATACTATGATGACTCTCCTTCAGGTACTACTCTCGTTGCTCTGGAGTTAATGATGACCTTATTTTCCCTCTTAGTTTTTATCATATGTGTCTCTGTCTCACCTTCTATTGTCCTTCCATATAGTAAGTGTGTCAAGTGCTCCGTCAGAGTCTTCTTCCTGGGGACATCCCCCTGACCTTCTAGTCTGCTCCTGTCTGGGCCTGTTGGTGCCTCTCACCTGCTGCACAGCTGCTACCCTCTCATCTTTGTTAGGGTTCTCTTTGCTACCATCTCTTCATTAGATCTTTGTGTTCAGGATCTCTTGTCTTCTTGGTTTATTTCCTTACTTTGATGGAGAGTATATTCTTTCTAGTTCAGAGAAAACATTCCTGGGCAGATTTTTTTGACACCTAGTATGTTTTTATTTCCTTCATGTTTGATTGACAGTTTGAAAATTGGCACTCCTCCCCCCCCAGAATTTCAAAGGTGCTGTTTCATTAAGTTTATGCTGTTGAGACTCCCATACCAACTTGATTCTTGACTTGTCTCAGAAACCTCTTTTGCTTCTCTGGAAACTCTTAGGATCTGCTATTTCATCCTCCTAAAATTTCATAATCATAGACTTTAGGGTAGGGTCCAGCTGACTTTTGTGACCCTTGCAATCTGCAAATTCATGTCTTTCAGTTCTGAGAAATTTTCTTCACTTCCTGTTACTTCACTTCTGTTACCCGGATTTAGAGGCTGGAGTTCCTGGAATGGTCCTCTAATTTCCTTACTTTTTTGCTCATTCTGTCTTTTTTTGCTGTTTGGGGGAAATTTCCTCAATTTTGTCATCTATACCTTATATTCGTTTTTTCAAAAATGTGATTCAATTTTTAATGTACAAGAGGTTTTCCTGTTCTCTGGATGTTCCTCCCCGCCCCCCTTTTATTTGGCTTGTTTTTTTTTTTTTTTTTTTTTGATGGAATATCTTAGGTAATTTTTCTGTGGCTATTGACAGTTCTTTCAAATTTCTTTAAATTCTAGTATATTGTTATAATTCTATTTTATTACTAGTTATTATTTTAATCTCTTAGTGTCTAATTTATAAATTAAACTTTATTTTGTATGTGTAGGAAAAAACAGAATATGTAGGATTCAGAATTCTACATAACCTCAGGTATCTTCTGAAGTTTTGGAATGTATCACTTGCAGATAAGGGAGGACTAAATCTAATTAAATTCTTTTCTTAACTAAGTCTAATGTCTGTGTTTCTTCAAGGATGGTCATGGTAGATATGTGTTGGTCCTTTGAATGGCCCGTGTTTTCTTGTTTCTTTGTCTTCAAAGTTTTTACCTCCCTGCATAGTCTCTCATTTTGATGTCTGCCTTTTATGAAGGTCGATTTGACATTTCCTCGTATTTAGGATTGATATTTCAGCCTGTGAGAAATGGTATGTGAGTGGCATGGTTGATTTTGGTCTTCCCTGTGTATCAGGGTTTCTCAGCTCATCATTGTTGATGTTTGGGATGGACTATTCTTTGTTGTGGGGGGGCTGCCTTGTGCACTGTAGGATGTTTAGTGGCATCCTTGGCCTCTTCTTCCTAAGGACCATTAGCATCCCTCCTCCACTTGTGACATTCATAAAATGTCTTCAGACATTGTCAACTACATCTGTAGGGCCACATCACCTCATAACCTCCTCCACTCCCAACTGAAAACCACTATTGTACTGTGGTATGTCTAAACCTGTTAACTGGGGGAATCTGTAAGGTCAGTAGGTTTTGATCTTTCTTCTTTGGGTGATCATTTTCCCCAGAAAAGAATCTTCTACTCTTCTGACCCAGGGGTTTTTGCTAGACTGGCAGTGTTCAGGATAGGTAGAAGAAGTAGGGTGGGAAATCCCAGTTTTCCTGGCCTAGTTTATGCAGTATGTTCAATTGGACCTTGTGTTCTGCCATCCATGTAGCCTTTGTTCTGCCCCTTCCAGAGAATACATATCCTCTGCCTTTCACCAGGGTTGGAGAGTTTACCACAATAGAAAATGTGATCTAGAATTAAACTGCTTCATAAGTAGACTTTGAGTTTACCCTTAGTTTGTATCTCTGCCTTTGTCCCATGTCCACAACATGCTGCTCTAGTTCCCCTACCTTCAGACCCTTGGGGTGCCCTGTGACCAAAAACGAGCTCCTACTTAACTTGCCGTCGTTGCTGACTTGGGCCTGGTTCCTAGGTCTCCTAAATCAGTTCATTCATTCTTTTGTTTTCTAGCTTCTAAACTTTTCTTGCCATTGTCTCTTTTCCTGTTTGTTTTGTCCTTGTGGCTTTATGCTTTTTTTAAAAAATTACTGTACCTATTAGAGGATTTTGGAGAGATCTGAGGTAAATGTTTCTGTTCCATCACCTGGAATTTAACCAAAGTCTTCCCCATTTTATAATTAGAAACATAAATACGAAGAACATAGTTACAGTGGTAGCTCTTCTCTTCAGTGCCTGCCTCAAGATACCTGGAAAAATGAATTTGTAAGAAGCTTGCTTGGCATTCAGGCTTTGGAGCAAAAAGAGTTGGATGTCATGTCATGGATCTGTTTCCTTTGGGGCCTGGAAATGCATGATGGCCTTTTCCTTCCATATGAGAGCATGACTTTCTGGTGACTGGGAATTCTGTCCACTAAGTCTAGCATCTTAGCATGGGCAGAGCTGTGTGGACACCAGTGTTCCAATTATCCTGTGCTAGATTCTGTGTAGGATCTGTATGGACAATGACCATTCAGTCGACACATTTTTCAGACAAGCCAAAACATACTCTATTAGGTTACAGGTTTCTTTGTTTGCATTTCAGTCACTTTGATTAGATTTGGGTATTCTCTTATGTCTCAGTCTCCTTAATATGACCCACACTACAGATGACCAGTAATTGTATGGCTTGATTTTCATTAATGTGATTCTCAGAATGTAGGTGGTCTTGTCTCAGATGGTTAGGTGTCTTCCCGTACACTGCCCCCCAAAACATGTTGACTCAACCTGAAGTGCAGGGACACTGGGAGGCAGGAAAGAACATGTTCTGCTTTGTGTGGGGGCAGGTCTGGACAGTTTCCAAGGTGAGGAGATGGCATGGGTGTGTGGGTTTGGGGTGGGGAGAAGCAAGTATTCTGGCCTAAGGGCATAAAAGAGGCGCACAGGAGAAGTTGGGGGTGGGAGGGGAGTACAGAGGAGCAGCCTGTGTCCGTTTCAGCAACAGTGGGTGGCATCAGGGAAGCCGTCAAAGCTAGGGCTGGCAAAGGAGCCTCGTGCCAGCTGTGACTGGCCTGGAGCACATGGCTAAAGAGTGTACTTTCTAAAGCGTGCAGTTGGGAGCCACTGACTTCTCTGAAGATTGGTGCCATGAGGGGAGGTAACAGAGGCACATCAGGTGGTTTCTCTCTGTAGCCTTTCTAGTCCTCAGGAGTGAATGCGTTTTTTGCACTCTGAATTTCTGTGGGCATGTAGCACTTTCATCTGCTGCTATTGATCTGTGCCTGCATTCGAGACCTTCTTTAGGACCTGTTTATCCCAATTCAGTCGTAATACGTGACTTATGAGGTTGGTAGTATCATCTACCCATCCTTTCCAGTTTTTATAAATGAAAAAAAAAAAAAAAAAAACAGGCTCAGAGACACTGAAAGGACTTGTACAAGTTTACACACGTGGCCCTTGAGAGGCAACACTAGGCCTCAAGCCAGGCCTTCAACACAGACTTGTATCCCTCTGTTTGGTGACTTCTCTTTGCTGCCTGGATCTCACCAGATTCCTTATAAGCCAGTGACTCCGTAAAGGGAGCCACTGTTTGATTTACCAGGCAGCACAGAACACAGCCTCCAATGACAGACTACGGGCTTCCACAGACTCGCTTAGTGGGTAACGCAGGGCGGGGCTCAGAGACAGCAGGCGGGCTCCTGTGCAATTTGGCCAGGCCACAGGCTTCAGTCTCAAACTTGAATCCACCCCTGTGGGTGCAGCTGCTCCAGGGACTGTTTCACCACATTTCACCTAGTGCCTGGGCTCAGCTGCTGTCCTCACGGCCCTGGAGAGAGGATGGAGGCAGGGATTACTGCACCTGTCCCAGTGCCAATGCCAAGGGTTTTATGAGAAAGCTCATAAAAGAGAACAAGCTTGAACTGCTGTACGTATGAAAGCGCAGTTGTCTGATGCTTTTCTAATCAAGTGTTGTGGTTCCTGATTTCCTCATCATCTGAGTGTTGCTTCCCTTTGATTTCGCTTCATGGGTTCTTGGTTTGCTTTGGTCAGTGTAACATGGTTCCCTAGCCAGGCCTTTAAAGTAGACGATCAGCTCCTGGATTGGCTGAATTTGAAACATAGTGGGTGCTGGCGTAAATGAGGGTTCAGTCGGCATTTTAATGTCAGCCACTGAGAGTGGCTGTGACTGTGGGCAGCAGCAGCCAGGCAGGCCCTGTGGCCACACCACAGCCTGTGTGCACCTCGACTCTTCACTTTTCCGGTCCTCACTATCATTTTCTGAACACATTTTTGAGGTATTTTGTTTTTGCTGTTTTCTAGCTAGCCATGTAAATGTGCATATGTTTAAACCAGCAAAACATCTAGGTGTGTTTTTCTCAAAGTCAATGTCATTCTCAGTTCTCATTTTCTGCCTATTTATTCCATATCTGGAACTGAATGGAGAAGGAACACACCTGGGCAGGTATGGTTATAAATTTACAGCTATCACATGAGCTAATTGCCTTTTGTGCCTCAGTTCATTTACTCTTCCCAGTAGCTTAAGGGGAGGATCCATCAGTAGTCCATTTGATAGATGAAAGGACCGGGAAAGATAACTTGCCGGAGGCCACACAGCACACAAGCCTGACTCAGATTCACAAGGTCCATGCCGGAAACTTATGATACACTGCCTGGTTAAAGGTGATAGGAGAACTGCCAGCAGCTCAACTTCTGCCCAGTTGACCATGTGACTTCAGACAAGTATTGAGTCTTCTTGAGATTCAATTTCCTCATCAGCAAAGTGGAAACCATCCTATCTCCTGGGCTAATAGTGAAGGCCCTGTAAGGCAGTTGGGGTTCATGTGAAAGCAGGAACCAGCTAGTCCCCTGGGGCTGTGAAGTTAAATAGGCTATAGTAGTATGATGGGGTTTCTTGTTCCAGGGCTGCAGGAGCTCTGTGGGGAACTCCTGTAGTACAGAAAAGCCAGAGCTGGAGAGGAGAGATGAAGGAAGCAATGCAGAACGGGCAAGGGGAGGGGAGCAAATCAGACCTGTGCTGGAGGATAAGCCACACCACACAGCGTGGTGGTGAGTTACTCAGGGTGTGAGGGGTCGGTGTAGACCCCCAGGGCTTCCTACAGGGTGATTCTGCTGTGTTCAGCACCTTTCTGACTTTTAAAAGAACTCTGTATGAGTGTTTGGGATGGTACCTGCAATGTCACACCTTTGCACACTTGTGTATCTATACATCTTTTTAAAGTTTGAGGTTAGAATTCACACAAGGAAAATTTAACTATTTTGAAGTATATAATCCAATGCAGCCACCACCTCATCTAGTTCCTAAACATCTTTATCACAACCGAAATTGCATGTATTTTAAAGTGTCTGTGAGCTGTGTCAGGTCATCCCAATCTTGCCTACCTGCTAGGAGCCCTCCTCCCCCACAGACAATGGATCACACTCATGGTGTGACTCATGGTCTTAGATCCCAAATGGGTTTGTTAGTCACAGTGTAACTCCTCCATGAAGTTTGGCTGCCTCATCTGGACGTGGAGAAAAGCAGCATTTCAGGCTTAATCCAAGAGTACTGTTGATCCCTGGTCTCCTTGGGGGACCGTTCCAGAACCTTCCAGATACCCCCAGATCCTCAAATCCATGGATGTTTAAGGCCCTTATATAAAATGGTGTAGGATTTGTATATAACCTACACACATCCTCTCTTATACTCTAAATCATCTCTACATTACTTATAATATCTAGTAAATGCTAATTGTCATTTTAGGGAATAATGATAAGGAAAAAAGTCTATACATGTTGAGGACAGACAGTTTGGTGTGTGTGAATATTTTCTGTCCACAGTTTGCTGAACCTGTGGAGATAGAGTCTATAGATAAAGAGGGATGGCTGTTGCTGGGGTCTTCTGGCCGCTTGGCTGCTTGTCTTCCTGGTATAAAGGACAGATGCAAGTGTGGGAAACTTCAGTCTCTGCAGCCTGGGTGTGAGTAAGGGTGAGAGGGCTGTACCTGGGGAAGTGTCAGGCCTTGTACTTTCATTGCTAGTCCTGGATATTGGTGTGAGTCCTGTGACTGAGCTGTTTTGCATATACCAGTGGTGAGACAGACCACAGCACTAACCTGTGGGTGCTCTGACCAGTCTCCATGAGCTGCAGGAAATGGGCCAGAGAGTAACAAATCCTTGTATGCTAAGAAGAATGGGAGAGAGTGCCACTTTGGACTATTCAGAAATGCTTCATTCTGATTGGACAGTTTAGGTCACATGTCCACCCAAGAACCAAGTACAGGGTGGGCCCTGTACTAAGGAAAGGGCCCACCCAGAAGGAGGAAAGAAGGAGGAAGCAGAAGGATGCCAAGTAGAGAGCCAACAATGTCCTCCTTACTAGGAAAAATAAATATGAAGACAATGAAAAAAAGGCTGTGTTGAAAAATAGTCACAGGAAGTAAAATGTGAAATTCGTTCACAGTAGAGTGAATTCACAGCTGACGTTATTCAGGCAGGTGGGTTGGATCCATTGGTGTGCACAGAAAAAATAACTGTGATCACAGGAACCAATTTGATTTCTCACTGAAAATGACATTAGCAACCTGAGAAATTAGCCTGTCACTGGAGAACTCAGACACTTGATCTACCCTCTCTAGTTTTGAAGTGGTAAGGGAGGTATAGGAAGCACAGTGCAAGCCACCCTGGCTGCAGCCTCCCTTTCTGAATTAGTCTTCTAAATGCTAGCCTCCTCCATTCAGCAAGAATTTAATAAGCAGATACCATAAGCCAGACCTTGCAGACTGGTCCCCTGGCCTCAGAGAGTGCTGTGGAGGAAACAGATAAGAAACTAGGCACTTAAAATGTTGGGAATGGAGGAGAAGCCACAGTGCTATGGAAGTACTGGAAGTGGGGATGCTTGATCTGAATTGGGGGTTCAGGTGAGATCTGTTTGTTTTAGTCAGCTTTTCCACCACTGTGACCAAAAGACCTGACGAAAACAATTTTAGAGGAGGGAAAGTTTATTTGCTGCTCATGGTTTGAGAGGTCTCAATGTGTAGACTGCCAACTCCATTGCTCTGGGCCCTGTGTGAGGCAGAACATCATGGCAGAAAGGTATGGTGGAGGAAAGCAGCTCAGGACACAACAATCTGGAAGCAGAGAGAGCCTAAGTTGGGCTCACCAGGGACAAAATATATAGCATATCCCTGATGACCCACCTCCTCCAGCCACACCCTACCTGCCTCAGTTACCACCCAGTTAATCCACTTGAGTGGATGAACATGCTGATTAGGTTAAGGCTCTCAAAACCCAACATTTCACCTCTAAACTTTCTAGCATTATCTCACACATGGGCTTTTGGGAGTCACCTCATATCTAAATCATAACACTACTGGACAAAGCAATTTCTAGACCAAAACCTGGAAGAGGAGAAAGAGTTACCAGGTATGGAAGTGGGGAGTAGGAGAGAGATGTGAGGCTTACTGGGCAGTTGGCTGGCTGGGTGTGCATGTTGGGGTGAAGGGCTCATGCTCTGAGTCCACTTGGGGTTGCTTGAGGACTTCCAGGTTTCTGGCTTGGGTTGCCTGATTGGGTGACGATATCATTTATGAAGATGGTCAACACAGGAGGAATTGCAGTTTTCAGGGGAAGGCGGAGTTTAGTTCAGAAGTGTGGAGTCTGAGATGTTCTGGTTCAGCCTGAAGGAGTTAGCGAGCGAAGAGTTGGGGCTGGAACTCAGGCAGCCAGTCCTTCTCACTGCTTGACCTCTCAAATTTAACAAGTCCAGCATGGGCCTTGAGTGGTCTCCTGAATGTACTTCTCTCTACCCTTTGTCTTTCCCATCTCTGTAAGATTGTGCCAGCTGCACAAGCCAGAACCTGGATTATTCCTTTACCCCATCTCCAGTCCATCTCCCCAGTCTGAGTCTACTTCCCCCCAAATAGGTCTAGAAGCCACCATTTCACTACCTGTCAGCTGCTTTCACATAATCCAAGCCACTGTCTTCTGTCCCCCCAGCCCCTGTAGCAACCTCTCTTGTGTTCCTGTCCATTTCCTGTGCCTCCTCAAAGCATCCTAAATAGTCTTTTTACAAAGTCAAATGATATGGGTCCCTTGTCTCACCTTGTGATGACTTCCATGGCAGACCAGCTCCATCTCTAACCCCACCTGTTACCCTGTCCTTTCCCAGGGCCTTTAGTGTCTGTCAGGGCCTTTCTGTATTGGGACTTTTGCACACACTGCCCTGCTTCTGGCCTCTTAAGGCCCCCATCAGTCTCAGGTTGGAGGTCACCCCCTTAGAGGTGCTTGAGTGCCCAGAGGCAGGTGATCTTCTGGTTTTCCTCTCTCCTAATACCTGGCTCTTCCTTCACAATATCCATCCCACTTGGCAGATGGTCATTTCTGTCCCAATGTTGCATACCTCAGGACCTTAGCTACTATCAGAATCATCCCCCTATCCTTTTTCTTATCCTTTTTACCCTTATCCTGTTTTTTTTTTTCTTTCAAGTGAAATCTATATAACCTCCCAAGACACATAAAATCAGTACAGCATCCTAGGAGTAATACAAAAGTAGAATGAAGGAAAGTAATTCATCACAAAAATGTTTATTTTGGTAATAAATTTCTAAATTCCCAGGGCTTATTATTCCAGAAATCATAATGAAGCAATGAGGTGTCTGTACCTATAAGTGTAATAGGTACAGTTACAAATGCACCAGCCACAACCCCTCAACCCCCACCCCTCAGGGTTGAACCCAGAGGTGCTTAAGCACTGAGCCACATCCCCAGCCCTTTTTTATATTTTATTTAGAGACAGGGTCTTGCTGAGTTGCTTAGGGCCTTGCTAAGTTGCTGAGGCTGGCTTTGAACTCAAGATCCTCCTGGCCTCAGCCTCCTGGGACCTGGGATTACAGGCATGTGCCACCATTCCCAGCTTCAGCCATAAATGTTGACTGTCATAATTGTGTTTCATTGGTGATTTGGATACTCAGAACAATATTGCCAGTGGCATGTGATTTTGTGTGTGTGTGTGTGTGTGTGTGTGATAGTAAGCAACTCCTGAGATGTTTTGAACAAAATAGAGTCTCTCTCCTTCAATTTGGACTGAGATTGCCTTCCTAGAAAATTCATTAAAGCCAAGCTAAAAACAAAAATTGTTTGTTATTTTTATATATTCAACCAAGTCAGGCCCTGGATCTATGTAATTATAAAAGGGGTTTTCATGTTCTTGAGTGTCTCACAGAATACACAATAATCATGCAGGATCCAGGACCATTTTTCACTGTACAGGTTGTGTAGCCCCTAGCTCCCGCCCCTGAATGCCAGTAGAGTTCCACCATTCATTTGACAATCGAAAGCACCTCCCAGTTTTCCAGCATGGGCCCCAGTCACAGAGCTGCTTGCCCATTCCCCCTATGAGCTAAATTCCAGGAGGGGCAGAGTCCATGCCCTTTCCACTAGAGTGTACATTGGGCTCAGCACATTTTTGCGAGATTTTTTTTAAATGAATAAATATGAATGACAATTTCATCAATGTGAAATTTGTGCCATAAAGTTAGAAAAGAAGTATACCCCCTGGAGGTGCGACCTGGCATTTACCTTCTTTCTGTGTGCCTTAGGCCAGATGACCTTTGTTTTAGTGAAAGAGACTTGCAATTATAGCTCCAGACATTGTAGGATTTCAGCTCTAAGTCCTTTACAACCAGGGGAGTCACCTCACTGTGCACAAAAGAGCGCTGGCTCTGAAGCTGTGGCTTTTCTTTTTTTGGAAAGGCAGCCCTGTCTGCAGAAGAGCTCAGAGCACTTGACCAGCTCTCTTCTCTCCACATGTGTATGCTATATTTATTCTCCCTTCACAGATGGGGAAACGAAGCTTGCCTGAGTGCCATATTTAGCTAGGTCTTGGTCCTTTGCCTCGTGGTGGTCAGCTTAGATAAAACAGACTCCTGAGACTTGAGTTTTATCCAGGAGTTTAAACCTCCTCCCACATTCAATCTGTTACTAGCACTGCTCGCAGGGTAAAAAGTTAGTGTGAGCATTTTCTGTGCGTACGTGGCGATCTGCTAGTTTATTCTCCTTTCAGAGATGAGGAAGTGCTGGTTCCTGAAGACACACAGTAAGATGACGGCAAGGCCAGCCCCCTCCCTGGTTGTCTTCTGCCCCATCAGATGTACATTTCCTCTCCTTGATCTCGGGCTGACCTAGAAAGGAGTTATGGTCAGTCAGGTAGCTGAAAGGAAGGTAGCAATGCAAACAGTCCACCATCTGGGTCCCCACCTCCTAAGGAATTGGTACATTAATGGGGAGACTGACATTAAAAATCATGTGAAGATGACCGTTGCTGAAAGAAGCTAAACCTTCAATTCTGAGAATTCTGTTACAAAGAGCTAATCAGGCTTGCCAACTACAAATACCATTTCTCAACCAAAATGAAGATTAAAAAGAAGGAAAAAAAAGACCAGATAAATGGAAAGTTTCAAAAAATAATTACCTCTTAGGAATTTATAGCACTTTAAATAATTGTTTTTCAGCCAGGCGCAGCGGCGCACACCTGTAATCCCAGCGGCTCGGGAGACTGAGGCAGGAGGATCTAGAGTTCAAAGCCAGCCTCAGCAACTTAGCAAGGCCCTAAGCAACTCAGTGAGATTTTCTCTCTAAATATAAAGTACAAAAATGGGATGGGCCTGGGGCTCAGTGGTAGAATACCCCTGAGTTCAATCCCCAGTACCAAAAAAGAAAAAAGTTTTTCATACAAAAATGTTGTTTGATCCAACAGTACTAGGAGGGAGTAGGAGATAGTGGACAAAGTCAATAAATTCATCAGTGATGAGTTCTGAACCAAAATGATCCCCAAAAGGACTCAACTCAGCTTCTTTGAAAACAGATTTTTGTTGTTGTTTTGAGGTGCTGGGGATCAAACCCAGGGCCTGCCGGTGATGGGCAAGCATGCTACCATTTAGTTAATATCCCCAGCCCTAGAGTTATTTTTAAGGATGTAAAAAGTGATATCTTTCACAAAGGTAAATATAAAATGCACTGAAAAGTGACAAAGTAGCTACACAGAGAAAATGAGATTTCACCAAGTGCCATTATCACCAATTACTGTAGAAAGGTCTTTAATATTAATTTAGACAGAACACTTTCCATCTTCAGGAACTAGTTTCAACTTGTGTCCCCTTTGAGGGCCGAGGTGTTTCAAGAGTTGTGCTTGGTTCCTATTTTGGGCTTCTCTCTGGAAACAGATGTTTTAGAAGTCAGTTTCTCCTGTGTGCCTTAGAAGTGACAGAGCTGCTACTATTCATGCACCACAAAGCCACCAGTTGTTGGGGTGTTCTTATTTAGTTGTGAGACATTTTATATTGTCTCTGAAAGTAAACCAGCAGCCTTTTTAAACTTTGGAAGGTCCCATTTTTCCTCATACTGCGTAATTACAGAGGAAGACTCTTAAAGGTTGTGATGATGACTATTCCTAAATCAAAGTAAGATCCTGGGTTATCTGGGAGTATAATACATTCTTATGGGACTTTCTGGATTTCTGAGCTTTTGTCAGTGATTCCTTCCCACCTTACAACAGAGAAACAAAGGCTCCAGGAAAGAAAGGACTTACCAAAGGCCACATTTGTTGTGTATGTTCTAATCCTCTCCATTCTGCAAGGCCCAAATCAAATGCCCCCTGAAGAAGTCTTTTCTTCATGTCCCCTGATTACCACTTTTGGCCTATGCCACATTCTAACTTTTAATACGTGTTCACAGATATTTTTCTCCCTTATCGTGCACTTCCTAAGAGCAAAGACTGTTACACATTTGGGTATCTCCCCACCAGTCAGAATTCTTCCTCGCTGGTACGAACCTTGTGCGTCTTTCCACACCAGCCCGCAGTTTCTCCTAGGCTCTGGCTTTGTGGTCCGCCAAGCCCTGGAGAGGTGCACAGGCTCATTGTGGGTACTGTTGGGCTCGTAGGAACTCCTTGCTTTATTTTTAACAGACGGATATCTTATGAGAGAGCTTTGTAAATGTTTGCAAAGTGTTTTTCAAATTAGATATTTGAATCTTGCCCTTCCTTCATGTCCCTGATGACTACAGCACCATTCTGGGCACTTAGTAGGTGCTTAGTAATGATTCTCAGACTAAGCATTTATCTGTTCACCTGCTCCCACCTCCACCTTTGTCTGACCTGTTATATGGTTTTTTCTATTTGTCTTGAATTCCCAACTAAACTGTAAACTCCAGACTGTGCAATTTTGTCTTATCTGTGTGTATGGAGTCTTTCTTCCATGCAGTATAATCACAATCAATCCTTACCGATTGCTTTCAAGTGGCCCATGCACGGTAGCACACCAGCTAACAAAGCATGGCCGAGGCTGACTTGTCCAGCATGGATGGGTTCGTGTTAAATGCATGTCCTAGATGGGTATTTTAAATAGACATACACAACCTGAAGCATGTATTTTAAACAAAGAGCAGCAAAGTAGGAAGGTGTACCCAGATTCACACAAATTGGGCAAGAATAGTGCATAAACATGCTCATGGGGCTCTGCTGGCTAGCTAAGCGTAAACAGGGGTCATGACTGATGGGCATCCACTGGTTTTCCCCGTTGTTCCTGAAGATCTTTTGTTTCCTCTCAGAGTGCATTTCTTTGATTCCTTGTCTGTGATTTTTGTCTGGTGGTGTGTAATGTTTTTAAGGGTTACGGTTGTCATCATCACAGATCAAGGATTCTTGACAATACTGCAGAGTCTCATCACTGAGCTACCAGAACTTATTCCTCTGCTACTTAGCCAGTTGGAAAGAAGCTAAAGAATTACTAACTAAGCAGTTGGTAAACACAGTAACCAAACTCATAAATTTTTTTCACGGTTTTGATGTCAGATAGTTGTCTTTAATGCACTTTTCTGTACTCCTGAGAATGTTCCAGTTAAATGTTTAAATACCTACTTTTTAAATTAGAACTAAAATATCTAATTGGTTTGTTAATTAGGAGGACACTGGAGAGTTGGCTGTGAGAAATTCTGACTTTGATAAGTAGTCATTTAAAAGTAAGGGCAGTTGTTCCATATTTAACTCTTTTTGTGTTGTCAGATTTAAAATATACAGCTCAGAATGAAAGATTCTATAAGCTTCCACTCATTTTTTCCCAAATCCAGCATTTCACATTAAGTTCACTCAAGATACAGTGTAGTAAGTATAAACAGTTTTATATGATGCTGGGTACAGTATGCACAGGGGATAATTTATTTTTTTTAATTTGCTATTATTAGATTTCTAATTACTCAGGCTGGATGGAAGCAGAAAGGTCTTATTCTTTTAATAACTGCCAGTTTTTTCGCTGGAGGTGACTGGCAGAAGGAGTTATGTAGGTAATTGAGACTTAGGAAGTAATGTTCCGTTCCAAGGAGTTCTAAACATGTTTTTGGTTTTGTTTGTAACCCCAGTTCTTCACATTTAATTATTTTAACAAATCTACAATTTAGCAAATCCCTGGATATGGTTGTTGTAATTGCCTTCCATGTGCCCACATTTCCAGGAAAGTCAGGGCTCACTGTTAGGAGAGGAATCTATATAACACACGTATGTTCTGTGGAATATTTGGATTAATCTTAAGTATTAATGCTTGGAGAATTTTGAATTCAGATCCTTGAAATTTCTCGTCCTATCCCCCTAGAGAAGAGAGTGCACGATTCTGTTTCCCTTGTGAGATAAAGTTGCTTCAAAAGTAAAAATTTCATTAAAATATCTAATTTGGCATTCTTGAAAAATATAAAGCTTCCTTGGATATGTTTTAAGTAGTCTCAAAGCTGTTGAGTTCCAAAATGACTAATTAGTACAGTCATAATATATCATTCTCTTTTTATTAATCTGAAAATTTTTATTTCTCACTAAAGGAGTTTCTCTTGGTGTTGGGGGGACATACAAAGCCAGGAAGGTGTGGGACTCCTGGGACCTTGTGTGGATTTGCAGAGGAAGGGAGAGTCAACTTGCCCTGGGATAAAGATTTTATGTTAAAGCATTGGACAAATTCTTTCATGTGCCATGGGTGATGCTGAGTGCTTTATAAAGTTGTATTATTTCATTGATCCCTCATAATCCTATGGGATAGTATCCCCATTTCTGTTTCTGTGAAAATTGGAAATCTAAATATGGACAAGGAGTAATGTTTAATGAGAACATCCCATTCTGGGACCAGGCCAAGCACAGGTTGCTCAGAAGTACAGGATTGCTGGGTAGTATGCGGAGACTGAATACTGTTCTTTTTATTCTTTTATGGATTTATAGTTTGAAATAGTAGAGTACAGAAGGCATATTCATTGCACCTAATCATACTGCTTAATACTCAAACTTGAATTCAAAATGTTATATTTTTTTAAAATATTTTTTTAGTTGTCAATGGACCTTTATTTTATTTATTTGTATGTGATACTAGGATCGAACCCAGGGCCTCTCACAAACCAGGCAAGCACTCTACCATGAGCCACAATCCCAACCCAAAACATGTTATATTTTTCATACTAGTTTTTTCATAGTAACTGACTGAGGCGTGATGGGTTCCATAGCCATTCTACTTGATCTCTTCATTACTAATGTTTAATACCAGGCCACAGCTTTAGTAAAAACCAACTAGAGGCCTCCACCTTTAAAAGTAAATGATACAGAATGGGGAGGGCATTTCTCCATTGTCCCGAGATAGCCATCACCTGAGAAATGTTTCAGTGCCCACAACTCCCGGATATAGGGATAAAGCTTTGCAATAAATCATAAGGGTCAACCTCAAAGAGTTTAAGATGAATACAGTCAGCCCCCCATATCTATAGGTTCCATGTCTGCAGATTCAACCAACAGAGGATTGAAAATATTTAGGGAAATAAAGTCTGTATTGCACACGTGCAGACCTTTTCCCCTGTCATTATTCCCCAAGCAGTACAGTGTAACAGTGATTTACACAGCGTTTGCATTGTACTGGGTATTATAAACAATCTAGAGATAGTTTAAAGTATATGGGAGGATTGTGGAGGTCTTATGCAAATACTGTGCTATTTTATATAATGAGCTTGAACATCTGATAATCGGGGTCCTGGAATCAATGTCCCACAGATACTCAGGGATTATTGTATGCTTGAGTTGAAAATGTATTAAGGAATTGTTAGATGATAATATGAAAGAAAAACTGTTCTATGAGGGACATAGTACTGCTAAACACTAAGTAGAAGATATTTTAAGGTTTTCTTATTTTAAGTTTCATATTTGTGCTCTCCTGGTACTGAAGTGGGTCATTTAGGAGTGGAGGTTTCCTAGGCCAAAAAGTTCCCTTGAAACCAGCTGTGAATCTAGTCATGACAAAAAAATGGAATTTTGATTGTTCCCTCACTAGAATGTAAAAGCAGAATTTTGTGCCACACAGAACAGTCCATGCAAAATGGGACATTCACTGCCTGTTGTGACAGAGACTAAAAATCCCACCAGGAAGAGAGCCAAGAAGCAGCAGTTTAAAAGAGTATGATGGTCCAGGGGGTTCTGATTGGAGAGCTTCCAAGGACATACCCAGTAAGGGAGGTGCAGTACAACATGTGTTCCACCATCTAGATTATGTCTAGATGTATGAACATATGTAGTTGCAGGTTTATACATGCTTAGAAAAAGAGCTGGATGGATATACATGAAAACATTTGGGAAAAGATATGAAAGTTGGGGAGAGAAGGGAGGTTTTATCAATTTGCAGTATATATTTCTCTTTAAATCCTCTTTTATTCATACACACACACACACACACACACGATCACATACAAGAAAACTATATGGAAAGCAAAAATTGCAGGTCTTAGTGGAGGTGTATAGGTAAGTCAAATCTCTGGAGTCAAACCTGCGAGAGTTTGAATCCCAGTTCCTTTACTTATGGCTGTACATCCTTAAAACAAGTTATTTGCTTTCTGTGCTTCCATTTATGTAGTTCTGTGCCATACAATTGTTATATGGATTAAGTAATCCATAAATGACCATATTGATCAGTACTTGACATATAAGTAAATATTCAGGATGTTATTATTGAATTATGACACTCTAGTTCTCCTCAATTCTTTGTGTAGACTTTTTAGTTGAAAAGGTTCCCAGCGACAGCTTTAGTAATCACAATGTATTTTCTTTTTTCATTGAATCTGTTAATGATACTCTCCTAATATTAACCCACTGGTTTTCAGGACTTCAAAAAAGAGAAATAGCAAAAACAAGTGGAATTATCTTGCTTTATTAGAGTGCCATACACTGCATCTCTAGAGTACTCCTGAGTTGCTTCTTTGGCCATGGGATCTGATGTACATATCATTGTGGATTGTACACATGTAAATGTGAACAGTGAGTTTTGTCTTTCTTTCCTTTAGGAAGACTATGATCGTCTGAGGCCTTTATCTTATCCAATGACTGATGTCTTCCTCATATGCTTCTCTGTGGTAAACCCAGCCTCCTTTCAAAATGTGAAAGAGGAATGGGTACCAGAACTTAAGGAATATGCACCAAATGTACCCTTTTTATTAATAGGAACTCAGGTATGTCTCCTTTGATTTTACCCATTTAAGAATAAGCTGTATAGCCAATTTTTGGGGGTTGCTGTTACCAAATAATATATGTGTGTTTAACCTCAGTTAGAAGTTAATAAGTTATTTCTTATTTTTGGAAAAAGCAGTGTCAAAAGAAAACAATTATATTGGTAGTTTTTAAAAGTTCAGTTCTTTTATTTTTATTTATTGATTGATTTTTTTGTTATATGGGAATGGGAATGCATTGATATCTCTTTAAAGACTTGTAATATTGTGGGACATTGACTTTTCTTAATTAGATTGATCTCCGAGATGACCCCAAAACTCTAGCAAGACTGAATGATATGAAAGAAAAACCTATATGTGTGGAACAAGGACAGAAACTAGCAAAAGAGGTAATGGAATATTTGCAGAATTTAGAAATAACTATAAAGATAATAGTAAAAGCTAACTCTTACTGGTATTTATGGTATGCTGGGCACTCTGCTGAGTGCTTGACACACATGATCTCATTTAAACCTTGTGCCAACTCGATGAGGCAGGTTTGACTGTTCCCCCTGTTGTAAGGAAGAGAAAGCAGAGGCTCGGAGATGGCAGGGAACTTGCCCAAAGTCCCACAGCAGTGGTGGCAGAGTCGAGTTTCAGTCTAAAGCCTGACTTCCGGACCCAGGCTCTTCCACCTGTGCTACCCTGCCAACAGTATTTCCTTTAAAAGTCATACAGAAAGAGGCCTCAGGAGCAGGTGCTGAGACTTCAAGCCCCTCGTATTTACTTAAATATTTGTACTTTGCAGATCAAACTGTTTCCAGTTAAGATTCTGGAGTTAGGTGGTAGAGGGACAGAGGAAGCCAGTTTAAATCTGTGACTACAGTCAGAAAATTATGTCCAGGTTTCTAAAAAATACATAACATACGTAAACCTTTTATATTCTTCCTCATCCTGAAGCTAGGTTTGCTTTTTTCTCCATTTGGCCCTAACATTATTGGGTTCTATTTTTTAAATGTTGTGACTTTAATAGGACTTCTGTGGAAACAATCTAATAAGGCCTTTGAAAATGTACTATTAGGAGACAAAAGAAAGCAGAAAAACTTTCTCAGGGACGGTTTTTTCCCAATGAAAAATATAAATTGTGTCACTAACAAATCATTTTAGAAATTCCTTGTATTCAATTTTGTAATCATGGGGGAAGAAAGAATTTCTAAGTACCATAAAGGCAAAAGTCATAAATGAAGATATTGATGATTTAGCTACATAAAAATTTAATACCATATCAAATGCCAGAAATTAAAAATCACACAACAAACCTCATATATGTAGCAGAAAAATGCATTAATATCCTTTAGTATACAGAAACCCCCTGCATAAAATGAATTCATCAGAAAAGGAAATATACCCTAGTAGAAAAATAGGCTAAGAACATCAATAGAAAATTCACCAAAAAATGCAGATTACATTGAAGATAGGAATGTTCAGACTCATTTAGGAGTCAGATACAAGTTCGATTTCCATATATAAAGTTCACAAAGAATGAAAATGTATTATACTCACTGTTCCAAGGGTGCAGGAAAATAGGCACTGGGTTATATTGGTGGTCATTGAATAAAAGCAGTCTTGGCAATATGCAAAAGCCTTAAAATCATGCATACTTTCTATCAAGTAATTTCCTGACATAGCAATTTATCCTAAGAAAGCTGTTAGGATATTGATCAAAGAGCACAAAGTTTCAGTTAGGAGGAATAAGTTTTTTGAGATTGTACAACATGATGACTATAGTTAATAAGTGTATTCTGTATTACAAAATTGCTGAGAGTAAGTTCCAAATGTTCTTACCACCAAAAATAGTATTTGAGTTAATGGATACATTATTTAGCTTGATTTAATCATTCCACAGTGTAATTATATCACTTTGTACCCTATAAACATATGCAATTATAATGTCAATTTATAGTTAAAATAACTAATAGAGATGTGCTTAAAGAGATGACTACAGGGGCTGGGGTTGTGGCTCAGTGGTAGAGGGCTTGCTCAGCACATGTGAGGCACTGGGTTCAATCCCCAGCACCACATAAAAAGAATAAATAAATAAACAAAGTAAAGGTATTGTGCCCATCTACAACTAAAATATATATATAAAAAGAGATGACAACAGAGATACTGCATTGTAAATAATGATCAAAAAACCTTGCATCTATTAAAAATTCATATGAAAACATCTATGGAGATTTTCATTATTATTTTATAGTTTAAGGACAAAAAAGTAGTTCCAAAACAATACATTTTCATTCATAGACCATCAGCAACATTAGGCATAGTTGGTTCCTTTTTTTCTTTTTCTTTAAAAAACATTCTTTTTTTGTGGTGCTGGGGATGGAGCCCAGAGTCCCTCACATGCTAGATGAGGTCTCTACCACTGGACTACATCCTCATCCACCCCCAAGTTGGTTCCTTCTTAAAACATTTTCCTCATTTGCTTCCTTGAGCACCCTCTCTTGGTTTCTTTCCCCTCTTGACCTCTTCTCCATCTCTTCATCTGCCTGGGCCCCAGAGATCAGCATCTTCTATAGCCATAACCATTCCGCAGACCTAGGGAGCTTCTATTAGTCTTGTGACATGAGCAGTCTATAATTGAAGATTCCCAAATTTCTATTTCCAGTCTGCATCCCTATACTTCAGATGTGGACATCCAACTGTTTACTCAACAAGTCTCTGTGTGTGGGTGGCCAAGCATCTTAAAATTAACATGTCCAAAACAGAATTCCTAATTTTACCCTTCAAGCCTGTCTTCCTAGTTACTTGGGTCATGCTCGACTTTGCTCTTTCTTTCTTTTTTTTTTTAAATGAGTAATTATTTTTTGAAATTTTTTTAGATGTTGAAGGACCTGTATTTTATTCATTTATTTATATGTGGTGCTGAGAATCGAACCCAGTGCCTCACACATGCTAGGCAAGCACTCTACCCCTGAACCACAACCCCAGCCCCTCGACTTTGCTCTTTCTATCATACTGTACATCTAGCCATTCAGCAAAATGTATTATTCTACTTCAAGAACAGATCCAGAACCCAGACACTTCTCACCTCTGGTCTGGATTACTGGAACAGCTTCTAGCTCACATTTCTGCTTCTGTCTCTGCCCCATGATAACCTGTTCTCAACACAGCAGCCAGAGAGAATCTTAGGTGTTCAAGGTCAGTCAGATCAGTGCTCTGCCCGGAATCCTCTGGGGGGGGTCCCTGTGCACTCAGAGTAAAGGTGAAAGCCCCTCCCACAGCACATAGGCCTCATTCCCTCTCTGCCCACTCATTGTATTCTAGCACACTGATGTCCTTGCTGTACCACTAAGTTCTGCCTCAGGGCCTTTGTACTCTGCTGTTCCCTCTACCTTCTTCCCTGTGTGGACATTATTCATTCTCTCAATCCTTTCAGGTCTCTGCTCAAATAGCACTTTCCCAGTGTGGCCCTGCTTGACTTGTCCCCACTCCCTACTTATCTCCTTCCCATTTTTCTCAGACCACATGTTACCTTTGAACATTGTCTCTATTCTTACTACTTCACGTTTGGTCTTCTCCTCTTAAATGCAGTTAAGTTGCATGAGAGTAGGGACGTAATTTTTTTCTCTGCTGTGTTCTCACATTTGGCAAATGAGTGTTCAATAACTTTTCAATGAATAGCTTCCCTCCAGAGAAGCCCAATGTTATGTCCTCCAAGCTGCCCCACTGACCATACATCTGACACTCCCTGATGCTGTCTGCTGATACTCTGGCTCCCTCACTGTTCTGGAATGCTCCAAGCCTGCTCCCACATCAGTCTTTGTGTCTGAGCTCCATCTCTCTGGAGCCCTCTCCCTTGGAAGGCCTCACTGCTCAAACTTGGCCTGTTGAGAAGCCTTCCCTGACCACCGCCATGCTCAGCACTCACACCTTCCTCACTGTTTTCTGCATTTACCACTATCTGCTCTATATTCCTTCCTTTGTGTGCCTCTACTCCATGGAACGTAAGCAGATGTAGGTGCCATACAGCAGGGCACTTTTGCTTTTTGGTTCGGTTCACAGAAGTATCCCTAGCACCAAACTGTTTGACACATAGTAGCTACCGATAAATATTTGATAAATGAAAGAATTTTTCATAAAGAATGTCTGGAAGGACATACACTAGTATGCTACCTCTTGGTTTACAAATGTGGATAACAAGTTTATTCTTGTTGCATAGCTATATTTTACAATTTCCTTATATGATGTGTCACACCAGTTTTGTATAAAACAATTTTATATATTTGTAATTTGTTTTTCTCCCTCCCAGATAGGAGCATGCTGCTATGTGGAATGTTCAGCTTTAACCCAGAAGGGACTGAAGACTGTTTTTGATGAGGCTATCATAGCCATTTTAACTCCAAAGAAACACACGGTTAAAAAACGAATAGGATCAAGATGTATAAACTGTTGTTTGATTACGTGAGAAACATCTTCAGTGGCCAAGGAAACTGTCAACTTCTCTCAGAAAGCGTGTGAAAATGGTACAGCTATAGCAGACCTTTCATAGATAATGAAGCAATTTAAAACTTGAAAGGGGAAAAAAACAAAACAAAACCCTGTCCTCAGAATTCTATCAAGTTCATTAAGAATGTTTCTTAAAAGTCTAAGAAGCAGCAAACAGCATCTGAAGCCACAATCTATTATAAATACTTTATTTCAACTAGAAGGTACAATCTCTCAGGGGTTTCATAGTTTAAAAAGCTACAATCACATCATGTTGAAACTACATAAAAAAACAGTGCTGTAAATGAACTGCTTGGCTTTGACCACACACATTTCTGCACAGCCCTTGTGGAATCTGCACAAAGAAATATCTTCTCCCTTTGCTCTAATTAATTGTTCTTGTACGTAAGTTGCTTTCTATTCCAGTATATCCAGAGTGGTGAAATAACAAGGCCAGCCACATAGCCAAAGGTCGCTCCAAGCGTACAAGAGATGGGCCATACCTGAGGAGAGAATGTATGAGATCAAAAAAGAACAAATGTTTTATTATTACTTGAGCACAAGTTAAGTGTAACCTAAATATTTCTATATTAAAGCTTAATGTGCTTTCTTAAAGAATGCCAAAAGTGTAATAAGGTCATAACTGCATTTATCATGAACACTAAAAATGGACACATTTTAGTTAATGTGCATTAAACTGTAACAAGGCTTCTGACAATTGTAGATTTAGTTTGATGCTCCCCAAACTGCATGAGATAACATGCTGAAATTACAAATTAAAATTTGGGTCAGACTGCCATAATTCTGGACTTAATTTAGCTCTCTGAACTAGCTGGTAATTTTTTAAAAATCCCCACACTGGCTGTGTAATATCAAATGTATTACGAAGTATGTATGCTGACCAAATCACAAGGAACTAAATTGTGTTAAAGAGGAAAGACCTAGAATCTAAGCATGTTACATGGAATTTATAATAGAGCAGCTGCTTCCACAATAAAATTGATATCACCTTTCAGATATAGACATTGGAACCATAGCAGAAGTTATAGAACCACAGCTTATGTACACACCTAGAGTGTAAATTAAACAGAAGTACTGGCTTCCAAATACTTACTTTCTCCAGCTGTATTACATTTCATAATATTACATTAAGCCAGTAGTAAATAATGTTGATTTATTTAATCTGCAGGCCGTATGTTTTGGTCCCTAGGTGAAACGCTCTGTTTAGAAAAAACAAAGTTGGAAACATATTTTCATGTTCATCTGTAAAGCTTGGTGTACTGGAGCCATTTCTAATCTTTGTGGTAACAGGCCAGAGAACTGTGTTAGAGGTGAACCATCTTATTAACTGATTCTGTCACCTAATTCAACTTCTTGTTTGGTCTGCTATGGATCTGCCTTATTCCAAATGCCATGCAACCGACAGTATGTTAGACACAGCTTCAGCACGAACCACCTAATGCAGTTTAGAGAAGCATAATCTAATCTATAATTTTTTTCCCTGGCCTTTCGTACATTTAAACTTGCTGTTGCCTAAACTATGCTTTGTTTTTGGTGGGCTTCTGTTAACTTCCATGATTTATGCTTAAAGCTCTGTCTAGCGCACCAATTGGGTAATGGAACACTAAACATTTATACTTGAAAATTACAGCCTTAAATGCTCATATCAGTCACAAATCTAGAATGTACTGTCTTGTATGTGAGCTTTGTAGAAATTTTTTAAAATATAAGCATCATCTTCCTCTTTGAATGGAGCGTCTATTGGATAACAGGTGTTTTCTCGTGGAATTGGGTATCAGATGTCTTCTTTCTTCCAAGAAATAGTGGTTCACACTGTCATGGCCTTATGTATCAAATGGAATCTTCTGTAACTTTCTCATTTAATTTTCATCCTTTTAGTTAGAATTGAAAGGGACTGTATAAATCAATTAACATATTAGTTAAGTTGCTAGACACATGGTATGAAGGAATTAAGACAGTAAAACAGTGTACACTTCCAAGTTGCTGTTGGGGATTTGATGGGGACCCCCCCACACAAATTTACATCTCTGAAACCCTTCACACTTGGTTTACTTGGCATTGAAAATTGAAGTCTAGAATATGTTCTTCCTTAAGAGAAATGGGTTAGTATCTGGAAATGCAAGTTGGTGTGTCACTTATTTCTTGTCTGGGCCTCAGTTTCCTCATCTTGTAAATATGGGAGGTAGAAGAGATGATCTCCAGTGTCTCTCCCATTTATCAGCTCTTATCATTCTCTTCTTTTAATTCACAATCTTTGTTAGACAACATCTTTTCTGCTTCACATTTTCCAGATGGTAAGAATCATGTATATAGATTATTAGAACTCTAAGCAGAGACGACTGCATCATCCGCACCTGAGGTGCCTTAGGTACTCTATTGACCTTGATGAGGTTGGAGTTTCCCATTGCTTATTAAGAGTTTTTTAATTGTTTTGGGTTATTTAGTATTTCTTTTTGCAAAATCCTTCCTGCCACTTTAACTAAACCAAAGATTTGTTTTCTATTCATAAGCGGATTGTAGAAGAATTGCCTTATTTTCAGAAGCATGTCTTCACTAAAGCATAGGTTTTTCAATAGAATTTGAGACAAATCTCTGGAGTGACTATTTCAAACTAGTGATCTGGGAAATAATTCAAAAATATTTTATTGACATGAATTTTACAAATGCATTGCTTCACATGAGGTCATGTATGAAATAAAAGAAATTTGTAGTTAATCAGTTTTTGCATATAGAGAACTAGTTTTAAAGTTCTTAAAAATAATTTTAGAGGCTCCCGGAAAACTTATTTAATACTTTGCTAACATATGCCCTTATTCTATATTGGTACATTTAAGTTACCCATGTCGAATTATCATATTTCCAATAATTAGAGCATGAATTAATGGTATTTGTCATGAATTATCTTAGTTACTTTAAGCACTGCTCCATTTGATTTTTAATTATTAATTTTAAATACCAAATTAAATGCTGGTTTGTTGATTGTTGCTTTCTTAGTGATTGTTGCTTTAACAGTGTCCCTTCTTAACATACGGGGTTACAAATAAAATGATATGTATAGTTTACTCTTTATGTAAAGCACTGAACTTCTTACCTTAGTAGTTTTTATTTAATACCCTATGAAAACATTTAGAAGAATACTTCTTTCCTCTCTTTTCTCTGCTGTGGGCTGCACATCATTGGTAAAGTGTGAGCAACTGCACTCAGTTAAAAATCTCACTGTCACAGTGTATACAGAATAATAATTCCTCAAGAATTCCAGCCAAATTCCATTTGGGTTACTAAATTCTATTTTAATCACTTTGTAATTTCAGTATAGCTCTTTGTTCTCAAACACATACATACACATTCAGCATACATTCTTTGAACAGCTGCCATACTTCACCTCTAATGGAATGCCAAAAATGAAATCATGTTGGTTACAGAGTTTTGTCTAATGAGGGGTTAAGGCGTGGACCACTTGTGATTCAGTGTTAGGTCAATCTCAAGAAATCAATGTCATCAGCAAATTAAAATGTGCACTGGCTTTTAAGACAGCTAGTGATGGATCAGGCTTTGTACTTAAAACAGTACCTGGTTGACTTTCCTGAAATAAGTAGTCCTAAATTGTTACATAGTCCTTTTTTAAAGATACTTTTCTTATCTAAGAGTAATTTTTCTGGTTTTTGTAGATGTTGATAGGGAATGGTAAAAGGGGCAGTTGAGGGAGGTTGCCCACTAGTAAACACTCCTAAGCAATTTCTTCCTAACTTCTTATCATTGCTTTAAAATTTTTAAAACTACATTATGGCAATAGAACTCATAGTAACATCTTGTTTTGATTATGTATCAAAATAAGTGTCATCTTGCACATCATCTTGGTTTGATTATATATTTTAATAATTAGATCTTAAAGTTTTCTATTTAAAATTATTTCCTTGTCTTACATATAGATGTTTTTATTTAACACTGTTCATGCCATAAGTAGGAGTTTTTAAAAAAAACATGGTATCAAACAGTTCAGCTGCATAAGTACAAATATTTCTCCAAATTATGGTAATCTGGAATGGCTGGATATAATTATTTTGTTTTGGTTAAGGAAAATAGGAAACTGAGAACAAAGACATTCATGTAAAGGAAATCATTCACAAGTGCTGGCCACCAAAATGACAATCAGTTTCTTACAAATTTAAAATTTTTTAATCAATATATAGAAGAAACAATTCATATTGCATAACAAAATATAATACAGTGCAATTGGTTAAAACTGCCATTAAAAAGAAAACCCTATTTAAAAAGGTAAGTGGTTAGATCATATGAAAAAAAATATCCTGCTGGACGGGGATATAGCTCAGTTGGTAGAGTGCCTACCTCCCAAGCACAAGGCCCTGGGTTCAATCCCCAGCACCACCAAACAGCTAATCACGATAAAAAAAAAAAAAAAAAAAAATCCTGTGTAGGGCACCATTATTGTTCTTTCCATCTAATCTTTCTGTGCTTGATTTTCTCACCTGCAAAATGAGGACTGCCATAACTTACCTTACAGTTTGATTCTCTAAATCAAATGACTCTATGTATTTTTCATCGCTTAAACCAAAAAAAGTACAGTGTTTTCTTAAAATAATCAACAGTAATAAAGGTCTTACATTCTATAGAATATGGTCTGAGTACATGGTACCAGTAATAAGTTTGTTTTTCTCAGAAATAAAATAATTTTACCTTCCTAAGCTAAAAAAAAAATACATAATACATCTGTTTGTTTTCTGTTATACAAATCAGTATTATTGCTTATTGAAAGACACTTCAAAATTATAAAGCTGTATTTCTACCTGAAGACCATACTGCTTGTTTTTTGTTGTTGTTTTGTGGGGGCTTTTGTTTTGTTTTGTTTTTTCCTTTTTTGGTGGTGCTGGGATTGAACCCAGGGGCACTCTACCCCATTCCATTTATTTATTTTGAGACGGGGTCTTGGTAAGTTGCCAAGGCAGGCCCTGAACTTGCAATTCTCCTGCCTCATCCTTCCAAGGCACCGGGATTACAGGCATGTGCCACCGGGCCCCACCATACTTCTCTTTTTGATCAGACATTACTACAGAACTCTCTGCTTACACTTCAGGAAAGGAAAATGCACCAAAATCTATGCACCATTTAATATCCCTCAAAGCATATTCTAAGTAGTACAGAATATTGGTTAAGAACACTGATTTGGTACCAGACGGTGAATTTGGGTTTTGGTGTTCACTAACTATGTGACCTGGGGCAAGTCATTTAACCTTTCTGTTAAATGACTTGTTAAATGGCTTTGATTTCCTCACCTGCAAAATGAAGACTGCCATAAAACTTACCTGGGAGTTGCTGTAATGATGAAATGAGGTAATGCACTACACATTCTATAACCATAATTATAACAGTATCTGGTATATAGCACAAGTGACCAGTACATCTGAACTCTAATTTATCATAATCTTTTGGTTCATATTCCTTATAGGCACATATAACTTGCCACTACAATCCAGAGTAGAATCATTCCCCAAATATACAACCTCTAGAACTGCTCCTGTACTTTAAAAATATTTTTTACAATTACAGTTAACAGAATTCTTGATTCTTTCTTGCCAAACATGATTCTCAGATAATAAATCTGCATGTATTTTCAGAGGTTCACAGACCTCCAAAGCTCATCTATGGACTGCTGGTTAAAAATCATTGCTCGCTTTATCACTCTACCATAACAAGTGCAAGTATTTTTATTAATAGTGACCCTTTTTACCTTTTGGGTTTCAGAATTTTAAATCATGAAATTATGTGACTTAAGAGGAAACCATTGAAATGTATTTTATTATAATATGAACATTCTTTAAGTTCCTTTAATATATATTAAATAAACAGATTTTTTAAAAAAAATTTTAGTTATAGATGGACATAATACATTTATTTCTTTATTTTTATGTGGCACTGAGGATCGAACCCAGTGCCTTACATGTGCTAGGTAAGCACTCTACCTCTGAGCTACAACTCCAGCCCCCAGATTTTAAAACTTGTAACATCTACAACTTTTTGATCCTCTATATAACAGTTCTTTGGTATGTCATTACTGTGGCAGTTATAAGCTGCTACAGATTTCCTATAAGGATGATTATTTGAAATTATGTAAGGATAATATTTTTGAAATTAGTTTAATATGTTTAACAAAAAGTTTTTAAAAATTATTCTAAAATAATAAGCCATCTTTTCTTTTTTAGTGGTGCTGGGGCTAGGCAAACACTTCACCACTGACTATATCACCAGCCCATATTAAGCTAACTTCTAAAATATATCATTTTACTTGGAAACTTTACTTTGCTTTTCCTGGAAGCAGCATGGAGCACTGGAATGAAAATGATCTGAGTTTCAGCTATACGATCTTGGCCAGATCACTTAATAAGAGACTTAGTTTCCCAATCTGCAAAACAGCTGCAGTATTACCTATTGTACTAAAAATGTAGACTTTTATTAGATGCATAAAAGTGTAAAGTACCATGTACCATGAACCACTATTATCCTGTATATTATAACTCAAACATATTGAACTTACATGAACACTAATGTATTTCTTAGGTAACTGACACAGCTAGGTAATAAGTAGAACCCTCAGTCTAAAGAAATAAAACAGTTCACCAGTAATGTTATACTGTATGGTAGGAACTATTCCCTTACCCTTTTAGGCAATCTTGAATACATACTATTCTTTACATGAACTGTCTAAAGGATGTAAGGCTTACAAAATAAAATTCTCAGGAGCTATACAACATACTAGCATTAGGTTAACCATTGTAGCCTCACTTCAGGAATAGAGAAATTACCTGCACTTAGTAATCAGTTTTCATACATTTGTCTTTTTTTTTTTTTTGAGATAGGGCACCACAAACCCCAGCTTATTTTTCATAAGCTTTAAGAAGCAAAATTAAGTATCAATATGGGGTTTAAACCAAATACGTAGAAATTTGTATTTCTTTTTCTTTTTCTTTTTTTTTTTTTTTTTTGCTAATTGCCCAGGCTGGCTTTGAACTGCTGTATTCAAGAGCTGTCTTGCCTCAGTTTCCTGAGTACCTGCAAATAAAGGCAGGTGCCACTGTTCTCAGCACTGTATCATTTTAAAAGTCTCATATGAAAGACTTTGTTCATTCAAAATTAATGATTATTTATTGAGCTCCTACTATAATCCAATTAAGGTGAAAATATTAAAGCATTTAAATTGGGGGTAAATTTTAGTATAAATTTAGTATAAATTCTTAACAATATGCATTTCAATGTAACAAAAGTACTTACAATGTGTGTGGCAGGGGGGCATTTACCATCACAGATAACATGGAGGAACTGACATGTCAGCTGATAACACCTCAAAACATTTAGGACAACTCAACCATTAGGATTACCAGCTCTTTTCTGATAAAGGAAGATAAAACCCAGGCAGCTAGTTCTAAATCTCATAAGCCACTGGGTGTTTTGTTTACTGTGCTTGCCACAAACGTGCTTTTGCATGAGTGACAGCATTCATCTTTCAAAGCCTGTTGACTTTCTACTGGCTTTAAATGATCATTTATATTTTCCTTGGAATTTGATCTTGAACTAATAATACTCAAGGAAATGTCGTTGCCTCTCTGATGGAGAAATACACATATGGATGAATCTGCTCACCTGGCTACATTTCTCTACTTGTAAATCTACTGCTCTGTCCACTCTATGACAAAGTCACAGATTTAGGAAGAATTATTTGTGGAGAGAGATGTAGTTACTGGTCTGGAATTCTTGTTAAAGGCACACTAAATGGTCTTGGCCATGTTCGTGTAAATGAGTTAACCTGGACAGCATTATTCTCTTTCAGATGACAGTCCTACTATCAGAGCATATCAGTACAATTACCCTACAGTGAATACACTTTTTAAATCCAGAACCATCTCTGTCAGTTAAGTACTATATATTTTTCCCCATGCATGAGACATATAAATCATACTAATGAATATTTTATTTTGGTCTAAAATGATATTAATCCCTTTGGTAAGAAAAATACCAATTAACCTAAAAACATGCAATTCTTCAATCAAATCCATAATCTTAGTTTTATCCCTCCCTCTAGCATTTTGCAATTATTTGTAGTTATAATCCCCTATGATCTCTAGTTTCAAATTATAAAAGAATTATCTGTGGCATCTGAGACTTTAGAAAATGAATATATGTTTCACAAATATTAAATTTTTAACCTGGTAAAACTGAAGGAAAAAAAGGATTTTTAAATGTAACAGTGCCTCATTTATCTGATATCTGCTGAGAAGAAGTACAAATATTTTTAAACAATTGAAAATTGTCTCAATCTCCAGCATTTAAATTTTAAAAGTTTCAATTTGGTTGTTTAGAGTACATTTTGCTTTTAAGAAATAAGTATCTTACGGGAGACTTGATGATTTGGTTCAATCCCTTTTAGAGATGGTAGCACTGAAGTCCACAGCATAAAGGCATTTATGGGGTTCTCAGGCACAAAGGCATTGCATAGTAGCTTTGAATACTCTCCTACAAATGTATTAAATTATGTTCTATTTTCCTGTATGGTAATTTTTATCAATGCATATTAATTATACAGAGCAGTGGATTTCACTATGGCATATTCATGCATGAATGTTTTGATCATTTCTACCCCAACCCTCCCCTCCATTTTGAATTCCCTTTTACACAGGGTAAGAGATAGTGATCTAGTTCATTTCTCCTATATGTGGACAGCCAGTTTTTCCAGTGGTATTTTTAAAAAAAATTTATTTATTTTTATTTTTACAGACTGTATTTTGATTCATTGTACACAAATGGGGTACAACTTCTCATTTCTATGGTTGTACACCATGCAGATTCACAAATTATGTTCTAAAATCCAGATATCACCAGAGTGGTCATGGTATTTAGAGGAAACAATGTGGGAAAAGAAAGCAATTTAAAAACTTCCAAAGAGACCTCAACTATGACCATTCAAAAAAAGAAAAGTTGTTTCAGTCTCTAGCAATGAAGAGAATCATGCTGTAGTGGGACTTGATTTTGAATCCTAAGTCTTCCTCTTACCAGCTTAGTAATGTTGAAAAGATGTTTAACTCCTTCCCTCCACACTTTGACTTTCCAGTGTGTGAAAACGGGACTTAAATCTACTTACACTATAGTTCTCTGGATTAAGTTATTCTGTGACCGTGCCAAGCCTCATGTCTGGTACACAGAGATCTACAATTGTTATGGTTTTCTTTCTATGGTCATCTGAAATGTCAGACGGGATTGAAAATTATGTGAGAACCAAATACCCTAAATTGGCTTAACAAAATACCAGAGAAATAAAAAGAGAACCTAATAGTTCATTCTAATAACTGATGGACTGCTAGGCAGGAAGAATAAGACAACAAAATGAGACAAGTGAGGCACTAACATGTGAGAACTCAATAAATAAGGGAATTTGCATTTTTTTTGGCTTGCCAAAGGAATAATCATTAATAAATCATTTCTTTATAGATCAGAAATGCCTAGAACATTAAACAGTAACTATGTGTCAGATGCTGAACTAAGTATTTCAGAATTTTATTATTTAATCCTTACCAGCAAGTGATAGAGTCAGGATTTGAATCTAGTAATCTAATGCCAGAGCCCTTAATCATTATCTACCTACCTTGTAATAAAATATGTGAGTTTAAAAACCTCATGGTCAATTTTCTTTGCTGAGAATAACCAACAACATTTCTTAGCCTCCCACTAATGTTTTACAAAATGAAATACTAGGCCATGCTTGATAAAGAATTAAGCCATTTTCCAAACAAAAAAACTCATAGCTACCTATTCTATAAAATATATAAAGCATATTAAATCTGAATTTAAATTATTGTTATCAAATCATTAAATTCCAGTCCAGGATAATATTTAAGTATCTCATTATACTTACATAGAGTATACGCTTTGCACATAGTAACATATTTATTGATTACTTAGTTACCACAGATAAAGAATCAAATTCTAATGTAGAAAGTTTTTCTGCAGTCTCAATATTTATCAGTAACTAAATAAGCTTTCTCTAGCAGTGAAGAGGCTAAGATTCATTTTGAATATTAAACAAAACAAAGATGGCCAGTGATGTAGTAGGTATCCACCCTACCAGTCTCTTTTATCAAACTCCCTTGCTATCTTCTATAACATGAAGGCCTCCTCCATCTCTAAAGATACCTACTATCTTTCATCATTTGTTATTACTTAAAATCAGAGTTCATATTAAGTGAAAAAACATTTACATATTTTCAATGAGTTTTTCCAGTCACTTAATGAAGAAATATTTTTAAAACATAAACATTTCTCTTTATGGAATTCACATTATAACATTATGCTTGACCTCAGGAAAGTTACACCAGGTCAGATTTGAGTTTGAGGTAGAGAAAAGGAAATCAAAACATGTAGCAGTTTGTGTGGGGGGTTCCAGTGTGTGCATGTGTTTTTTTAAAGAAAGTGTAATTATTAAATATTCTTTGTTTCTCTGACTAGAATAAAACAGAGCACAATCCAGAAAAGCTTGCTTTACCACAAACATCAAACCTGTATTAGGCTACAAGGAACAAAGGAGTAAGATCTCTTAATACATGCTATACTTTAGATAATAGAGTATACAGTATTATCTTCTCATGAAATTTTGCTCAAGCAAAATCTCCATTTTTAGGGAATACCATATCAGCTTATCTGATTTATTGCTTCTCTGGCAGATTCTGTCAGGATCATGAGCCACATTGAGCTCTTGTTCCGTAGAGTCAGAATTATTTAAAAAAAAATACACAAAAAACCCCTTGTTTGCTGAAAATAAAGAGTGAAAGAAGAATGAAACCTCATTATTTCTCTGGTTCATTAGCAAATAACTCCTACAAGAGGGGCAAGTGAGTATTACATGAATAAAAGATTTTTAATTCCATCATTCCCCCATCAGTATGTATCACAATTTAAAAGTATGATGTTGAGTAAGTGGGTTGTTAACTTGGAATACTCTAAAACAACCCAACAGTAATGACAGCTAAACAGCCAGTAATATTCCAGCTGGAGGAAACTTCTTAAGAATGAAGACCAACAACTTGTTACATATTTAAATTGGCTAGCTAGAAAGTCTTTTTAAAAGGTTAATATCTCAAGTGGAAATGTTAATTTTAAAATCTGATATCATCAATTTGGATACAGCTTACTCATTGTAAACAAGCAGTGAGGCCGAAAAATGAGCCAATCACTGAAAGCCTAATTATATGAGCCAATTATCCAAAAATGGATAATTGGATTGTAAATAATTAACATATATTTTCTAAGCAAAACCAAAACCCTCATTTTACAGAGCATATCTACTCCCCATGAGTTTTATAACAGAGAAGACTTAAACATGATGTGTGTAAAACATCACACTTTGACACTCTAAAATATTCCATGTACATACAGACTGATGCATTAATCATATATTATTTTATCAGCATATTAAAGTTGAAGGCCCATGGTGCTTTTGTTTTTCAGTCCTTTGTATTTAGATTTAATTGCATTACCTGAAAGTAATCAAACTACTACAGTTCAAAACAATTTTCTATGTATACTTTTCAAATAATGTTGTCCTCCAAGTTAGAAATCACTGACGCTCTACTGAATAAAATCAAGTATGAATGAAGTCCATAACATGCCAACTTGATCACTGAGGTGGCCAACGAAATACACAGGAAACCTTTATTAGCATTAAAACCTTGGTTATCAGTGACACTACATACTCCAAACCTCCAGTGATTTCTACAACATAGTGAATGAAGAATCAAAATCGGAGGGCTGGGGATAAAGCTCAGTTGGTAGAGTGCTTGCCTCACAAGCACAAGGCCCTGGGTTCAATGCCCAGCAACACACACACACACACACACACACACACACACACACACACAAAAGAATCAAAATAGGGAAAGTATACACACCAAAATTATTAAGTATGAAAAAACAACTCAACTGGAGATAAGACATCTGACTGGAAGCACGAAGAATGGACCTAACAGTGAACGGTAGGAATAGGACACAGAATCCAGATCCCACAAATATGCACAGATGCATGGTTGAGTATGACAATAACCACAATAATAATAAAATATTAACAGTGAAAACTGAAAACAACCTAAATGTTCATTCATTTGAAAATCTGGCATATATTTTTACCCAAATAATGGAGTATTACATATATGTAAGTGTTCATGTAAGTGTTCATGGCATGGAATGAGTTTCATAACATAGTGTTGAGGTAGGGAGAAAAAGAAGACTAAAAAATAACATGTATATCATGAACAGTATAGACATGGAGAGAGAGAGATATACAAAAATTACCACCAAGATACAAATTGGGGTTTCCTTCAGGCACATGAGAAAAAAATTAAACAGTAATTTTAATTCTCTTCTTTATAAGATTTAGTATTGCTTAAATTTTTAAAATATATATTCTATTTGTGATCAGAAAAAGTCATCTTCATGTTAGAAAAGAGTGTATTTATTTTTTAATACTCTAATTCTATCAGGGAGAAATTACCCCAAGAAAATAATTAGAAAAATTCATGAAGCTATAGGCTCAAAGTGTTTATCACAGCAGTGTTTATTATAGTAAAATATTAGCAATAATCTAAGTGATCAATGGTAAACTTAATAAATTAAATTACAGCATACCAAAAAGTCACTAAAAATTAAAAATACATCCATCACCTTGTAATTCAGTGACTTACATGTCCGCTACATGTCAGTTTCCTTGTCAGTAAAAAGGGGATATAAGGAGCTCTTACATGGTTCCATTTTCCCTAGCCTATCGGCTTTATCCTATCAAATAGAAAATGAAAAATCTGATGTCTGTAAGCTTCCTCTGATATTATATACCTCTATTTTAAAAATTACTTTGCGCCGGGCGCAGTGGTGCACGCCTGTAATCCCAGTACTTGGGAGGCTGAGGCAGGAGGATCATGAGTTCAAAGCCAGCCTCAGCAATTTAGCGAGGCCCTAAGCAACTCAGTGAGACCATGTCTCTAAATAAAATACAAAATAGGGCTGGGGATATGGCTCAGTGGTCGAGTGCCCATAGGTTCAATCCCCAGTACCCAAAAAAAAAAAAAAAAATTACTTTGCTATGTGCTTTTGAAATATATTTCAAGATCAACATTCAATTTGCTATCAAGCAAGATGGCCATCCAAATTTAGGCTTAAAGAGATAATAAACTTATGAAGTGAATATAAAAAGTTGAAAACAGATCCAGGCATAGTAGCACATGCCTATAATCCCAGCTGCTTGGGAGGCTGAGGCAGGAGGATCACAAGTTCAAAGCCACTCAGCAATTTAGTGAGGCCCTAAGCAACTCAGTGAGACCCCCTGTCTCTAAATAAAAATATAAAAAGGGCTGGGGGTTTGGCTCAGTGTTTGGCTCAAAAAGGGTTGGCTCAGTGTTTAAGCACCCCTGGGTTCAATCTCTGGTACCAAAAAAAAAAAAAAAAAAAAAAAGTTGAAAATGGAATTTCTATAACTTCTAGCCTAATTGTAAAAACAACAAACAAATAAAGAACCTCCTATATATATTCACAAAATAAGTTTGTTTATTCACCTCTACATGTAGCAAAATAGTGTTGGAAGACCGTCCATCTGTCTTCTTAACGGTTAACCTGGATGCTTTGCTACTAGGACAGGCTCCAGTAAGAAGCCACCTAGATTATAGCAACAGAAAAATTGGCATCCCTACTTAGGTGAACAACAAAATTTATACATATAGTTTTCTTCATTACCTTTATTATCATCATACCAAAGTATATTTTGTTGATTTAAATAATTAAAACCAACCTGCCATGGTCTTTCCCAATCCAGTGGAATAGGAAATGCTCCAAGCCATGCTCCTACAAAACTAGAAATTGTAGTGATCTGGAGACTATTCTCCCAAATGGATGTAACTCTGTAAAACACACAGATGCAAATCATGGGTCATCTATATCTTAGCTGCTGAAGAATCAATCGGATAGCACAAATTAACACTATACATATATTTCTGTTCATTTAAAATGAGCATCTCAAATTGACATTTAGATATTTACCATGAACTATTTACAACTAACTGGTAAAAAAAAAAATACAAATGTATTTCCATTGAAAAGGTAATAATATATGCACATAGTGAGAGTCAAACAATATCAAACAACATTTTGCAGTGACAACAAAATCTTCCTCCCAGCTGTTATCAATTATTCCTGGTTCCTTTCCCCAGAAGCAACTGCTATTTCCAAATTACTACATAACCTTCAAGAGATATTTTATACATGTACAAATATACACACAGTTTTGTTTGAATTGTGCATATTTGCATAAATGAAGTGTGCATATGTATATAACCTTCAAAACAAAAATCAAATTCATCATGTTAATAAACCCAATTTTGCTTTGTTTTCCTTTGTTAACAGCTATAATAGTATTCCAGGCACATCACTTCCTGTATTTCAACATAGAAGAGTTCTGTATTACATATAGGTTAGTCAACATTTGTCAGTCATATACAGTCAAAAATTACTAGTCAGTTTCTTCAACTAGCATTCAGCAGAACAGAGACTTCTTCCAATATTAGAGGAAGAAAAAACTTAGCTGAGGTGAATGCAAAAAGAGAATTATACTGCTCAGGCAATGTTAAGGATTCTCTAGGAAATCTTTGACTATATGTGGCTGACAAACAGTGCCTAGCCCCCATGTAACGCATGATTCCTCCCAGTTGCAACACAAAGAAAAAAAAAAGTGATGTGCCAGAAGCCATAAAGTGTGGGAGAGATTGAAAGCAGGATTCAGTTTCTGCTAGGAAGAGTTCACTTCTTCTGTTTTAGGAAGGAAGAGGAAGTTCAGCTGGATTTGAAAAACAGGTAGAGCTAGACCTTGAATCAGAGAAAGAGATGCAGTGCAGAAAAGAGAAAAGTAAAATTGGTAGAAGCCAAGTGGAAGAACAGGAAATAAGGCTGGAAAAGTAGGTTAGAGTTGGAACTTTTAAAATAACACCTTCATTAAGTATAGTACACAAATGCTAGAAAATCCTTTTTCAGTCATATCAATTTACCCATTTAAAGTACACAATTCAATAGTTTTCAGTATATTCACACAGTTGTGTATAACCATCACCACAGTCATTTTTAGAACATTTTTATCACTCCAAAAAGAAACCATTAGCAGTCATTCTTCTCTTTCCCCCAACCCACCCCTCATTCCCCAGGCCTAAGTAACCACTAAGCTACTTTCTCTGTGGATATGCCTATTCTGGACATTTCAAATAAATGGAATCATACATGAAGTCTTTGTGACTGGTTTTCTCTGACAGAGTATTTTTAAAGTTCATCTATGTTGTAGCATACATCAGTGTCTATTGCTTCATACATTTTATGGCTCAATCATATTGCCCTGTATGGACATTCCACATTTTATTTATCCATTCAACAGCTGATGGACATCTGGGTTGTTTCTGCTTTAGGGCTATTATGAATAATGGGGCTATGAATATTCATGTTTAAGGTTCTGTGTGGATGTGTGTTTAAATTTCACATCAGGTTACACTTAGGAGTGTGTAATTCTGTGTAATCATCTGGTAATTCTGTGTAATCATTGGAGGAACTGCAGAATGTGTCCCAAAGCAGCTGAACCATTTTACCTCTTACACCAGTAGTGTAAGAGGGTTCCAATTTTTCCACATCCTTCCAGCACTTCTTATTATCTTTTTTGATTATAGTCATCCTAGTAGATGTGAAACTATCTCAATGCAGTAGATTTAGGGTTAGGATTTAAGAAAAGTTTTAAATGTCATACTAAATGAGCCACTGAAGGTTTTAAAAGGAGGCAGTGTTATGATCAAGGTGTTTCAATAAGATTTATGTACATACCTTCTCTAACCACTAGGCTCCAAATTCACTGGATAAGGGGCAAGAAACATGTTTTCATATTTTTGTTTCAGCACGCTAGTGGCAAACTTAAGATTATTAAAATAAAAATGCAAACATCCAAGAGGTTATCCTCTATTTAGGTTGCATGGTGTATCCAAGAGTATTTATGATCCTGCATATAATGAATATAGAAAAAACAGAAGCAAGATCTAGTTTAAAAAATATAAAAACTCCAAAGCCTATCTTTTTAAAATAATTATATTTATCAAAACAGTATATGTAATGTCTTTAAAGTAAAGCACTACAAGTAGACAAATAACAAAAATAGTCTCCCCTTCCATCTCTCCCCATTCCTGAATTCTGCACCCAAAGCAAATACTTTCAATTCTTCTTGCTGTTTTTTCTATTTACCTCAAACTTTAAAAACATACTTTAAGTGACAACTTTTTTTCAAGATTTAGTTACTTCCTGAATTTTACTACAGGAGATGGTTTAGCACCTTTTGGCTACAAGCACCCCATCTCCACATACACATTTCTCCCTGACTTTTTGTCCCCACTTCAATGGTAACATCTCTCCTTTTCAGCAGCACAGCAGTGTCTCCATGATCATGATTCCATAGATGCTAATCACAGTGAACCACACAGTAAGCCACAATTACATTTCTCTTCTCTTAGTAAACATGATTTTTAATTGTCCTTGAATGTTAAAAACTGTCTTTCCCTCCTCCCAGCTGTTATGTACCTGCAAAATCATCTTCAAATATTAAAACACATACACACACACACACACACACACACACAACAGTACCTCTGCTAAATGCTCTCTCCTCCCTTCCTTCACCTGTTCCTATCTGACCGGTTTCTCTAGGGCTGCTGATAGCTGGGGTCCTATGATGTCCCTACACTATTACCTTGTAAATTCCCTTTGCCTCTCAGTTCTGGTTCTCCGGGATTCCAAGTCTCCTTCCCTCCCTTCCTCCCCTCTTTCTCTCCTTTCTCACCACCTCAGTTCCCTCAATAGATTACTAAGAAAAGGTACCTGGAAAATAGATTTTTAGAGATATTTTAAATCTGAAAATGACTTTACTCTAATGGTTGTAAATAATTTTGCCTCAAAATTTTGAAAGCATTGATCCATTGTTTTCTGATTTCCACCAGAGAGGTTCAGTGCCATTCTAGTTCCTTATCCTCTGCAGATAACTTGTTCCTATTTCAATCATTATGAGTGAAATATATGGGCCTTTGTCTAGAATTTCAGTTCTTTAAGTTCTTGAAATTTTCCTTGGAGAAGGTGCAGTGCCACACATCTGTAGTCCCAGCAACTCAGAAGGCTGAGGCAAAAAGAGCACAAGTTCAAAGCCAGCTGCAGCAATTTAGTGAGGCCCTAAGCAAACTAGCAAGGACCTATCTCAAAATAAAGAATAAAAAGGACTGAGGATGTGGCTCAGTGATTAAGCACCCCTGGATTTAATCCCTGGTACCAAAATAATAAAAATGGTCAGGCACAGAGGCACACACCTATAATCCCAATGACTGAGGAAGCCAAGGCAGGAGAATCCTAAATTCAAGGCCAGCCTCAGCAACTTAGAGAAGCCCTGTCTCAAAAAATAAAAAGGGCTGGGGATGCAGCTCAGTGGTAAAGTGATCTGGGTTCAATTCCCAGTATCAAAAAAACAAAACCAAACTTTTTCTGCCCAAAATCTTAAAAATTTTGCTTTCCCTACTCTTTTACTGGAAATACTATCATTTTGAACTAATCTCTGCTTGTCTTACCTTTCACTCATTTTTCATCTTTCTCTTTTTGCTTGAAGAATCTTTTCAACTATGCCTTTAATTTTTTTCTATAGTATTGTAGTGACAGTTGTTCAACTGTCTGTATACTAAAAATCACTGAATTATAATACACTTAAGACAGGTGAATTTTATAGTAGATAGTCACATCTAAATAAAGCTGGCTGAATACAACAACAAAGTGAAATACTGAACAGGTGACTGGATGCTTGCCCTACATGAGTAAGATGACTCATTGTTCAGAATTTCACTTAATCTATTGTGTAGAATTTCACTTAATCTATTCCCTATAGAGTTTGAACAAATATCTCAGCTTCAAGGGATAACGAGACTAGTTGAGGATGCAAGGGATACAAGTATATTTTTTCCATCTTCCCCCATGGTATAATTTTTATTGCTTACATTATTTTTATAGTATTTACATTCTGTTCTGTGACCCTAATTCATTTGATTATTTTCTTAACATAGTGAGGCCCTTTAACATATAAGCTGAACAATTACTTCATCTGGAGAATTGCTTTCTATCACATCTTTGAACTTTTTGTTCTGTATTATAGGGGCACTAACTGGTCTTATGTTTGAATCACCTTTGTCACTTCCCTATATCCTTCATATTTTCTCTAATTATTTTATTCCTTCTAACCCCTTCCCTATTCCTCATTCATTTTGATTAGCTTAAACCTTTCCTCTATGGTAAAATTTAATTTTGTAACTTGTCCTTATTTGTTATTTATAATCTATGATCTGTAATAGGGTGGTCTGGATTTTCAATTTATCTCATCAATTTTGCAACCTCTTCCTCTCCCTCATTTTGTTTCACTTTTTCATCTTTGCTTTTATTTTGTTGAATTCATCATATCGTTAATAACATTTTTCTGGGGTAAACTATGGGGTTTTCTGTTTGTTTTTATTCCTTGGGTAGCCTTTTCCCCCATGCTGGGTTCTTTTGTCTTCTGCATAACCTTCCCCGACCCTTCTTCCACAGTATGTTTTAAGGCTGTTGTGCGATTTCTATTCATCTTGTTCACACTTCACGTTGGCAGGCTGTCTAGACTACCTATTTGCTCAGATGAGTGAATTATCTTTGAAGCTGTCTTTCCATTTAACTGGTGCCAATTTTTGCTGTCTCAAAGATGCATTTTGAGAACTGATGCTATTTTCTGTCCAGTTTTCTGTAACATGAGGTAAGGGAGAGAATGGAGGCAGGGCAAGGTTAATGCTACCTCTGTAATTCAATCAGTAATGTTCATAATGTTCAGCTGACGTTTAATAAATGGTGGCTCCATGAATCAAACTTTTAAAAACTAGTAGCCAGGGTTTACACCTCCTACTCAAAACCAGATGAAACTGTTGTATCACATAGTCTGCCTTCTCAGTAAAGCCCCAGTAAGAAGCTGCCCTGCTTTGTTAAAAAATAAACAGGACTGATGGTCAGTGAGGGAACCAGGGCACTGTTGGTAGGAATATCTACATAGATATATACACATTCTTCAAATTCAAACTTAAGTTTGATAGTGTCTATGAACTTCCTTTGATCTCCAAATTCTACTCCAGGAATATAGTTGACAGAAATCTTTGCACAAGTATACAAAATTATATGGAACAAGTATGTTCACGAAAAGATTATTTATAATCATGAAAATCCAATAACATTCAATAGCAAATTAAATAAATCATGGAACATGGAATACTTGTAATGAAAATTAACTGCTTAACATTTATCTTATCCCTGATAATTAGACTAATTCAATCATGGTGATCCCATTCTCCTTCCCAATGATGAGTTTAGGAATAAGCACAAAAGATAAGCTGCTGCCATCTCTCTCCCAGCCTGAGGATCCAGGAGAGTCCCTAGGAAACGTAGCCACACCCTGTCTGTATTTAGAACCACCCAAACTGTATGGACATAATCGGTTCAAAACAACACAGGCTAGACTTTTACGTTACTTAAGGACACACCAACTAACGGTACTATGCAAAAAGAGATAGATTATAGTAATACAAATAAGGATGTTCCAAATATATGAGTAGAACAAAAAGTTATAAAGCAGTTAATAGATTCACCATTGTGTTCCAAAATTACATTTGTTTTATGCATGGATGAAATTAGAACATAAACAAAATCTATTTGTAATCACTGACTCTTTAATAGGATTATTAGGATCTTTAACTTTCTATGTTTTATTATTATTTGAATTTTTCATTTGGAATATATAAAAATGTGTATATTTTTACAATATGTAGTAAAAGTACATGCATTCTTTTGTAATAAAGAATGAAGATAAGACAAAATAAAACAGGTAAATTGATTTTGACTAATTTCTTACAGCATTGACATTTGTTTATTCTCATTTCATTAGTTTCCATAAAAATGTCACCTAAATTCTATGGTTACTGGCTAATTTTGTCACAGTTATGGAACTTGCATATAGAGTCAATAGAGCTGAGGATAGATATGGCTTGCTCTTCTGTGAACAAACTTAAAAAGTGATTCAAATAATGTAACAGATCAGTATTCATGACAACAGGATTCAAGTACCTGTCCAAATTATTTGACTCTGCAGAAATTAATTAGACCAATACCAATTAAAATTGGCCATTTTTAGTGCCTCCTAAATGTCAGATGGTATATCAAGTATCTGAGAGTAGTTAACAGTAAATGCCTGTGACGTAGATCTACTCATGAAAACAGTGTTTGTTGAATGGATATGATCCTCTTAACTGTTGATCTTTTCATCTGAAAAAGAAACTACAACTCCTCCTAGTGGCTAAAGATATTTGACACAATTCTAGTAGAACTTTCTTTTTCCCACTTAATGAATATTAAAATCAATGACTCTGCCACTAAATTTCTGTGTCCATATTTAGATTAAATTGCCTTTTTTTCCTTTCCTTTTTTTTTTTTTTTTTAGACAGGACCTTGCTACCTTGCTCAGGCTAGTCTCAAACTTGTAGGCTCAAGCTATCCTCTGGCCTCAGCCTCACAGGTGTGCCACCATACCCAGCTCCAAATTACATATTTTGTATATTTGTGTATTTGGTCATTCACTATCTTTTCACTCGTATTGTCCACAGTGGGTTTTTTTGTTTATTTGTTTGGTTGGTTTTTTTGGCGGTGCTGGGGATTGAACCCAGGGCCTTGTGCTTGCAAGGCAAGCACTCTACCAACTGAGCTATATCCCCAGCCCTCTACAGTGTTTTTTCAATACGAAGTGTGTTTTTCTCTATAAAAATGGGTCTGAGTGTTTTCACCTTGCAAAAATCACAGATTTTTTTTTAATCCTATTCAGAAATTTTCTCAGTTCACCAAAGGTAATCAGGTTCTAACTTACACATTCATAACAACAGCATAAAAAAAAATTAATGAATCCAAAAAGCAAACTTCACTGAAAGAAAGGTCTGTGGTAATCAGATTACTACTTTCCTTTATAAAACAATCTACAAATGAAAAAAGAAAAAACCCACAGTAATTATAACACTAGGAAAAAAAACAATTAAACTAGTACAAATTGAGTATATTCAGTGAAAAACATATCAATAAGAAATTGGCAAAATATTTTAAGAAGCTGGATGACTTTCCTACGAAGTTTCTTTATGATAGCATTCTTTTGTTCTCCTGGAATAACTTTCCATTTACTTTAAGGAAAAAACTTGTCAAAATAGTGTCACTTAATTCTGTATTAAATGTCAAAAGTATCAGAATTGATTCTTTACTCTTATGATGTTAATTACTACAAACCTCAAAGTTTTTGTTTTCAGTGTTCATGATTATGATCTGCTCAATATTAAATTTCCTATAAATGTGCAAATAAATACATTAAAATAGCATAACACATTTATATTGATTCAACATTATGAAAGATGTCATGCCAACTCAAAATTGGCCTGTATTTACTGAAATTTGACTTAGTCTTATTTCAATATTGTAATACAGAAGGGGCCAGCTTTAAATTTTAAAAACTACAAAATGCTACTGTGTTTTATAAAATTAAACACAGGATGAATAATATTTAAGTCTCTAAAATTTTCAATATTTTAACATATTTAAAATACCTTCAAACCAAAGCATAAGAACTTTTTAAATTAGAAATTAATTTTTGCTCTAAATTGCTGGAGGTAAGAAAAATCTATTTTGTAAAACTTCCTTAAGTAAAAATAGAATTCATTAGAAATAGAATTCTTTGAAATTAAAATTGAAGCTCTATATGAATAATGGTAACGGCATATTGGGATAACTGTAGTGCAGCACCCAATTAATTGGGTTTTGTAGATACTTCCTATTGTCATTACAGAACCATCAGATCTTCAAGTTTTTAAATATTTTTGCATAAAAGTGAACATTTAAATAGAAACAAATCCACAAAAATACAGTCATCTGGTTCTTGACAATTGTGCCAAAAGTACACATTGGAGAAACAAACAACCAGTGCTAAGAAAACTGGATATCCATATGTACTAGAGTAAAACTAGATCCCTACCCCTCACCCTGAATAAAAATCAACTCTAAGTGGATCAAAGACTAGGAATTAGACTAAAAATAGTGAAACTGCTGAAAGAAACACAGAGATAACACTCCAAATATTGATGACTCCTTAATAAGACTCCTAAAGCTCAAGAAATAAAACCAAGAATCAATAGGTGGGATAGCATTAAATTAAAAAACTTCTGCACAGCAAATGAAATAATTAAGAGTGTAAAGACAGAGCCTACAGAATGAAAGAAAATCTTTGCCAGTTACTCTCTGACAGAGATTTAATAACCCGAATATATAAAGAATTCAAAAAACTAAAAAGCCACTCAATAAATGGGCATAAGATCTAGAAACACTTCTCAAAAGAAGAAATAAAAATCGCAAACAAATACATTTGAAAAGTCTCAACATCCTTAGCAATCAAGGAGATGCAAATCAAAACTACACTAAAAGTTCATCTCAACTCAGAATGGCAATCATCAAGAATACAAATAATGATAATTGCTAGCGAGGATATGTGGAAAAAGTTATCCTTATACATTGTTTTTGGGACTGTAAATTAGTACAACCACTTGGAAAGCAAAACTAGGAATGGAATCACCATATGACACAACTATCCTACTCCTTGATATTTAGCCAAAATAACTAAAATCAGCATACTATAGTGATACATCATACTGATGTTCACAGCAGCACAAGCCACAATAGCCAAGTTATGTAACCAGAACCAGCATAGGTGCCCATCAACAGACAAATGGATGAAGAAAATATGCTATATATACACAATGGAGTTCTACTCAGTCAAAAAGAAGAATGAAATTATGTCATTTGCAGGTAAATGGATAGCACTGGAGAATATCACACTAACAACATCATGAAATAAACCAGACTCAGAAAGTCAAGGGTCAAATGTTTTCTCTCATATGTGGAAGTTAGAGAGAAAAAAGGAATAAAAAGTGGGGGAACTCACAAAAATAGAAGGGCAATCAGTAGAGCAGAAGTAAAGGGATGAAGGGGCAGGGAGGACAGGAAGGAAAAGGGAAGAACAAGGAAATGAAGTTGACTAAATTATGCTAGGTGCATGTAAGAATATACAATTCATTCCAATTTTATATATAACTATAATGTATTAATTTAAAAAATAAATAAATAGAAGAATGACCAAAGAGTAGCAGAAGGAGATCAGGGGAGGGAGGAGAAGAAGAAGGGGGTAGTACTGAGGATAGAAAGGGAGAAAATTATGTTACATGCATTCATGAGTATGTCAAAATGAATCCACTATTACATCTACCCATAATGCATGCAATAAAAATTTTTATATAAATTTTTTAAATGAAAAAATATTGAAAAATTTAAAGAGAGAAAGAAAAACACCTGGCAATACCAAAGAGTGGCAAGGAACTCTCATTCATTGCTGGTGGAAATGCAAATTGGTATGACCAATTAGAATAGTTTGGCAGTTTCTTACAAAGCCAAACATAATCTTAACATACCAGCCAGCAACTACATTCCTGGTATTTACGGAACTGAGCTAAAAATTTATGCCCACACAAGATCTACATGGAAATGTTTATAGCAGCCTTACTTAAAATAGCAGAAACCTAGAAGCTGCCAGGATGTCAATAGGTAAACGGATAAGCAAACTATATTCCATACAATGGAATATTATTCAGTAACAAAGAAATTAAGTCATGAAAAGACCTGAAGAAAACTTAAATGTGTATTTCAAGTAAAAGAAGCTAGTCTTAAAAGGCTATATTCATACTATATGATTCCAACAAGATGCCATTCTGGAAAAGGAAAAACTACAGAGATATTAAAAGGATCAGTGGGCTAAGGATAGTGGTGCACCTGTAATTCCAGCTACTCAGGAGGCTAATGCAGGAGTATTGCAAGTTCAAGGCCCGCTTCCACAACCTAACAAGACTGTGTCAAAATGAAAAATTAGCAGGGTGTGATGGCAGACACCTGTAAATGCAGCAGCTCAAGAGGTGGAAGACAAGAGGATCTCAGGTTCAAAGCCAGACTCAGCAACTTTGCAAGGCCCTAAGCAACTCAGGGAGACCCTGTCTCTAAATAAAATACAAAAAAATAGCTTGGGATGTGGCTCAGTGGTTAAGTATCCCTGTTCAATTCCTGGTACAAAAAAAAAAAAATTTTTTTTAATTAAAAAGGTTGGGGTGTAGCTCAGTGATAGAGCACTTGCCTAGATGTGGGATACCCTGGGGTCAATCCCCAGTACAGGAAAAAGTGATACATAGGTGAAGCACAGGGTATTATTAGGTCAGTGAACCTATTCTGCATGGTACAATAAGGATGAATACATGACATGCATTTCTAAAAATCCACAGAACTGTACATGAACTTTAGTTAATAACAATGTGTCAATATTGGTTCATTAACTGTAACAAATATACTACATTAATGCATGAAGTTGAAAATAGGGGAAACTGCCAGTAGAGGAAGTATATGGAAACTAAACTATCTGCTCAATTTTGTAAATCTACAACTGTGCTAAAAAATGAAGTTCAGAATTATTTTTAAAAACATGAACATTAAAGAAGGCCACTCAAAAGTTAAACAAGTTAAACTACCACATTAGTTATTTCCTAGATCATTTAAAAATTGACATGTTTTCTACACTAAATTCTTGTAATAAAAGTGTTAGGAAGAAATTGAACTATCACAAGTTAAACTATTTTTATGTATGATGGAGACATGAAGACTTAGGCTCCCCTCTTACAACAAAGTTCACATGAAATTCACACTAAATTAACTGAAAAAACAATTACTCCTCTGTGGTTGTCTAGGTGCTACAGTCCTTAGTCTGTTACCTGACCTAAGAAGTACTGAGACAAACCAGTCAGGATTAGAAGTCTGACATATAAAGATGCTCCCTGACATTTGTTAATCCATTTGACAAACATTTCTTGAGCACCTACTATTGATTTCACTTATTAGCTTACTCAGTTTTGACAATAACCCTGCTAAGTACATATTAGTTTTATTCTAGTCATGTTATGCATGAGGTTCTGTGAGCTTGTCAAAGATCATTTGGCCACTGGGCAGTGAAGGCCAGGAACCCATTTTCTGACTCCCAATTATTAGAGTCACCTAACTTCTATATGGTATGTCAGATAATCTAGACTCAAGTCCTAGTTCTATCAATTATTGGCTATCACTTATTAGTTTTCCAGCATCCTCATGTATAAAACAATAAAAATAGGACTATTTCACTAGATTGCTCTAGGAAATGCCATAAAATTCATGAAAATGCTTTAAAAGTTACTAAAATATTTTCATATTATTACTATTTCATGTCATGTCCTGTATGATATTAAAAGTTTTGTATTACAAATTGATTAGCTTTAGAACAGTCCTCTAGCTACTGAATTGTTCTCTGATTGCATGATGGAAATTTTAGAAGGACAACTTTTGCAGTCTACTGAGACAGGTGGCATCAAAAAATCTTATAGCCTCTTGACACAGACCTAACTTTCAATAATCAAACAGGTTAAATACTGGCAAAATCTTCATTAATATGTTTCAAATTTTAAAAGGTAACAAAAGGGATTCAGTGAAAAGTCTCCTTAGTTTGTCTCCTGGCCTACCCAGAGACAACCAATGTTTAAAAAAATCAGATTCTTATATATCCTTCCAGAAATACATAGGTGTATATTCCCCTCTACCAACTTTTTACATAGGATAGTAACATCCTATGTACATTTTTTAACCATGCCTTTTTTCAACTTAACATAGAATAAACAAAGGAGAAAGAATGTGTGATAGAGTGTGTTTGTAGCTGCATAGTATTTCATGATGTGCATCAAATATTATTTAATTGTACCTTTTTTTTGGTGGGGGGGGGGTAATGGGGATTGACCTCAGGGGCACGCAATCACTGAGCCACATCCCTAGCTCTGTTCTATATTTTATTTAGAGACAGGGTCTCACTGAGTTGCTTAGCACCTTGCTTTTGCTGAGACTGGTTTTGAACTTGCCATCCTCCTGCCTTAGCCTCCTGAGCTGCTGGGATTACAACAGTGCACCACCATGCCTGGTTAACCATACCCTTTCCTAATGGACATTTAGGCTATTTTCAATGCCAAAATGAGTAATCTTATGCACTTAACATTTTGTAGATGTGCAAGTATACCTACTGAATAAAATCCCAGAAGAATTAATGGGTCAAAGATGTTCATTTGAAATTTTTATAAATATTACCAAATTTTACTTCATAGTCTGAACCAATTTACCCTCCAGAGAGTTTGGCATGTGCTTCTCCAAACTCTTACCACTATGTATTATTAAAATTTATTATCTGGGCTGGGGCTGGGGCTCGTGTAGAGTGCTTGCCTCTCACGTGTGGGGTACTGAGTTCGATCCTTAGCACCATGTAAAAATAATAAATATATTGTGTCCATCTACAACTAAAAAATATTTTTAAAAAAATTTATTATCTAGCTAAAAAAAATGGTAATTTCTCTTCCCAAAGTTTTTAGTTTTACTTCTGTTATAGATCCTTCTGAGAAGGGATACAGTGTAATAGGCATGCAAACAACATGCCAACAGATTTATTCAACAAATCCCAGAAGTTTCAAAGGCAAATTTTAAAATAAATTTAAAAAATGTTGTTTTACTCAGGAGAACATAGGCATGCTTCAGTCTAAAAGTAGAAACAGAGTTTTAAAAGGCCCAGGAAAAATATGTATATATTAAGTCCATGATAAGTTACTATGAAAAATTAGGAATAGTTTTCTCCTCTGTTTCCCTTGAGATTTAACATTTAATTTTTTTCAATTTGGAGACATTAGGAACTTATATCTATGGTTATATAATGCTTGTTTTGAAGAATCAAATTTGATCCAATTTGATGTATTGGGAATCAACATGAGTGATTTCATCCGTGAGAAACACTATATGTAAATATGAAAAACTGCACCCAGATATACTATGAGACATAGGAAAACACGAAATTTTTTTTTTTTTTTGGTACTGGGGATTGAACCCAGGGGCACTCGGCCACTGAGCCACATCCCCAGCCCTATTTTGTATTTTATTTAGAGACAGGGTCTCACTGAGTTGCTTAGGGCCTCGCTAAGTTGCTGAGGCTGGCTTTGAACTCTCGATCCTCCTGCCTCAGCCTCCCAAGTGCTGGGATTACGGGCATGTGCCACCGGGCGGAAAAACACGAAATGTTTTTACAGTATGTCCCTCAAACTTCTCAATCAAAATAGCACTGAACTGGCATACGGATAAATACATAGGTCAATGGAACAGAACTAAGTCCACACATAAAAGCACGAGCTTATGATCAACAAGGATGCCAAGATCATTCAATGGGGGAAAATAGCCACAACTGGTGTTAGAAAGCCATATAAAAGAAGGAAGGTGAACCTTTACATCACACCACATATAAAAACTAACACAAAATGAATCAAAGACATAAACATAAGAGGTTAAGTCATAAATTTCTTGAAAGAAAACAGACATAAATCTTTATGACCTTGATTTTGCAATGTATTTTTGGATATGACACTAAACATACAAACAAAAAAAGAAAAAAATGGATGAATGTTTAAAAAAAATGGATGAATGTTTAAAAAAAATTTAAACATTCTGGACTTCAAAGGGAGCAATCAAGAAAGTGAAAAGACAAAAATAAAAAATAAATAAAATAAATAAAAAATAAAAATTTTAAATTTAAAAAAAGAAAGTGAAAAGACAAACTATAGAATGGGAGAAAATTTTGCAAACCATGTATCTGATGAGGAAGTTATGGCTAGACTATATAAATAACTCTTAAAATTCTTAATAAAAAGGCAACCCAATTTAAAAATGAGCAAAGGATCTGGATTTCTTCAGTGAAAATATGTAAGGGCCAATAGGCACATGAAAAGATTTTTTACATTAGTCAGCAGTAAATGCAAATTAAAACACACTGAGATAAAACTTCACACACATTAACAATCAAAAGGCCAAATAACAAGTATTGTTGAGGATGTAAGAGGAATCAGAACTCTCAGGTAATAACCAAAAGGTAGAAAGAACCCAGATACCTATCAATGGATGAAGGGATAAACACAATGTAGTACACATCTATACAACAGAATGTTATTCAGTCATAAAATGAAATGAAGTACATACATGCTACAACATGGGTGAACCTGAAAAAAATTACCCACACATTGTATGATTCCATTTACATGAAATGTCTGGGATAGGCAATTATATAGAGACAGAAATACATAAGAAATTATTAGGGCTTGGGGATTGGGGCATAGGAGATGATATCTAAAGGATAAAGGGGTTGTTTGTTTTTAGTACTGAGGACTGAACCCAGGGTTTCATGCATGCTAGACAAGTACTCTAACACAGAGCTACAGACCCAGCCCATAGTTTCTTTATGAAGTGATTTAAATGTTCTAAATTTGACTCTGGTGGTAGTTGTATATGTCTATGAATATACTAAAACCATTTAATTGTTCATTTTAGGTAATGAGTATGGTATGTGAATTACATCCCAATACTATTTTAATATCATTTTTTTGGAGACAGGGTCTTGCTATGTTCTCCAGGCTAGTCTCAAATTCATGGGCTCAAGGTACCCTCTTGTCTCAGCCTCCTAACCAGCTGGGACTATAAGTGGATACCATCATGCCCCAGCTTCAATACTCTTTTTCAGAAAGTCATCTCCCAGCAACCTCAGTTTACCAAACATATCAAGTCATACTCATTCAAAGAGCTAAATTTGACGTAATATTTATATAATTCTTAACCACTTAACATGTAAAATAGTGCTACCATTTTCATTAAGTTTCTATCTTCATTCATGCCTGTCATCTGAACAACTCAGTAGGCTGAGGCAGGAGGATCACAAGTTCAAAGCCAGCCTCAGCAACTTGTGAGACCCTGTAAAAAAGGTAAAAAAAGCCCCGGGGACATGGCTCAGTGGTTAAGCACCCCTGGGTTCAATCCCTGGTACCAAATTTTAAAAGTTCCTATCTTCCCTTTATGTGTTACTGGCAAAGTTTTTAAGTGTTACATCTCTAACCCCATCTTTCCCATAAGCTTTGTGATTTTTACTGTCTAATTTTGCTAAATTCAGTGATTTTTATGAACACATACACCCTGTATACCAGAACTAACTGTAAAAGTCAAATGACAATGTCCCCTCCAAATACAACATTAACTATTAGAAAAATTCAAAGGTTGATAAATCAGCAGTACAAACCAATAAGATTTCAACCAGTTTTCATGGTTTAAAAATTTCAAACTAAGAAGTTAAAAGAAATTAATTTCAAACACCATGGTAATAATGCAGGAAGATGTTTTCAGTTATTACACTTTTGTTTTCTAGAGTCTTTATGAATAGAAAATAGTTCTTAAGAAAAAGAACACAGTCATTTCCCAAGGAATAAGACAGCAATTTATGGGACCAAACTATTCAGCATGCATTCCCTCTGTGCACGCATGCTCTCTGTGAGTTGCTTGCTCACTCAGCATGCATGCTCTCTGTGAGCTGTTTGTTCCCTTCTAAATTGCACAAAAATATCATTTGCATTTCAGTTTTCATCCATTCCCCTTGCACAAGGTATCTTTTCTTCCTGGTCTCATGAAATCTTTTATTCCTGATCCAAGATCATTCCCCACACCAGCTTCATTCTTCACTGCTCCCTATTCCTCTGAGTTCCTACAGCACAGATTGTTCAATTTAGTTTTCGTTTCATACTATTTGTTCATTTCATCCTTATCCCTTGAATGTTGCAAGCTCCTCAGCGGGGGAAAATCTTCCTAATATTTTGAAATACACATAGAGCTTAGCATGTGGAGGACAGTAAGCGCTTGAGAAGTTTTTACTGTTAGGTAACAAACAGAACAAAATTACAGGTACCAAATTATCTTCTGGTTTTTCTTAGTTAGAACTCCACCATCTCTGGTGAAATTTCAATGTCTTTAAAGAAGCTAAAATTTTAACTTGGCTGTACCAAAAATATTTATGGTTGCTAAGGAAATAAAATCTGTTCAATCTGCAGTCCAATATTTTTAACATGGCAAAGGCCAAACAAGAAATTCTTGTTATTACATGAAGTTTTATAAGTACACCATTTGCATATCATAAAATATATATAAACAATTTTATTTGAAGCACTTTATCATAATGCCAAATCATCTCAGTGGTTTCAAAAGCTTTCTTTTGGTAGTAGAAACTTTTTTTTCCAAACAAAAAGCGGAGTAGAATTCTACCATACAGAAAAAAAAAGCATACTCGATTTTGCATGTGGAAGAAGAGGGCTATAGTCTGCCTGCTTGGGTCCTTCTCAAACCATCTGCTCTCTGCCTCAATTCCCCAAATGCACTGGCCCCTTTTGGCATCTTTGAGAACCACACAGTGCTGAGAAACATTCATGGAGTAATCAGCAAACTGCCATGAATAGAAAAACAATTAATTTTTTAAAAATCACTAATCACAAAATATAAAATTAAAACTTACCCATTTCTACTGAAAACTCGTAGCCAGGCTTTGAGGTTTGGTCCTAACAAACATAAACAAGGTACAGTAGTAAAAGTAGACAAAAGAACTGCAAATAAAAATGTTTCCAACACCAACCTAAAAAACAAAAATAAAACTATTAATTTCTTAAAAAGTATTAAAGATGCACATACACACACATACAAAATCTTTATCACATGAACAGATTTAATATAAAAATATTTTCTGATATTTTGAAAGATCACATGAATCCCATCAAAATGACTATAATAATTAACCACTAACATACAAACTTTAAAAGCCAATCTAGGAAATATCTTGTTTAATGATCATTTTCAAAAATGTGAAAAACCCTAAGATCCATACTGAAACTTCTCTTTCTAGATGTTAGCTTTCTTCCACAATAATCACTGGAACTTTCTCTACAACCAGTGATTCAACTCTTATTTCTAGTCTATGCTGGATTAGACAAAAGCTATCATTTCTGATGACAAAGGTCTTGTCCTCCTCTCTCTAGAAAAGAATAACTCTGTTAGTTTAATATGTATATATACAGTTATGTATAAATATTTATAACTGTATATAGTTATAGATGTATATATGTGTATGTATATATGTATATAATTACTCATTTCACCATGATCATTAATCACGGCTAAACTGAAGTTTTCCATACTTAGTACACAGGAGGTACTTAGTAGTCTCCACTGATTTGAAATTGGTTAGTTTTGAAAAAGTGTTGCTTTTAATTTAACCTAGCTTATTAACTGTTTTAATACAAAAATTTATTGACTTTCCTTTGGAAAACAAACTCTTTCAACTACTTCAGAATCACATTTGCTAAGAACTGATATGCTATTTATAACCAATTTACACATATCCTGACAGTGAGTTCCCTTAGAGGTTCAAAGAGACACATTAGTATTTTAATATTAATTAGTATTTTATATATACATACACGCAGGTCCTCATCTGCCCTCTCTCCTTCCATCATGTAGTTGGGCAACAGAAGACTAAGTAATAGAAGCCTTTAATGAACTAATTTATGAATTGTTATTCTACTGTTTTAAAAAAATTGATCCTAAAAAACAGTAGAATATAGTGCTAAAGAAAAAATGATGTTCTCCTGCCTTGATTCATTAAACACGCCACAGTTTTTCACTAATTGCCAACAGTGTTAGCACATTGTTTAGTAAATAAGTTTTCTAAAATATAAAGTTAAAGTAAAAATTTCAAACTTACTCTATTAGTGGTGCTCCATAGAGAACAAAAATCACATGAAAGGAAAAGCAAGACAAAAGAAAGTAGATACAACATTTCAAAACTCTGGTTACCTAAAAGAGAGATGAATAATTTGAAGACTCAAGAGACTGATTAAAGGATAAATTTTTCCATTTTATCTACAAACACAACTTTTTCCCATAACATATGAAATACCTGAATGTTCTAAGAGGTAAATATCATACACACCCACATTCTACCCACCCATGAGTCAAATGGATTTGTTTCTATAATATGTATTGAGCTATTATATTAATCCATATAACTGAGTGCTGGGATATAAAATACACACAGTACTTATTATATAATACATGAAATCATTGCAAAAAATGACTTTTTTTTTCATTTTAAAACAAAACTCCTGGGACACTTGCAACACAAAAACAAGATACTATATAATTTTCTAAGTCACATTCATATTACTGTATGAATCACATGAGAAAAGACCTGAACATCTATAAATAGCACATGTGGGACTCGCTTGATTTGGAGATTAAGAAGATATAATTATAAATATACATTAAACTTTTAAAATCATAAGGCAGTAAAGATGTTAAATTACCTGAGAGCTTATACATAATATTGAATGTTAAGTGAGGACTTTATTAAAGTAATAGTGAAGCACAGTGAATATTCCAGAAAATTGATCCTAATATCTGAAAACTTTAACTGTTTAGTCAAGGAAGACTATGTTTGAAATAACAGTTGCCAGTGACTTCTTTTGTAATTCCTGAAAAGTCCACTTTCTTTCAGAAATGCAAAAGTAAATGAAAACAAATTGCAATGTCTTATAAAATAAGGTTTAAAGATAGCCATATGTATTAATCTTTAAAGATGATGTCAATCAATGGACTATACAGGCTTACAATGCTATAATATACACTGAAGAAGTCATAATTCCACAATGAATGCACAGCAAAAATCTATAAATATGGTGGAAACAGCAAGCAACAAGCTACTAATTTGAAAAAAAAAATCAGGTTTTTTAACATGCCTTAAGTAACCCAATGAGGACAAATATTTTATTCTTTCATTAAAAGAAACACAACTTCCATCCAATAACTGCTTAAGAAGTCTTACCTTATGTGATAATGAACTTCTTTTAGAAGACACATTTGGTTTCACTACCAAATATAATACAAGATTGACAGCAGTTACAAAAACAGAACAGATGCACAACCACGTCAAGTGTGTTTCCAATATTGAAAAGTTCTCCAAGAATACTGATGGAATGAAGATGCTTAGGATAATTGAAAATATGCATAAAAGATGAGTATACAGTAGTCTCTTGATGTCTGTATCTTTCATGGTGTTTTCTTTGGTGACTATCTAATGAAAAACAAATTAAGAAAAGAAAAACATATTTAATAATGATTTTACCATTGTCCTAAATGTTTCAACCTCTAAAAACAAGCAATGAGCTATTTACTGTCTTTAAATACATATATTTAAATTACAGGGAGCTTATGTATTATATTGACTAATGTTAAGTGGGGCCTTTATATTAAGTAATTATCAGTAGGTTACATTATGGTGAATAACCCAGAAAATTAAAGCATCCCGGAAAGATATAACACACACGCATGCACACACGGAAGTGGAGGGAAGGGGTGCACTAATGTGAACGAAAACGGGTGAATCAGGATCTGTACTAATGGTCCTCATTTTATTCACACAAATCATTTTTCAAAGGCACCTACTTTACTCATAAGGAAACAGGATGAACTAGTTAGGTGAGAGATACAAGGTTTCACACAATTGTCATTTCAAGCCCTAGCCTCTTGGATACTAAGATACACTTCCAGGGGCTGGGAAAACAATGGATGGTAAAATGCTACCAAAAAGTTTCTTCAAGACGCTACCCTCCACTGATTCTGGGTCGGGCAGGGGCAGAATCAGGAAACCCCTTTGAAAACAGACTCCTCCTGTGCCACTTTCAGAATCCCAGCTACCATGTGCAGATGTGGACCCAAAAGAGCGAGCAGTTAAGCACCCACGCTCAGAGGCTTACTGGATGAAGTAGGTGAAGTGTGCACCATTCCCCGACACCGGCACGGTCAGGCCTTGGAGTGACTCCGAGCCTGCCAAACATCGCAAGGCCGCCCCCTCGGCTTACGATCTGACCAGGTCAACAGGCGTGGCGGCGGAAAAGCACTTTTGTGCTATTTAAGAGCAGGCTTCACGGGGATGCTGGACCTTCAGCTGCAGACCCACCTCAGGCTGGGTCGCTCGGGACACTGCCCCAGCCTCAGCCGGCGGGGTTGTAAACATAGAGAAATCAGTTGAGGGGCATAATCTAAAACACAGGTGCTGGACACGAGGGAACACTGAAGGACAGAGACAGAAACTCGGATTCGCAAGAGGGTCGCTTCGTCAGGACAGTCCCTAGGTCACACCGGAAGGGTGGCGCTCAGGCGGCCGGCGGCCCTGGGCACGCCGGGTTGCGGAGGTTCGCAGCCACTCCGGCAGTTGGTGGGGTGATGTGCACCCGCGAGAGGTGAGTAGGCCGGGGGCGTCCAGCTGGGCTTACCTAACTCTCCCGCCCGCGGAGGGAAAGGGGAGGCACTGCCTCCCACTGTCAGGTGCGACGGGCTGCCATGACCCTCGCGCAGGCGCAGGCCCGGGAGGTGGAGACCCTCGGCCGCACAGCCAATCGAAGACGAGAGTAGGTGGAGCCAACGAGGCAGCCCCACCCACCTGCTAGTGTTTACTCCTCCCGAGGTTTTCCAGGTGTAGGGTAGGCGGGAACCTAGGGCTTAGAGACGGAAGTAGGTTGACGTAGCCGGAAGGGGTATCCTTCTCGGCCGTAGTGTTAATGTTTTGGGGCTGCTGCTGCTTCGGCGTTTGAGGGACCTGTAGACGGAAGGATGGTATGCGAAAAATGTGAGTTAAGGACCCGCTTCTGAGGGAGGAGAAGGCTAGGAAAACCTAACTAGGTTTTCTTGGGAACTTGGCCGTATCTGTTTTTCTTATAGGGCTGAGTCTAACCTTTGTCCTCCTGCCTTGCCTCTCCCCAGTGACCATTTAGTCCTATACATTATGTGTTCTGAGTGGTCTCAGTTCACCTCTATTTCCGTTTCCTCTCCTTACCCCCGAATCTCAATTTCGGCTTCTTGACTGGTCCCCTCAGGCTTCAAATGAACCTTCAAAATCGCTTCTAGTAGCATCTAAAGTTGCAAGATACAGCAGGAAAGAATTCTGGATGCTCAGTTGACAATAACGAATGATTTTTTAGTACTATAAGTGTGTCCCATGCAATATGAGACGGCTTTGTGTGCAGTTTTTTACTCCAGTAAGTGCCTCGTGCCATGCAGTATTTAACTTAAAAATTGTTTACCTGACATTTAAATTTAGCTGGGCATCCTCCATTTTATCTGGTAACCCTAAGTCAGCATGCAATTCAATGTCACGTAAACACTTGGCATGAGTATCTACAGCACTGGGACAGGAGAGCCTGGAAGTCTCGCCATCTTCAAAGAAGTCTGTGTAGGCATCCCTGGCTTTTAGAAAGGGCTTGCCCCCTGGGTTAACAATCCAGTGATTCTAATGCAAACTCTTGAGATTTTTAGAAAAGATTTAAATGAAGTTTGTTTTAACCTTACTGTTTATGTTTAAAAACAGCTTTCATATCTCCAAGTCTCTGTTTCCTCAGGCTAGATATATCTGGCTCTTTTGTGACAAGGTTTCAACTCCTCTTATCTGCCAATTACTGTCTAATGAACATGATCCATTTTATTTATATCCCCTCAGTATATAAAACTTGAGACACAGACACCCAAGACTTTCCATTTTTGTATTAGGTTAAACACTGTTCATGGGTGCGCCACTTAATATTTCTTGGACCTCATTTTCTCACCTGAAAAACACATAATTTATGCCATTTTGTGAGAATTAAATAACATAGATAATGTCTAATACAAAGTGATAAGTATAAAGTACTCAAAAACTGATTATTTCTATCATGCCCCTTATATATGTGGCATTCAGAATTCAGAACTGCACCACTCTGTGTGGAACATAGTGGAACTAATACCTCCCTCTTTTTAGTTTATATGCCATATATCATTATTGTCTTAAATTAAAATTTTAAGCAAGGCACAGTGTCACCTGCCTGTAATCCCAGCAACTTGGGAGGCTGAGGCTGAGTCAGGAGGATCTCCAGTTCAAAGCGAGCCTCAGCAGCTTAGTGAGGCCTTTAGCAACTTAGCCAGACCCTGTCTCAAAATAAAAAATAAAAAGGGCTGGGGATATGGCTCAGTGGTTAAGTGCCCTGGGTTCAATCCCCAGTACCAAAAAAAAAAGTAATAATTGATGTAATTAATACACCATAAAACTTACCCATTCAAAATGTGGTTGTAGTATATTTGCAGAGTTGTACAATCATCAGCCCCTCACACCATGCTTTTTGGCACTGACATCCTTTAAACTCTACTCCACGCTTAAGCAGTTTTTTGCATTTTAGATTAAAGGGTGTTGTTTGGGTGTTAGATTAAATGTGACTGAAATGTCTTTGGAGTTTGTGCCTACTCTGATGTCTTTATGCTGTACAGTTCCTAAATGTGTAACTTGGACCTTATTTGTAATTTTTGTCAGTTCTAAAATTTTTACTTTAGAAGACAAGAATTCTGCCTGGTTTTACTTGTAATTCTGTTTACACTATAAGTACTTTGTCCCAAGGGAAATTAAGAATACTGGGGAAATTGTGAGAGTTAATATCCCAAGGCACACAAAATTTTTGAGAATCTAAGATCCAGTGTGGGTATTAAAATAAAATTGATATATTTGGTTCTGGAATATGTGTCCTAGAGGTCATTCCCTCTTACTACTAGTTTCTATTTCTCTGCTCTTCTGAAAAGTCTAACACTCCATTGTTTTTGATCTCTCAATCTATTATTCTATTTACCCTCTAAGTAAACTGAGATTTCTCTCATACATGAAAAAAGGCTACACTCTTTAGCTTTTTTTCTTATACTCTTAGCTGTCTCTTTCCCTGTACCATAAAATTTTTTAAGAGACTTGGTTTTGTTTGTTGCCTTCAGATTTTCATAATTATTTCTTAGCACTTTACAAACTGACTTTCTACAACACTGTAATAACTTTGAAAAGTTTACCAGTGGGGCTGGGGTTGTGGCTCAGTGGTAAAATGCTCACCTAGCATTGGTAAGGCACTGGATTCGATTCTCAGCACCACATAAAAAAATAAAACAAAGATATTGTATCCACTTACAACTAAAAAATATGTAAAAAAAAAATAAAAGTTTACTAGTGATGTCCTTATCACCAAGTTCAAGGACTTTTTTGGGGTCTTTAATCTTCTGACTCCATTTGACTCTTTCAGACGTGTTTGGCTTTAAGTAGCACATCCATACCAATGAAATAAATCTCTGCTTCACATCTCCAGCCTGACTTTGCTCATGCTTATACAAGAAAAAATAACCCTGACTGTTTTGGAGCCTGATATTCAGGTGTCTCCACAATAAGGCTCCAGCTTATCTATCCAACTTCATATTTACTAGCCCTCACCCTTTTCATACTTGAGCCAGCCAAACTACTTTATGTGCTTATGTGTACCCTGAACTTTCCATGCCTTTCCTTAGGATGCATCCTTTATCTAGTTTGACTTCATCCTCTTGCTTGCTTCTTCACAGCCCCATTTCTGCATATTGAAACCCTCTCTGTAGGATTCTCCACAAAGTATTCCTGAGCTTCCATAACCAGGGTTATTTCTTCCTGCATGGAATTTCTCCTACTACTTTAGCACTTTATTTTAGCTCACAGTTGTACTTTTTATTTTCCAGCTTATATTTTGGTAGAAGGGTTTTTAACTCTTTGGGAAGTCTGTGGTCCCTTTGAGACTCTGATGAAAGGTATAGACTTTTACTGAAAAAAAATATATTACACACACACACTCCACTTTGTTCATTTATCTCCTAAGGTCTGCCTGTGGAACTCAAATTAAGAACTACTGTTAGAGAAACTAATCAACTTAGATATACGTTTCCTGAAATGTAGAGCTTTGTCTGATTTATGGTTTTTTTTTTTCCTGAGCACTTTGTGTAGTGGCTTGGAGATCATAGAGCCTTACTTAGTAATTATCTATAAAATGAATTGATTTATCAGATTTGTTTAAAATATTAACAAACCGAAAGTTTACTGTAAACCATCGTGTTATTCTACAAATTTTACTGAGCGTCAGTTATCCATTGCCTACAATTGGTATCTTGAGTCTCAATTTACTGACCCTAGCATTCCCAGACTCCTACTATAATATGACTGTTTGATACCATTGTGACCCTTAGGCATGATGTAGTATATTTATTAAATAGTAAATTCTACTTTCCTTTTTACTATCTTATAACAGGTGAAAAGAAACTTGGTACTGTTATCACTCCAGATACATGGAAAGATGGTGCAAGGAATACCACAGGTATTTTTTTCTTTTAAAAAATAGAAATTGAGGGCTGGGGCTGTAGCTCAGTGGTAGAACACTTGCCTAGCATGTGTGAGGCACTGGGTTCAACTCTCAGCACCATAAATAAATAAATAAATAAATTAAATAAATAAATAAATTAAATAAATAAATAAAGGTATTGTGTCCATCTACAACTAAAAAATGTTTTTAAAAAGAAAATAGAAATTGAATCAAATACTTCCTGTGAATACTATTTTAGCTTTTACATTATTTGTAATATAAAATGTTAAGTGTTCAGTGTATTTCATCTGTTAAACGCTAAAGAATACTGAGTCCCCCAATAATTTCTTTTCATTTGGTTCTGAGTTACATGATTTTCAAATGATGATTTCATCTCAGTATTTGATTTGATTTGTATTTAATTTCCCCCTCTCACCTAGTTTTTAATATTTTTGAACAAATTTAAGCTGTTTTCATTTTTCTTATCATTAAAGGCATACAGTGAAATATATTTTCAAAAAGAAGGAAAAGAAACACTTTCACTGTATTCAAAGTTTGTGACACTAAAGTAAAACTTCTAGATTTTGCAGTAGACCGAGAAAATATAGATCCTCCTAAAGTACTACTTTGATTGAGAAATGAAATGATTGCATTTTATGTAAATGTTCAGGTTTCTTACTAATTGTCTTCTTTTTAAGTAGTGTCTTAAGAACTTGTCTATTAAATAAGTATTTTAAAAATTTACATATAGGACATTCTATTGAGAGGAGGTCAAAGAATGAACTTTTAAACTAATTATTAGATATTATATGTAAAATGCATAGAAATAAGCCACTAAAACATATGTATATTTTGATACAGAAAGTGGAGGAAGAAAGCTGAATGAAAATAAAGCTTTGACTTCAAAAAAAGCAAGGTGGGTAAGAGCGTGCATAGAGGAGTTGTAATTTTCCACTCTGTTTTAATATTAAGCCTGTTGAATTAAATTTGTCATGCATCACTCCATTGTGATAAAATATAGAATTAGGAAGTTTCTGGTGTCCAGAGACAAGATAGCTGCTATAACCTGCTAATTTCACTGTATCTTTACTATATCAATATATGAAGATATTAGTATTACTTCCTTTATGTAATTTTATCAGAAAATATGAATTTCTACAGGAAAGAAGAAATTAAGTAACTTCTTAATTTTCCTACAGATCATAGGCAACAGGGAAATGTGGAAAGATCATAACTTTTTGAGCTAGAACTAAATTTGAGTCTGGGTTCTGTCACTGTCCTGCCCTGTGATCTTAAGCTAAATTAAGCCATTCTCTTAATCTTCTGAACTTTACTTTTTTATCAGTAAATGGGCATAAAAATATCTCCCATTTAAAAAAAAAATTTTGACACCATGCTTTATTATATCTGGTTTTTAAAATTCCATGAACTCTTCCAGCTGCCACTGTTTGCTTGCTTCAAATCAAAAATATTCAGAATCCTTATCTGGATAATTTCTCAATGTCCTTAAGTTCCATTCTCTCCTGTAGCCATTGTAGTCATGCTTTCATCCCCACCACAGCCTTAAAATTGCTCTTGTCAGGGTCAGAAGTTACATTTAAAGCTGAGGACCACTTATCTATTCTTACCTTACTTTACCCATTAAGTCCCAAGTTTTCAATTCTGTTGAATTTCAATTTTAATTCAATATTTCAGTTGACACAGGTGGACTGAAATAGGTTGGGAATCATAATCTAGTGCTTATATATTCTTTATTATCATTAAGAACAAAAATACATTGTCTTATAAATAGGACATTGGACTGGCACAGTGGCACACACCTGTAATCCCAGGTACTCCAGAGGCTGAGACAGGAGGATCTCGAGTTCAAAGCCAGTGTCAGCAAAAGCAAGGTGCTAAGTAACTTAGTGAGACCCTGTCTCTAAATAAAATATGAAATAGAGCTGGGGATGTGGCTCAGTGGTTGAGTACCCCTGAGTTCAGTCCCCAGTACCCTAAATAAATAAATAAATAAATAGTACATTGGGACAATATATGTATCTTTTTTATATACATAAAGCATCTTATAAAAAGCACTTTGAAAAAAATATATCTGGGATATTGGAACAAAATGAGTTAATAACTTTATTTTGGCAACACTTTATTCTCTTGGCTTTTGGAATACCCCATTCTCCTGGTTTTCCTCCCAACTCTGTTCCTTCTCAATTGAGTACCTCAGGACTCAGAACTAAATCGTTTGCCCACCATTTATAAACTGTCCTATGTGATTTCAGTTCTTTGGTAACTGCTTACCTGGATCACCTAATTTGATCTCTAAGAGAGAGCCTCTTTTTGCTTCAGTCTTTTCATCACAATTACTGGCACTACCAGTTGTTCAAGCCTAAAAACTACTGATTACTCCTTTACCCCCACTTCAAATATTCATCAGCAATTTCTGTGGATCTGCCTCTAAAATATGACTTGAATCTACTTATTCCTGTTCCAAACCACTATGTTTCTTACGTGAGTACTGAAATAATTTTCTAGCTATCACCCTTCTTTTTCTCTCATTTTCTGCAGTTGTCTTATACTAATCAGAATGGTCATGTAATTTCTTTGCTTGAAATTCTCTAATCATTTTCTTTTTCATGTAGAATAGAATCTAAGCCCTCCTCCATGTTCTTACAGGGTGCTCCATGATATGACCTCTCCCTTTCTCTGGACTTTCTTTGTACCACACTTCTCTTCATTTATTATATACCACCCTCATTAGATGTGACAAGCCCACTCTCATCTTAAGAGGTTTGTACTTGCTGCTCCTTCCTCAGAACTTACATATCCAACTTCTTGTTACTTGAGTCTAGGGTGACAAGTCATCTCCTCAAAGATGGGTCCCTAACCTTTGCTCTTTCCCTTCATCTTCATTAGAGTATTCTGTTGGATTTTCTTTATAAGACTTATCATTACTTGAAACACACTTGTTTTTATTGGATTATCTGTTACTACTTATTGTTCATCAGTTCCCAATAGCATATCATTTTGGTGAGAGTAGGGACTCTGTCATATTCATCTTTGGTATTTAGGCACATGGTAGGCACTCAGTAGTTATTTGCTAAATGAATAAATATTTTATGACATTATCCCAAAGATTAGAAACAATAACAATAATAAAGCTTTTCCTATATACAGTATCTGGCACAGAGTGGGTACTTATTAAATAATGAATACAAAATGATACAGTAGACTTATTCTTCAGTGCAACACCTCACTGTATATTGTTGACCAACTTATTAGTATCTACTAAGACCAATTTTTATTGAGGTAAGTTATTTGTTCAGATTGAATAGTTTTATACTTTGCTTTATGATCCTAAATTTACTCTAATATCATTAAAAAGTAGCTGTTACCCTTTGGAATATGTACCAAAGGGTACTGTATTGCATTGAATCTACACTAGCATTATTTATGAGGTGCATCATTACTTTACTAAAGAAAAAACTCTGTCAAGTAATTGTAAGATTTCAAAGATTGAAATGTGTATCTCAGAATGATAAAATACAGTTTTTTTAAAAAGAAATCTCTAGATGTACAAGTCAAAACAAATTGAGCTTATTGAAAAGAAGATGGTGTCTGTCTTCTCTTGTGAGGAGTACAATGATATTCTTCTGGGTTTGGAAAAGTTAGCCTCTGAAAATGAGCTGTTGTGCTGTACCCCAAGAGAAAACACCAGCATCTAGAACATTATGTGAGGATATTATAGAAAATCTTTTTGTAGTTATGGAAGCAGTTCTAAATCAAAGTATTACTGTCAATAAGAAGAACTATTTCTTCTAAAGTTAGTCTGCACTCCAGTCACCATTTTTATACAGAAGCCCTGTTATCCAAAGGGATTAGGCCAGTTAATTGAAAATATCAGTTCAATCAGACAATCATTAAAAGATACACATACCTCATTTATCCATAACTAGATGGGGATTTATCAATCATTTGGTATTGAGATAATACCTTTGAGTATCATTCTTCTGACTAGAGTTCTACATCATTGGTCAAAACCAATTTTTTTTTTTTTATTTTTAGATTAGAACAAAAATTGACATTTGGAAAGTGTGGAATCCTTCCACTTATGATTTCCCCCAGTTTTTAACAGTTGTCTTACCCATACCTATTTCCATAGCAGAGTTAATGGTTCACACTAGTCTTCCTAAAGCACTTAGTTTTTATGGAATCAGTCACTCTTTTGTACTCATGTTTTATCAGTTTTCATAATATTTATGTCACACAAATAGAATGACAAATTTAAGTGCCAGATTTGAGAATAAATACAAGTAACTCTTCATAAAGCATATAGCTTACATGGAAGGAGCAGAGGTGTGTGACATATTAGATAGTAGTCACCCAAAAGAGCTCTGCGTGTCAACTATAAGAACTTGATATAAGGAATGGTGAGCACGGATTAATCCTAATCCTAAATCCTAAAGGTTGAAAGTGTTTCTATTGGGCTGGGGTTGTAGCTCAGTGGTAGAACACTTACCTAGCACATGTTGAGGCACTGGGTTCGATCCTCAGCACCACATGAAAATAAATAAATAAAATAAAGGTATTGTTTAAAAAAAAAAAAACTTCTGTTGATTTTAAAAAAAGTGTTTCTATTATAGTATACATTTTTCTTTCTTTAAAATCAAACTCTAGATTTGATCCATATGGAAAGAATAAGTTCTCCACTTGCAGAATTTGTAAAAGTTCTGTGCACCAACCGGGTTCTCATTACTGCCAGGGCTGTGCGTACAAAAAGGGTAAGTTTTTTTAAATACTGTTTTTCTCTTCCTAACCTACTTCATGACAAAATAGAACTTAAAACATATCCATGATTAAAAGTATATATTTGGGGCTGGGGATATAGCTCAGATGGTAGAGTGCCTGCCTTACAAGCACTAAGACCCTGGGTTCAATCCCCAGAACCGCCAAAAAAAAAAAAAAGTATGTATTTTTTTTTTCATTTTTCTGATACTGGTAAATAATATTTTAAACTTCAGGACTGACATAAATAATCCAAACAGTTGGTATTATGATTTGCTTCCTTACATGTTTTCTTTTGTTTCAGGCATCTGTGCAATGTGTGGAAAAAAGGTTTTGGATACCAAAAACTACAAGCAAACATCTGTGTAGCTATATTGATGAAGTTACTGGCTTTCTGTGATTTTCCTTTTTGCTTTGAATTTTCAAGGCATAATATAGACGTCAATGTAAAAATAACCTATTTCAGGACAAATGATTAAGTTTTAGTGAGGGAAGTTGATCAGTATTCATTCTTTTGCTCTGAACAAGTTCTAAATAGCAACAATATAACTAATACTTTGCTTTAAGTGATTATTTTTCTTATGAGCATTTTTTTTAACTAAAGTAAGTAGCAAATTTAATGAAAAAGTATTTCTGAGTTCTGTATGCACTTTTTACTTAACATTATTTTATCTTATCCTCTCCATCTGTTTTATTTATAGATATTGCAAAAGTGAGGAGATTATTGATATTTTGCTTTGAACTTGGTATCCAGAATGAGAATTTTTACCTCATTCCCTTACTGGTGGCATAGTTCTTAGAGTCAGCAGTCCCTTAATGAATTGCAGTTTCAGAGGATCTTTCAATGTTTGAGGTCATTATTGCTGAATGTTCCTTAGTAATTAGTCCAAACCTGAATCAAAACAAGTTGGATTTATGATTTTTTTAAAATTTGTTCTAGAAGCCACAGCGCCAGTTCATTTCATGTGTGAACAAGAATAAAAGGAGTACCCATGTGTCCAAATGAATTCACAGGATTTCAGAAAAACATACTACACATATTGATTGCCTTGAAGTCAAATTGTCATGAAAGCTGTGAGAACAGTGTTCATGCATGTTGATGTGTATTGAAAATGAATTCCCTCCCTCCTTTGGGAAAGCTCTTTGAAGCAAATAACCAACTTTTTTTAACCTCCTTCCCACCCCTCAAAGAAATAAATAGAACAAAGCAAACATCTTGACTCTTTTTTATAATGTACATAACTGAAATTATTTTAAGGTTTCAAATAAAGATCTTTCTTATATGGCCTTCACAAGTTCAGAACTTCTCCTTTTAAAATCTACAGCCTACTATAGGCAACCAAAAGGATATTTCCTATTTCTAATTGCAGTATGTACAAATTTGTTTCATTATAGAATATGTAGAATATTGTAGATAATGTGATAATAAACATGGTAAAGATATTGCTTTTATTGTCTTAAAATTACTGTGAAAAGTATTTAAAGTTTTAACTGTACAAGATTTTTTGAATAGTATTTTTAAGATACATTGTTATTTGCATATATCCAGAAAGATTACAAGAAAATAATGAAAAATAAATATCTCTGAGAGGAAGAAGTATCCTCCCTTGCTTTAATCAATTTGAGATTTTAAATTAAAATCATAGCACAGTGAACTTGTAGTTATACCCAATCAGAGAGTGTCCCACATCCATTAAAAATTGGATTGGTTGACTGAAAAAAGCAAATTTCTCAGGAATCAACTGAGACTTGGACTTGTACAACTCACCTTTTATATACACTCCTTGAGTAGCTTTCTTCCTTGAGTGGTTCCAATGGCCAGACTGTGGAGTTTTTTGTTAGTATTATACCTCAAAACAAAATGTGTTAGTAATCTTCATATTATCTAAATAATGGTCATTTAACTATTGTAAATTGGGTAGAAGTAGCTACTAGATGAGAACAAAAATCTCAAAAGAAAATGTGAACATAAAATGCTTTTGTTTTTGTAAAGAAAAACAAAGATTTCAGAATTAAGGCCAAAAATAAATTTTATCAAATTAAAAGTGATAAAGAACCTATTTTTTAATTTTCATTTATTTATTTTGTGATGCTAGAGATTGAACTCAAGTTCAATTATTGAGCTATATCACCAACCTTTTTTTGTTTTATTTTGAAAACAATCTTGCTAAGTTGCGTAGGCTGATCACTTGCCAACTTGTGACTCTCTCCTGCCTCAACCTTCAAAGTAGCTGGGATTACAGGTGTGCCACTGTGCCTGGCTAAACCTATTTTTTTTTAAGTCTCAGATTATATTTTTAAAATACTAGAAACAAATACCAATAGACCACTTCAATAGATTTTTATATTAATCAGAATATATAACAACTCAAATGATGGAATTACATATATATGCAGAAATTTATGTATACATATGGAAAATACTGGAAGCTTTTAGTACTGTTTTCTCTGCAAGAGACAACAATTTCTATCCTATGCCAACCTCCTCTTTTAGCCTCTAGTTCCCCTACCTAGAGAAAGGAGAATACTAAAAATTTTAGTATCCTAAGGATACATGTTTACATGTACATACATTTGGGGAATTTTAAGTAGAAGAATACGCATTGTTCTGCTCTTTGATTACTTTTTTAATGTTTCCCATATTTGTCATTTTCTCTCTTGCTCATCATATATATTTTCCCTTGACCCATTGGAGAGTATGCTGCAGACTACATACCCTTTACCTTTTAATACTATGTATATACTTCTTAAGAAGCAGTTTATGTTCCATTGGTTTTTGTTTTTTTGTTTTAGGGGGTTGTTGTTTTGTTGTTGTTTGGTCCAATGGACAACTTCTTTTTAGCTACAAAACCTAGTCCAGGAGTGCATGTTGTATTGTCATGACTCTTTAGAACAGTTCCTGAGCCTTTCTCTGTCTTTTATAATATTGATATTTTTGAAAAATACAGGATACCTAAAGGGAAGAATATTCCTCAGTTGGGGCTTTTCTGATGTTTCCTCATGGTTAGTGTTATGCAATGTGACTGGGAATATTGTAAATGATATTCCCCCCATATTTCCAATCCAGAGGCACAGAAGGTCCCTTGGCCCCTTATTGGTGATAAGTAATTTTGATCACTTGAGTTAGATGTTGTCCAGTTTCTCCACTCTGTAGTTAGTTTTTCCTTTTGCAACTGAAAGGTAAGTTGTGAAGAAGAACTTTGAGACTGTTGATAATACTATTCTTCATCATATCCCTCCTAGATTTAACATCCTTTGATAATTTTTATCTGAATAATTTTATTAGAATGTTTGCTAAATTTGGTTTTCCTAACTTTTCTTTCTGTACTTATTAGTAGTCATTCTATAAGAAAGATGTTTCCCTTCACCTATCATCAGTTTAGAATAAATACTTTTTTCCAAAACATTTTAATGTTTATTACAGATATAACGTCTCTTTCCCCCAAATACTTAAGAGCAAGGATGTTCTCTTTTATAATCATAATAAAATTACCAAATTGCAATATTAACATTAATGCAATAATTTTATCTATTCCATATTTCACTATTGTTTCAGTAATGTCCTTTGTAAGAAAAAAAAAATCTGGTCTGGGATCCAGTCTGGGATTATACATTACATTTAGTTGTCATGTCTCTAGTTTCCTTTAATCTGGAACAGTTATTAACCAGTCTTTCAAAAATGGCAAGGTCAAGAAACACATAGGCTAGTTATTTTATAGAATGTTCCTTAATGTGGGCTTTTCTGATGGTTCTTCAAAATTAGACTCAGCTTATGCATTTGGGGCAGAAGTGACACTGTCCTTTTTACATCCTATGGTATATTAGTTGTTCTGTTAAAAGGATGTTAATTTTTTAATGCCTTTATTTTATTCATTTTTTCATGTCATACTACAAATCAAGCCCAGTGCCTCATACATACTAGGCAGGTGCTCTACCACTGAGCCACATCCCTGGCCCACGGATGTTAATTTTGATAACTTGTTTTAGATGGAGTCTACTAGATCTTTCTGTTGTAAGTTTCTGGGTTTTCTATTATATTAATAAATGTGGGGATATACTTTTAGATTATAAGTATTCTATTTCTCAACAATTTCACACAATAATTCTAGTGATATTTCTTGGCTGAATTGTTATTCTAACGTTTATCAAATGGTTTTCCAAATCTCGTTCTTTCTACATTGATTAGGTGATATTCTGCTGTAAGGAAAATCCTTCTATTTCTCTCACTCATTTATATTAGTATTAACTTACAGATTCCTGTATTCACTCTATTACTATGATTTGTTTTGATGTCAAATTATTCCAAATTTGGCCAGTGGGAAACCTTTCAAGCAGCACATGGGTCTTTTTGACATGTTCTTGTTATTTTTAGAACACCTTGTTACTTTCCAACACAGGATATTACAAGTTCATCTTGGTTTTCATTTTTTTGTTGTTTGTTTTTTTTCCCTCCCTCCCAACCTTGGAATTATTTATTTTTTCCAATATCCTTAGTTTCCTTTAATGGAGAATGGTGTTTAGAAACTAAGATCTGGGCCTCCTTGGTTGTCATTGCTTTTAGGCCCCTCGATGGAAAGAGCCAGGAAACCTATGTAATAGAAATCACAAGTTTTACTGATACCTCCATTTTTATTCCAGCCCCCCAGGATTCTTTCTTGCCTTTCCACATTCCACAGTGAAAGCTATGGAATTGTCTTCCATAGTGAAAACTCTAGTTCTCAACATCATCAATATGGTTACTCATTTGTACACTCTTAACTTTTCTTCTATTGGACATATATAAAAGTTATAATTAAAATTTGTAAGTTTTAAAAAGTATTTGGGCAAGCCACAGTAGAGTTCCACATAGTAATGTCATTTATCAGTCTATCATTACAGAAAAAAGCTTGGGAACGAACTTGTGTGCATATGCTATTTCCCAGATACATTTAGCAAATTGTACTGTTACTTTTTTTTTTTCAGTTGAACCAACATTTATTGGACTTATTCTTATCCTTAGTCAGACTGTGGTTATTGATTCCAAAATTTTTTTATCATAAGCAAGTACTCGATATTCAATGCATCAAATTAATATAAAATTGTAAAAGTAATGTCAATAGGAACAAGGAAAATATTTTGAAAGATTACTAACTAAAAGGAGAGACGAATTACAAAGCAATGATTATATTTAAAAAAAGATAAACTGAACAAAGGTAGTTCTGGGAGAAGAGAAATAGATTTGAAAGAAATTCAAAAGATTTGAAAGGATTCAAGATTAACTGGGGGGAAATGAGACCTCTGAGAGTCACAGGCGGCCTTATTTAAACAGCAATAGTATATCTCTCCACCAGATGGCAATGATGCTCTGAGTTTTTAATTTTGCTACCATGCTAAAAGATTTGAAGTTATAGCAACTTAAAAATCAAAATGAACTTAAGTTCCCAATAGTACTGTGAATAAGATTGCCAGAGAATTTTACTACACAACAATAAAAAGTCCAAGAAATACTTATATTTGTACATATACATATAGGAAAGAAATACATATATACATAATATGTACTTCAAAATATGACTGATTAAATGAGCAAAAGTAAAATGATGATCCTTGGAGGCCAGAACTAGAAAGTACAAATTTAAAGGATAAAGTAGCACCAAAGCCAGTGCTCATATTAGGAATGTCCACTAATACTTGAGGCTCTAAACCTATATTTGATTCGATTTTTACCATACTGGAAATTGAACCCATGAGCTCTCTTATCACTAAGCCACAACCCCAATCCTTTTTATTTTTTATTTTTAGACAGTACTCACAAAGTTGCCAAGGCTGGCCTTGAACTTACGATCCTCCTGCCTCAGCCTCCTGAGTAGCTAGGATTATAAGCATGTCACTGCACCTGAATAAACCTACATTTTAAAGGGCATCACGGATACTAACCAAAAAAAAGTAAAAAGTAAGTCCGAAGATCCTAAGGTATAAAGTGTTATTAGAGGTAAAGATCATTACATGATGCAAGGTTCAAGTTTCTAAGAAGACAAAATTCAGATGATAATATAGCTTCAAAATATACAAAAAATTGTAGTGAAAGATATTCCACATTTCTTGTAGTGATAGAACAAGTAGTCAAAATACGATAATTCAGAAAGATTTGAACAATACAAGTAACAAGTTTGAGCGAATGGACATTTATAAAATATCGCCCCCATAAGTATAAGCACATTCTTCTTAAGCATACAGGGAACATCTACAAAAAGTAATCATGCACCAAACCATCAGGTTGAAATTTGATTTTAGAAAAGCTAGTTTTTGTCTGCAAATATTTAGGTTGGAAGAGGATAGCAGAAAGACAGTTTTTAAATATTTGGAAATTTAGAACACTCAATAACCAGTGAGTCAAAGAATCAGGAAATTGAGAGATACTTAGGATCAAATGACAATGGAAATATTTTGTCAAAATTGGTAGAATTTAGAGGGAAATGTATAGCTTTAAATGCTTACATAGGAAAAATTACTGAGCTAAACATTAAACTTAGAAAGAAAAACAACAAACCCTAAATGAGTAGAAAGTAGAAATTGATAAAAAAAAAAGCATAAATGAATTCCATGTAAAAATTCATTAGAGCTCAGTAAAGCAAAAATTTGGTTCTTTGACTAATAGAATTCTCAAACATCTAGCAAGACTGATAATGTCAGGAAGGGTTAGTTTTATGAATAAATGGAACAATTATAGATGCAGCAAAGATAATATGAACTATTTTGTGTCAATGTATTTGAAAATTAGACCAATGTAAAAATATGCCAATTGAAACTGATGAGAATAAATTAAAATTTTGGAAATTCTGTTAAAATTGAAGAACTTATGTCAGGTATTAAAGACATACCAGAATGGAGGGGTTTTACAGGCAAATTGTACCAAAATTCAAATAACAGCTAATTCCCATTACACAACTTTTTCAAACAATGGAAAAATGGGAATATTCTTCTGTTCACTTATAAGCCTAGTATAACCTTGTTACACAAGTCAGGTGAGTACTTTAAAGAAAGGAAAATCAAAGGTTGTTATCGCCTATGAGCCAAGATGGGAAATATTAGAAAATTAATCCAACAATGTGTAATAGTTAACAATACATTGTGATATATATGTGGTTTATTTTAGGAATGTAAGCTTGGCCCACATTTTTATTTTTTATTGGTTCTTTTTATTCATACATGACAGTAGAATCCATTTTGATATAATTATACAAGTATGAATATATCTTACTCTAATTAGAACCCCATTCTTGTGGATGTATATAATGGTGAGATTCACTGTGGTGTATTCACATATGTACATAGGAAAATTATGTCAGATTCATTCCATAGCCTTTCCTTTTTCTGTCCCTCCTCCCTTGCCTTCATTCCCTTTTGTCTAATCTACTGAACTTCTGTTCTTCCCTTCCTTCCCCTTTATTGTGGGTTAGCTTCCACATACCAAAGAAAACATTCAACCTTTAGTTTTTTGGGATTGACTTATTTCACTTAGCATGATGGTCTCCAGATCTATCCATTTACTGGCAAATGTCATAAGTCATCTTCTTAATGGTTCAGTAATACTCCATTGTGTATATATACCACATTTTCTTTATCCATTCATCATTTGAAGGACACCTATGTTGGCTCCATGGCTTAGCTATTGTGAATTGTGATGCTATAAACATTGATGTGGCTGCATCACTGTAGTATTCTTATTTTAGATCTTTTGGATATATACCAAGGAGTGGGTTAGCTGGGTCAACTGGTGATTCGATTCCTAGTTTTTTGAAGAAGCTCCATACTACTTTCCAGAGTAGTTGCACCATTTGCAATCCCACCAACAATGTATGAGTATACCTTTTCACCTTATCCTTGCCACCATTTATTGTTACTTGTATTCTTGATAATTGCCATTTTTGACTAGAGTGAGATGAAATCTCAGTTTTAATTTGCATTTCTCTAATTGCTAGAGATGTTGAACATTTTTTCATGTATTTGTTGACCATTCGTACTTTTTCTTTTAAGAAGTGTCTGTTCAGTTCCTTTATTCATTTACTGATTGGATTATTTGTTTTGGTTTTTTTTTTTTTTTTTTTTTTTTTTTTGGTGTTAAGTGTTTTGAGTTTTTTATCCTGGAAATTAATGCCCTATCTGAAGTGCAGGTAGCAAAGGTTTTTCTTCCATTCTGTGGGCTCTCTCTTCACACTTTTGATTGTTTCCTTTGCTGCGAGGAAGCTTTTTAGTTTGGTGCCATCTCATGTATTGATTTTTTAAAATCTTACTTCTTGAGCTTTAGAGTCTTGCTAAGGAAGTCAGTTCCTGAGCCGATACTTCGAAGTGTTTTGGTCCACACTTAAAAAATCTATTAAATTAACCACATTAACAAATTATAGGAAAACTATATGACCATCTCAATAAATGCAAAAATGTTTGATAAAATTCAACAATCATAAGGAAAACTATTAGAAAACTACAATAGAAAGACATTCTTAACCTAACAAATGGTAATGTGAAAAAAGCCTACGGCAAATGTATCAAGTGCTAAATGTATTTCTTGAGGGAAAATGTGTTGGATTTTGATCTCATGGGGAATATGTTCAGTTAAGTTTGCTCTTTTGAGGGATGTTTTTGAGCCTGGTGAGGGAGATATGGAGTAGCCTTTATTCTAAGGATAGTTTAGTCCCATTCTGAAGGTATGGCCCTTCTAACATCCCTACTAAATGCCCTGATAGATCAATGAGGATTCTTTTTCACTCTGTATGTTAGAATCTTGAACAGTTTTCTGTCTTATGTGAGATCTGGGCACTATTCTGCTCCCAGTTCGCCTTTTGTTCTTCCTCAGTCTTGTAGACTCATATGCATAGCCTAGTCTTCAGCAAAGGTACAAGAGGATTTCTTTGAAAGGTTTCTGGAACTCTTTTTTCTGTGTAGTTCTACCCTCTGAAAAACTCTGCCCTACATCTTCTGTCTCATACCACCTGAAATCGTCTTTTTCTTGACTTAGTAAGATTAATAGGATCTGCTTGGATATAAAATGTGCCCCTAGGATACACCCTCTTAGGAATCAGTCCTGTGCTGCCTTTTGTCTAATATCAGAAAAGAGTTTTCTAAATTTTGTCCAGTTTCCACTTGTCTAGAGCAGGAAAGTAAATCTGATCCCTGATATAATGGTCACAAGTGGAAGTCTACTACAGATGGACTAGGACTTATGATAGAGTTCTCATCTCAGTAACCCATTGTAAATTGAATAGATTGAAAATCAAAAATGCATTTAATACACCTAACCTCCAGATATCACAGCCTGGCAGCACAGTAAACTGCAATGTTGGTTGTTCATTCTTGGGATCTCATGATTGACTGGGAGCTCCATCTTGATTCTGCTTCCCACCATCTCCAGAGAGCATCACACGACATATCACTAACTAGCCTGGGAGAAGGTCAACATTCAAATTCAATTGAATATGTATGGCTTCTGCACCGTTTTAAAAGCTAGATAAATCATAAACCATCCTAAGTCAAGAACCATCTGTATAGTTTTTCAAGTTTTCCTACAGAGTCTCTGTCTTCATGTTGCTTTTCTATTTTTTCAGATCTCTGTCTTGTTAGAGGTTTCCTCAGCTGTCTGATCATTTTTTTTCTTGTCAGCTTATTCTTAATAGAGTGAGGACACTGTTGGATTGTTTGGCAACTCTGCTCATACTGGTGGGCCAGTTGACCACAGGTTTAATTTAAGGCAGAGTTTCTCTACAGTGTCACTAATGACACTTTCAACTGGATAACTCCTTGTTGTGGGAGGCTTTGATTGTGCACTGTAGGATGTTCAGCAGCATCCTTGACCTCTATGCGCTAAATGCCAGTAGCACATCCCATACCATTGGTATCCCCAGCCCCTGGGTTTGTTGCAATTCAACATGTCTCTAGAGATATTGCCATAAGCCTTCAGCTGAGAATCACTAATGTAGGATGATCTGTCTGGGATATTCATGAGCGGTTTCTTAAAGTCAATATCTCAGTATTCCCCATTGGGTAGTCCTCTAATTTCTCTTGCCTGAAAGAAAAATGGAAGAAGAGAGCAAGAAGTCTTAGTGTCCAATGTAGACATTCACTGAGTAGTCCTGTTTTAAATACCCATGCCCAGCCTCACCTGTGCCTGGTGCGCCTTCATCTAGGAACTATTCCCCTTCTCAGTTGCCTGCCCCTCTAGACGTTAGCCAGAGTGTGGGAGGGACAACTAGTGGTAAGGAGTGGGGCGAAAGGAGAAATCCAGGAATTCACATGACTTTCACATATCCTTCGTTTAATCAATCTTCCTTAAGTCAACATTCCCAATTCACTGCACTGCCAGAGGCGCCGTCAGTTCCGGAGCCTGTTGAGGATTCTGGAGTGCATGTTTAATTTTTTCCTATACTAATGTCACTTTATGACTTGACTCTTCACATCTGCCAACTGCTACCACTTGTCTCTGCTTTCCACCCTTCAAAATTTGGCTCTTTTGATACCTTTTTTAACTCTCTTTATCCTTAGGGTTCATGGCACTTCCCTTAAAATACCTTTGATGTAGTTGTAGAGGGAAAAGTTGAGAAGGATCAAAATTAGACATGTTTCATTCTGTTAACTTTTTCCAGAAGCTGTCATTTCATATACTTTTGATAATTTCATCACGTTCCTAATGGTCACCAGTTATTTTGGGAAGTTGGTTGTCAGGGCAAAGAGACAGATCTGACCTATTTTCATCCCACCCTTTCTCAAGCCTTGCTGGAGCTAGAGCTCAGTGGTAGACCATGGGTTCCCCAAGTCCTAAGGTGAATTCCCAGCATAAAAAAAGAGTTAGTTGTAGCCACCAACCCACCAAGTCATGTGGAAAACTAAGCTATTGATATTGAGACGAGGTCCACTAAAGATAGCTCTTGAATGAGAGAAGAAACTGGGGGTGGTGGCATGTGCCTATAATCCAAGCTACTCCAGAGGCTGACACAGGGGGATGGCAAGTTTAAGGCCAGCCTAGGCAACATAGAAGACCCTATCTTAAAAACTAAAAATTATAAAAGAATGAGGGGGAAAACTGTTATAAATCCAGAGTGATGTCATTGGAATGTAATGATGTTTTGAAGAGCAACCAGCTTTCTTGGATTATAAAACGGGAAAGAAACTGAAATGCTTTCTCTATTTTATTGCTACTTTTTTGTGAACTTTTTTTTTTTTTTTTGGTACCCGGGATTAAACCCAGGGTTGCTTTACCCCTGAGCTACATCCCTGGCCCTTTTTGTTTTGAGAGAGGGTCTTGCAAAGTTGCTTAGGGCCTCCTGAAGTTGCTGAGGCTGGCCTTGAACTTGCAGTCCTCCTGCCTCAGCCTTCCAACTCATTGGGATTTTAGGCATGCACCACTGTGCCTTGGTCATGCCTTATATCTTATATAAGGCCCATCAGTGGCTATTTCAGCCGCTAAATCCACATAACCCTCTTGGCTCTATTCTGCCACCAAATGCAGCTTCCCTCTTGTCTTTCAGTTCAAATTACTGAGAGAGATTACAGCCTAGCTCCATATTTCTAGACAGGGTATAAATTAAACATAATCAAGTGACCAGCATAGGGAGAAGCCGGGAGTGGGGAAGGGGGGCGGGAGGGCGGGTCGATGGGGAAGATTACTCAGCTATATCCATTCAGCAGGGACCCTGAATATGGCAGGAAAATGAACCTTACCCAGGCGTAAATGAAACATTTGTTTTAATGAATCTGAACTAGAACAGAAGCTAGAACTTTTGGGTTTACGACCTTAACTTTTGAAGTTGATATCAAGTGTAGAATCCCCATGTACCTCACAAAGCCAGTGTCAAGGTGAAAGTATGAAGAGTATGGAATTGGCTTAGTGTGGTGATTCCTTTCATCTAAGTGGTTTGCACCTCAAATTAACAACTCTCCATGATTCTAGCATCAAGTCTGCTACCTGCTGAGGCATCTGGTCCTCAACCTGTATCTTTTACCTAGTGCTTACAAATTTCAAAGCACACAGTCTACAGACCAGTGGTGGAATAATGCCCCTTCAGCCCCACAGAAATTGGTCTGCTGTGGAACTCTAAGGAACTCACTATTTTTCCAAAATAACGTATAATGTTTCTATATCTATGTGATTGTTCAAAAGCAAGGGTCAGCAAACTACAGCCTGTAGGCAAGTTGCCTATTTTTGCAGATAAAGTTATATGGGAACATAGCCACAGCCATTCATTAACATGTTGAATAAGGCTGTGTTTGTGTATGATGGCAGAGTTACAAAGCCTAAAATATTTACTACTTGCCCTTTAAGAAAAATTTTGCAGACCCCTCTTCTAGCTAGTTCTAGAAATGATCGGCATGTTTGGGAAAACTCTGGGTTGATGTAAAAGGTTCATAGCTGCAAAGTAATGGTACAATGTTTTCCCAGGCTATTTTTATTGTTTCTTAATTCCTTAATCACTTTATGGATTAAATTTAGAGTCAGAAGTCACTCAGACATCTCTAAAGATTATCTTACTGGCATAAGCTAAAGCACATATTATTAAGTAATTTGATCTAGATGATTGTTTACAGTTTAACCCAAATGGACTTAGTCTGTTCTGGTTATTTATTCAAGGATTATATTTTCTTGCCACATTCACTCAAGAATAATAGTATGTGATCATTTCCTGTGTGATCTGGAATGTGGAGACCTCTCTCCAAGTGCAGCCCTCTGATTTGTTTCCATGACATGGAGTTGGCCTTTAGGTGATGTGATTGAGGTTTCCCAAACAGGATGTTAATTTTCACTCTTCACAGCTGGTGAAATAAAATCCTTTGTATGATTTTATGGGCTTAAGAGCCTCCAATCCTCTTACGCGATCTTTAATTTACAAAATAAATGTTAACTTGGTTTCTTTGTGCATCATTTGCAACAAACTGGTATTTTTTAAGGAGCTCTTCCCAACTCAGGCACTCACACTTAGCTAAGGCAGCCTATTTGGAACAAGTGAGTTTTAGCCAAGAGTTTAATGATAAAAATACATTGCTTGCACAAGTTCTAAGCAGCACTCTGGTGCCTCCTACACAGTTTTGCCAACAAACTCTTCTTTGCCTGAAACATATAGAATCTTTAAGGCAGGGTCCACTCTCTCTCTCCAAGAGGGAAAAGGAAAGAGAAGTTGTGGCTTTTGAAATGCAAAGGACCCTCCACTGCAGTGTCCTCCCACAGGTCCCTGATTCCCATAGTACAAGATGAAAAATGGGAAAAGAATTTTCATGCCAAGACATGCAGCAGTTAACTCTTCTGAATGAGAAAAATGTGTGTTCATGACCACCAAACTGAGACATATAGCCATCACTGCTACTGGAAATTGGGAACTGGGTCTGAGCCAGAGCAGCTGCTCTCTGTGCCTGTCCTGCTTAAGAGGAGACTAGCCTGCAGCCTGGCCTGTCATAGCTTGCCCTGCCCCAGAACCCTGGACTCCCTCTCTGAGGTTTCCACTTGTTCTTTCTTGTTCTACCGAGGAGACTGTCTCTGGCACCTCATCTTTGCTAGGTATCCTGCCTTGGTGTACCTACAACCTGAATTTTCTCCAACATAACATTGAAATTTCTCCTTTACCTGTCTCCCTGGCCTCTTCCCTCCCCCACCTCAAAATCCACCTCATAAATCCAAAGACCATGTAATTTTTGTTCAACAACAAGACTCTTACAAAATTAAAAATTGCAGTTACTTATTCCTCAGTATGTGATCCCACCCCAGGAATCTGATAGTTTTGAATGAAAGAGAAAATGAATGAATAAAGGGACTTCAGACCTGAATGGGGCAAGAACAGCAGAGTTACAGGCAGTTGCATTTCCAACTGCCCCTGGAGTGAGAATTTGCAGTTTGAATGGAAAGAATGCCATCAGGGTGGCCATGACAGTGAGCCTCTGCTTTCCCTTGCTCTCTTCCCACCAAGACTCCCTCAGGCTAAGTGCTACAACATATAACTGATGGAGCTTTTGTTATTCACCCAATTCTTAGAAAAAATCCCTTTATTTCAGCTTTGTGTCCAAAAGTCCAGGCACTTAGTTCCAGATGCCATTGTGTACAACATGTGGGGAGTCTATAGAAAAATTGTACCAGTGGCGGGGGACTTATTTTGATTATCCTATAAAAGTTCACTTTTTGCTCTGTGTCTGATTTCACTGGGGGCTGATTTCTCTTCTAGACCCTGAGTCCATGAAGTCTATACTAATTTGTGCATGTGGGAGAACAGTATTAGCCTATCTTTACCAAGCGTGTACCCTTCTTATTCCTTCCTTCACCCAGACAGCTGGCCTAGTTTGTGCTCCTTACCTCAGAGAAGACATGGGAGAGTAAGAGGTAGAGAAACAAAAGTAACTGCCCTCGAGGGAGGAAAAAACAAAAAAAATAATGACGTAGACAAAATATGGAAGAAAAGATGAGAGTAGAAAAGAGAAAAAAAATTATTGGAGAGAGGAAGTGAATCCATAGGAAAATAAAGAGGGAAGAGATACTGTGGAGTCCTGTGCCCTACTCCTGAGGCTCACTTGGAAGGTCACAGTTCCAAATGTCTTTGAGGACTTGTTCCTTAATCCTCAGTAGAACCCCAGAAAGTTGGCAAGACCCCAGAGAAGAAATAAGTGAATGGTTGGTCCCTGCTAAAGGGAACTGAGGCAGACAGACGTGCTGTTTTCCAGCCCCTGGTAAGACCAAAAAATGCCTTCTTGCGACCAAGAGGATGACAGAAATAGAGGTACTCCTGGGCCTGAATGGGGTCATCAAACTATGAAGGATGTCTCAGTAAAGGCCAGTGTGGAGCAGTGATCTTGAGGCCCATGCTCAGTCCCTCCCCTCCTCCTCTCCCACTGCACACCTTGCATCTCATAAGCCCATTCCAGAAAGTCTTTCCCTACACACGACCCCAAGGAAAGGAAAGGTTGAAAGCCACGAGTTCATGGAGGGTCCTTTTCTAACAGGTGAAAGAAATAGAGGCTTGAAATCAGAAGTAGTTATAGTTCTCACATCAGCATGTGGAACTGTATCCACAGCTTGCAGCTTACTTGTGTTGTATTCAGGGTTGACATTTCTAATAAAGGAGTGGTGCTCAATTAGCCACTTAAATGTCTTCTCAACAGGTGGTCAGGTTCTGGAAACCAAGTGATGGGTATACAGTCCAACAGATGCCATGAAAACAGAGCCAATAAAGAGGGGAAATGTTCTCTCCTAATGGCAAGGGGTCTCTGTTCTCTGCCCCAAGAATCAAGACAAACGATTTGCCACTCGTGGAAACTGCATTCCAACATTAAAAAATAAATAAATAACCTCAAGCATGATCCTAGCTTCACTTTTAGTATGAGTTGATTAAGAAAATATAACTGAAAGCTAAGAGATATTCAGTAACATTGAAATTAATTTATTTTACTCATCATAATGTCATTTATGCATATTCAGAAAGTAACCCATATAGATGAGCACATTTTGCATTCAGTCTACAGAGAGAACATGCACATGGGTTTTCAGATCCCTTGCAGTAACTCTACAGTGCCTAGAGGTCTGAGGTCCACAAATTGGAACCTGCTGGGCCAAATTATTTTAAATTGGTCTTGTTTAGAAAATCCAAATGTATGATGACAGTATCTTGCAGAAATCTCTCTTTTAGTATTCCAGTCTGAGGACTCTGGCAGAAGTAATAGCCTGCTGCGAAACGGATCACCCTTTTTTGTTTGCAAAGTCTTCATACCAGCTGAATCACAGCTTGCTTTGCACTTCTCGTAACACCTTGCAACATCGCAAAATATTTGCTGGAGTTTGGGGAGGGCGGCTGCAGAATTAGTAAACTGAAAGGAGGCCCTCCTTCACTCCCACCCCTGTCAGCACCTTCTGTTCCAGCAGACCGAAAGGCAGCTTGAGAACTCTGATTGCTTCTCCAGAGTATGACGATTCTTGGCACTGTAGCCTGGGGCAAGGATGGAAGCAAAGGAAACATTATGGAAGTTTGCAGGTGCCAGTGCAGAATATTGTCACTTTTCATTGAATGTATAAATGACTTCACGAAGGTAGGTTGTTATGGCAACAAGCATTCCCAACTTTTATATCTGGAAGTAAGGATGGTGTGGGCTATTTCTATTTGGACTATATATTCTGGGTTTAATGAGTAACTACCCATGCTCCAACTCCAAGGTAACCAGGCTCATGCATTGCTAGACCAGAAGGGACCTTAGCAACCATCTAGTTTCACCTCTTAGGTTTGTAGCTAGAGAACCGAGATTCAGAGAAGCATCACTGCATAACTAACATGTGCTGGCCCTGAGCCCATGTTTCCCCACTTAGTTTTCTAGTGCTCTGTTCTTAATACTGCACTGCCTTTCTGAATGAACTCATCCAACTTTCATGAGTAGATAAGAGAAATGGGACCACAGGTAGATAGAAGGTCATTGTCATTTCTCAGTGGTATGTTAAATCAAGTCCTATGGATGTCCTGGCATCTCAAGGATCTATTTTCATCAGAGGAATCCCAGATTCCACATTCCAAGAACTTTTACATATCGAGCCTGATGGACAGCATTGAAGTAGAAGTGACTTGAGGGGACTTGATTTAGTTTTATGATTCCAAGACATATGTAGATTAGCAGTCTGCAAAGAATTAGAATGTACCCTACTTACAGTAAACATAAGATTAACTTCCTTTAGTGATTAAAAAAAATATATCTTTGGGGCTGGGGATATAGCTCAGTTGGTAGAGTGTTTGCCTCACAAACACAAGGCCCTGGCTTCAATCCCTAAAAATAAAAAAATAAAAAAAATTAAAAATTAAAAAAAATTAAAAAATAAAAAAATTTTTTTTTAAATATATATATGTATACATCCTTCAGGTTTTTTCAAGGCCTACTTTCTTGAACAATTCTCACATAAATACATGCAAAAATACTTAGGATAAAAACTTTATCCAGTTAATGAATCACCAGTTCACAGAAAATTTACCTGTTGGAAGTTTCCATAGGCTCTTGTAGAGAAGAAAGGCAGAAGTTTACTACCATTCTTTCAAAAGCAAATCAAAATCCAAAGTTAAAACTAAAAAAATGAAATTAAAGCGTTAATTTACTTTAAAGATACACATGAATACAAACATTTGGTCCTCAAAAGTGTTAAGCAATATAAAAATCACCTGGAGATCTTACTGACATGCAGATTCTGGTTCAGGAGGTCTGGGATAAGAGTTTGTGTTTCTAATAAGCTCTTAGGTGGTGTCAATGCCTCTGGTCCTTGGTTTATGCCTGAGTAGAAAAGGGCTAGTTTACTTGAGGTCTCCCTGGATTTGTTTTCTTTTAATGTCAACTCTGACTTTCAGATCTGTCACTACCCCAGTCACAAGAAATTTTCTGGTTTTGGTATATGTTATCCACTTAGGTGCTACTGTGACCCATATGACCCATGTCATGTCCCCAATCAGATCATAACCCATCTGCATTTACTCAGCCCTGTGTGTGCATATAGTTGCTGAATGAAGATCTACTGATGATTGATTGATCCACCAAATATGATTTCCTCCTTTCTCAGAATGCTTATTCCTGAACTCAACTTAAAATACAAAGAAACATTGAGTCTATTCTTACTCTTATGTTCCCTCCTCTATAAGTTGACTTTTTAGAAATCAATGGCTGTGCAGAGACTACTCACTGGGTCTGTGATAAAATAACAAGTTGTGAGGATTTTTTTAAGGGTGCATATCACAGCAGGAAGCACAGTTACTGATTGTAGTAGCCATCAGAGTGGAAGCACTAGAATATATTGGGAAAGACACAACTTGGAGGCCAACAGACCTGAATTCACTGTCTCAGTCTGTGACCTACAAGTTGTGTATCTTAAGAAAAGTTACTTAAAATTCCTGAACTATAGGAATGCATTGTAAATTGACTAACCTTGTACCTCGTAACAGACAGATGTTATAATCTCAGCAGAATCTCTCCCAAGCAGATCTGGAAATTGAGTCTTTGCGACCCTCCCTCTACCTTGAGAACCCTGGGATAGTTTACGTGCAGGGCATTAGCGCCATCTTGTGGTGTATCACTGCCTAAGTGTCCTTTTATATGTCTTAGTACCTTTGAATGATTTTAATTCCTTCATTTCATGAGACAGGCATTTATGAATGCCTACCATATGCCATGCACTGATTTGGCTGCTAAATCTACAACAGTTAAAAGGTAAACATGCTCCTTTCCTTCAGGGAGTCATCAGGTAGGGAAGATAGAAATTAAATAATTATCCAAATAAAATTTGGATTCATCTTGTCAAAAGTACTACTAAGGAGTATAGGATCCTGTGGGTGTGTAAAAAGGTTATCACAGGGAATTGAAATTGAAGGATAAAAGAGAACTCAGCAAAGAGTTCACATTGGGCATACACCAGCAGATACCCAGCAGCATCTCTTTGGACACAACAACCCCCTTTAGGTTCAGGGTCCTGCCAGTCCACAGGGAGCTCTTGTCTCAGTTGGGCCTTTTTTGATCAGTCACTTAGTGTCTATCGCATCCCACTCTATGCAAGTCACTTTACATACATCACCACTGATTTTTTCCATAGTAGTCTCCTTTCGCAGACTATATTTGGAAAAGTTAAGGAACTTGCACAAAGACATAAAATGACATATCAGAAACAGGATTCACACTCCATCTCTCTGATTGAAAAGTCCATGCTCTTTCCTCTACTTGTGCTGTCTCCCTAATGCCAAGCCCAGCTCTCTTTATGCTGCATGATGCTGCAGAAAGGAAACCATTAGAAGTGCTCAGGGAGAAAGAAAATGCAGAGAAGGAAGGAAAATATAATATTTCAGTGGGTCATATGTGAAGGACAGAGAGCAACCTGCTGACACACCTAGTTATGCTCCTCCAGCATGGTTTTAGAAGAGCAGATCCAAGAGATCTGCTCTACCAGGAAAGCAAATGTCCCTAATAATGCTCCTTATGCTTTTGTGCTTTGAAATAGGTTATAGCTGATACCAAACTAAATGATGTGGGATCCTTTGGAGAAAAGTAGTGATTCTCTTTAAATCTATAGGAAGATAAAGGGATTACTAAGCACCAAGCACCAAAGCATCACTGGGTCAGAAAATACTCACTGGACTGAGAGGTTTCTTGCTACACATGACTTTCAACTTTAAGGTTAGGACATTCCCAGGCAAATTATGACAGTTGGTCATCCTACTAATGGGCCAGACTGAGAGGCTCTGATGTACTTAGGGAGTAAGGCCAAGGCAGGTATTGAAATGTGGGGTCCAGTACAGGGCTTGGTCACAGACTATGGCAGCAAAGCTGAGACAAGGGAGGTCCAGGTCCCTCAGTAAGCACCTTGTTACTCAGTGTTTAGAGTGTCAACACAGAGCTCCAGCTCTGGGCCTTGTGGGCAGAAATGACTCCGGGCTCAAGGCAGTAGAGTCAGGTCAATCAGCTTCCTCATCTGTAAAACAGAATGAATGATAGCACCTGTCACTTAAATAACTTGTGAACTCTAGTAGTTAATATGTCTAAAGTGCTCAGCATGGTGCCTGGCCCCTAGGAATACAGGAAGCGTCACCATGGAATCCTCGGAAAGAGAAAATTAGTGGATGACTCTGGGTGGATCCCATCTTCTACAGCTATTTTCCCCATCCACAAATGGAAAATCAAAATCCCTGACAAAGCTTCCAGAAAAGACAGAACAGGACACAACCACCAAGGAGAGAATTCATGGAGAATAGTTAGGAACTTGTGCTCTAGAAGCAAATGAACTGGGTCACAGCCAGCTCTGCCATTTAGATGTTCATTTATTTATTTCACAAACGTTTATGAGCCACGCACTATTCTGAACCCTTTATACATAGCAGCTCATTTAATTATCATGACACTCTCATGAAGTAGGAACTGTCATTCCACTTTACAGTCAAGGAGACAGAGGCACAGGGTGGTTATATCTTGTTCAGCTCATGCAAGGAGCCAGAACCTAAAACAAGTTAATTTACATTTCTGTTCCCTTTGTTCCCCTTAAGAAAATGGGGATAATACTTTATCTCATCAGACATATTAAATGACCTAATCTATATAAAGTTCTTAGCAAAGTAAGCCCTTATACTTAGGTTAGGCAGTAGTTAGTAATGAGCATTGAAATGCAATCAATAATGTGGCAGGGTCACAGGTGTTCTTTAAAATGCTTTTAAGGCTATTGAATAAGAGTAACTTACAGAAAAATAACAGGTGTACTAACTCGTGAGAATAAACATGGAGAAACAAAGGGAACCAATTAAGAAATATGGCAAAAAAGGAAAGATCAATGGGGCTAACTCCTGACAGGGTCTACTGAAGTCAATATAAGAGTTAGGATTTATGGCCAAGGTTTCTTAATGCATTTCAAAAGGGAAATTCATTAATAGCCCAGGCGCACTAAGATGAAGTCTGCCAAGTCATTGACTCTGTGACTTACATTAATAGAGGACTGACTTGTAGATTAAGCCCCTTTTCCCCCCTGAGCTGGGCACTAGGACAGTTCCAGTAAGGACCAACTAGGGTCAAAAACTCCCCTACCCCCACCCGACATGGAGGAGTTGAACATCTGGTTGGTGAAGACTGCAGAAGATGGACAGCAGTTATCCTGACAACCATCAACAAGAGTAAATTTGGAAGCAGCATTGTTTCCTTTGCCATGCTCTGCTTGGAGATGACCCACTCTCTCTTTCAAGTGTTACTTTACTTTCACTCACAATAAAATTCTCTTGCTTGACTTTTGTGTCTGACTTTAAATTTTCTTTTGTCAGGACACAAGAACCGAAGTTTGGAGCTTCAGCTTTCCCCTATCCTATGACACTTAAATTCCAAGTAACTTAGGGTTCAATTACAGTGATAAGATATGTATTCTGTAACTATCAAATATTAACTGGCATTTAAGAAAATGGCCAAATAAGCAATAAAAATCTGGCATGGAACAGGGAGCTTAGGAGCAGAAGGGGACTAAAAGATCCTGTTTGCAGAGAGAATTATAGGCCTTTGAGGGGAAATGGTGAGGACTTAAAGATTGACAATTGGTTCCCAAACTCCAGCTTTAAAACCTTGCCTTAGGGAAGAAGTCCTAGGTAGCCCGGATAGAGAGCTGAGGCATGCCTGGACAGTTCACACCTGGGGCCTGCTCTGTGCAGCTGGGGAGGCCCACAAAGGCAGCCCATTTTTGCCTCCTGCTGCAGAAGACCCAGGCAGGGTCATGACTTCAGCCCAGCATCTGGATTTCTGCCATCACTGCACCCTTCCTGTTTCAAAACCACTGCACTGGTGCCATTTCCTAGACTCCGTCCCTCTAGAAGCATCTTTGGATTATTGACACTGGCCTCTCTCCTCACCTGCTGTATTTTTTTATTGTGTCTCCTGGTTCCAGGCAAGACATTCCATTCACTGTATCAGCCCCAGGGTGGGGAGCTCATGGGCCAAGAGGATGGGCCAGATAGGGATCAGGGTGAGGTGAGAGGAGTCTCTTATCAGAGATATGCGGATGCTACTCACAATTAGCTCTAAAGTCCTACCACTTGCCCCACATTTTTCATGAGATGGAAGGTAAAACCACATTTTGAAAATCTAGTAAGACTTGTAATCAGCAGCAGGAGAGAACAAGGCCCCTCCTCCAGAGCAAAGTGACAAGATCAGTAAGCATTGGGTAGACAGTGCTGTCCAGCCAAGCCAGGATCTCTTTCCTCCTCTCCCACCTCTTAAAAAGGGACAGGAGCTGTGCTCTTGGATTCGGAGAATTCTTAACTGTGCTGTTTGCCTCTGAATGGATTCTCTGTCTCCTAAGACTTTTGGATAGATGATTTGCTGCTAAAAACAAAACAAAACAAAACAATACAAAACAAAACAAAACACCAGACTGAAATTTTAATGACACTTGTTTTTTGTTTTTATGTATGCTAGAGATGAAAATATCTATTACACAAATCAAGGACACTGCTCCCAGGACATTGCCAAGCACCTTTGACATGGGGCCTATAACACAGAACCATTTTTAGAATTGCTACTTTGGTGGCTGGCATAGGACTGGCAGGTCCCTCTCCACCCAGGCTTCAGGAACTTGGGTGTGTTCTTTCCTTACTTAGCTCTTGGGCTGCAGGAGAGGGCGGTGTCTCTCTGGACTTCATTGTTAGGCAGGCAGCCATGCTTTGGAGGACGGAAGCTGAATGCCCTGCTCACTTTTCCCTGGGATCTGCAACTGCTCAGTGGTCTCTGGCCTTGCCTAAGGAACCTTCCACTGATGCATTCTAAGGCATAACTCTCTTCCTGCAGCTGCTATCGTCTGCGTTCTCTCAGAGGCCTCTTCTCAATTTCTTTTTTCTTTTTTTAAGCTGGGAAGAGAAGTACTTCTGACCTTCCTTGTGGAAAGGCCTTTTCAATCAATCCACACACCACCCCAACCTCCTACCTGGCTCCTGCCCATATCTTCTTTCACCATGCCCTTGACTTACCTGGGCTGCCTAGGATGTTCCCATGTAGACTGCATTTCAATGCAGATCTGAGTTGAGCCTGTTTACAAAACAACTTATTTAATTTTTGTTTATTGTGATTTTAAAGGTCAGGGAGAAGGATAAGAGTACTGAGGGAAGGAAAAGGGAATGGACATTTATTGAGCCCCTAGAGTTCTTGAGATTGATACCTCCCACACATTGACTTACCCATCCTCACAATGATTTGGGGAGGTGTTAATCCCCCAATTTACAGAAGAGGAAATAGAGGTTAAATACTTCACACAAAGTCTCAAGGTCAGTCAACAGAGAAGCCAATTGCTAATTTGCTCCTCGCTTAGTGTAAAAATTAATGAAAAATTTCTGAATGTTTCAGCGTAAAAAAAAGAACCAAAAAAACAACTTCATGAAGCAGTCCATCAAGTAGGCTGGGACCTGGGGCAAGTCAGTGAACCTCTCTGAGCAATAATTTTAACATCTTTAGACTCAGGAAGCTGTTCTAGAGTTCCCAGGGCTTCTGATCTAGTCTTTAATTGCCCTTGTAATGAAAAAAAAAAATTACTTCCACCAGTACAGTCCAAATCTCTCAAGAATCGAAATAGTACTACCAGGAAATAAAAAGGAGTGCATCAGGAGTTACCTCCTTGATCCCTGTGGGGTGGCAGCTCTGCTAAATCAGGATCCGCAGGTGGGCAGGAGGATGAGAAAACAGAACTAAAGAGCCTGGGTTTCTACATCACCACCCTCCCCCACCACACTGCTCCTCCACCCCAGCCACTGCAGCCTGCATGCCTGGCCCCTGCTCCCTGCAGTGGCTCCCCATGCAGCTTTTGCGCTTCCTGAAGCTGGCTAAGCACCCCTGGAAGAGCCAGGCCTCACCATGCATGGTCCCTGGTCAGGCCCTGCTTCGAAAAGTGGGCAGAACTTGCATGGCCTCCCTCACCCCATGGAAGAGCCTTGTCCATATGGAGGAAATAAGATAATATTTATAGAAAACAATAAAATCTACAACAGTATTGCACACCTTGAAATTCTAGGGGCCATAAACTGGAAGGGTATTTTGGGAGAGGGGGTACCGGGGATTGAACTCAGGGGCACTTGACCACTAAGCCACATCCCCAGCCCCATTTTGTATTTTATTTAAGAGACAGGGTCTCACTGAGTTGCTTAGCACCTTGCTTTTGCTGAGGTTGGCTTTGAACTTGCCATGCTCCAGCCTCAGCCTCCCAAGTCATTGGGATTACAGGCTTGTGCCACCGTGCCCAGCTGGAAGGGCATTTTTATACAAGCATTTGTGCTTGCCTGGACTAGGCAGAAGGAAGATCACACACACACTCATACATATGTGTACATACACACATTTGCCTGTATGTGTACTGACTGTCTCCTTGGGATTTCCTAAGCCTTTCACATGAAGCCTCCACCAGCCCCAGGAAACTGTACTTATGAACTCCAATTCTACTAGAGCATGCCAGCATTTCAGGGCCAAGTTAAGACTTTTAAATAGCTATGGACTAGAGTCTGACCTCAGAGCAGAGTGGACAAAGGAGAAGCCAGGGAAGCTGAGATAGCAGGGAGGCTACAGCCTACTCCTTGCACATCCATGTTCTTCTCTCCTCCCCAGATCCCCTCACCCCACATGCCAAAAAGATTAAGTTTCAGAATGAGTAACTGCATAGGAGAAACACAGTCATTGAAACTTTTTTTTCATGAAAGCATGCCTCATTCTTGATTTGGGATGACCACCAGAGGCAGTATTACAGCTTAGGTCAAGTTTTCTTTGGCACCCCGCATCTCCCTGCTTATCCTCTTTGTTCCCATCCCAGCCCTCCTCAGGCACCTAGCCAAGCAGCTCTGTGCAATTCAACTAAATTTATAGGACACTACGCCACTTGGCACCATGCTGAGAAAGACAAAGTCATTCTGGTACCAGGTCTGTTGCAAGCTCTGTGACCTTGGGCTCCTACAGAAACTGTGTTCTTGCTCCACCTTACAGAAACTGGAAAGATGCAAGAAAGAAGATGAGGAAATTAGGCTCAAATAAAAAGCTCTCATGCAGAGACTGCAAAGAAACACATGTATGTATGCTTTAATAAGATGTCGAAGGCAGGTGTCTTTCATTTTCTTTACTTTTTTCTGAGACAGGGGTCTCACTGTTGCCCTTAGTGATAGTTCTTCTGCTCTAAACAACTTTTTCAGTTGACCACAATACAGCAGTCCCCTTTATCTTTGGTTCAGCTTTCCCCTCAAATACAGTCCAAAAATATTAAATGAACATTCCAGAAATAAACAGGTCATAAGTTTTAAATAATTATTATAATTGTTCTACTTACAATCATTTATTGCAGTTAATCTCCTATTGTGATTAACTTATAAACTTTATCATAGTTATGTATTTATAGGAGAAAGCATAGTAAATATAGGGTTCAATACTATTTGTGGTTTCAGACATACACTAAGGATCTTAGAATATATTTCCTGTGGATGAGGCTGGACTACTATAGTCTCAATTTTATTTGATGAGAGCTTCTGTGATAATACCTTAATTCTATTTTTATTAACAGCTAGTTTGTAGAGGCTATAGAGATACTGTGTGCTGGGCATCCTGGAGGGGCAGGGCTTGAGTCAGGCATGTTGATGTGTGGAAGGACCAGGCTGGGGAAGGACACAGGGCATTGGCCCATGTCTAGGTACAGGAACAAGGGGGATAGGGTCAGACCTCAGGAACCTGTAAAGAATAAGCAACAGAATGCAGAATTGGATAGATAGGATAGAGGAGAGGAAAATATATTTGTGAAGCACTGGTAAGTGTAGCATGTGATTCCATACTGTGCATAAATTTATTTCATCATAACAAACACTTGAGAAGGGTATTATTATCTTGATTTTCAGATGATCACCAAGCCCCAAAAGGCTGCCAATGCAGCAGTGCTTACCAAGCTGGGAGCAGTGGTTTCCCAGCCTCTGACAGGGTTCATGGAGGGAGTTGATTTATTTGCTTAATCTAAGATAGTTAATGGTAAAACATAGATTCCAATCTACCTTTCTGTCTTCAGTGCCAGAGAATGCTCTTTTCATTTTGTCTTACCTACCTAGTTACTATTTTATCAACTTGCTAAAAAATTTTTATGAACTGTGTTATATCTGCATATGATATAAACTATATATAACTATGTATCTATGTATTATGTATAGATCGATCGATAGATAGATAGATAGATCTACACAGTTGAAGAAGAATAAAGCAAGCACTGGTGAACCTGCCACCCACTTAGGACACAGAGTATTGCTAATGCTATTAAGCCCCCATGTGCCCCTCCCTGCTGGCAACCCCCACCCTTCCCACCCCCAGAGGTGACCACAATGCTGAAATGTGTACCGGTGATTCTTTTGTCCTTTATAATGTCCTCACATATATTTGCTGAATAATTTCCATTCACCCCTCCAGATCCATTCCCAACCTTGTCTACCCTGCCCCTGTGGCCCCTGAGGCTGATGATCTACTGCGTGGGGGGATCCCTTGATCTTGGGCTCCCTGATGGGTTTTGCCAAAGTGAAGCAATGAAAGGACAGGGAGAGGGAGGTCCTGGCTCTGTTCCCCTGCTCCCTCCCTGCTGGGTCCCTGGGATCCTGAGAGGCAGCCCTCTCAGAACAGGCCTAGACGTGGGCTCCTTCAGGCCTGTGGATGGTGAAGCATCCTGATTGCTCCATGATTCCTAGGGTTCTGTACCATCCCTTGCTGTTTTCCTCAACCTAATGTTTTTTGGCCTTTTCTAATTCATTATCACCTCCCTAAGTGGCCTTTCAGAAGTTTTTTTCCTAATCATTTCACTGACATGAACTTTTAATCCCACACATGTGCTATTATCTGTTTATGTATTGTATATAAACCTGTGCTTCATATATGAAAAGAATATTATTTTTGTCACCCACTGGGAACAAATTTGCACCCCTTGGGAGTGGTATTGTTCTCATCAAGAATGTTATGAACTAAAAAAAAAAAAAAAAGAATGTATGCCTTAACTCAAACCATGTTTTTGTAGAGTCTGCTTAATAAATTCTCCATCATCCAGTTTGAGTGTGCCATCTCCATCTTGCCAGGACACTCACTAATTCATAGACTAATATATTTAATGATATGTATTGCCAATATAATAATATATTAAATAATATACATTTATCAATATATTGTAAATAATATATTTTAAATTTTTCCAGGCTTTGTTTGATCTTTATGTAAATGAAACAACAGCATATTTTTCTTTGTCCTACTTTTATCATTCCATATTTGTGAGACTCAGCCACATTCATGGTGCAGTTATTGTTCATTTTTACCACTATGTAGTATTGCTTTAAAGAACACACAAAATTTATATGTTCATTTAAGATGATGGAAATCTGGGTTGGTTATTCTGAACATGTGGCACAGAACATTCTTGCACACATCTCCTGGTTTAGATATAAATACAGCTGTAGATACAGATTTACACACATATTCATGGACACACATAAGGTCTCTAGGGTGTATACCTGGTAGCAGAATTGCTGATTCATATGTCCCGCCTACTTTTCTCCTTACCAGGAAATGCCAAATTGTTTTCCTGTAACTATAATAATGTATACTCATATTAATAGGGTATGAGATTTCCATTTGCTCCATGTTTTTCCCAGCATTTGTTATCATCAGACTTGTTAATTCTTGCCTATCTTTTAGGTATGAAAAGTTACCTTGCTATAGATTTGCTTATTATTGGCAGTCTAGGCACTGTGTTCCTTATTTGGTGGCTGTTTGTGTTTCCTTTCCTGTGCATGTCTATGTCTTTTTCTATTTGCAGTTGGGATGTTTCACTTTTTGTCACTAATTCATTGGTGTCCCTCATATATCTTTGACCAGTTACATAGACAGCAAATATTATTCCCAAACTGCATCATCTCTTTATGATGAATCTTGATGAATGTAAGTTTAAATTTTTAATGTAGAAAAGTATATGAATCATTTCCTTTATGGTTTGTGTCTTTTGTGACTTATCTGAGACATTCTTTCCTTTTCTGAGTTCTATAGTTGTTTTAAAAGGTATTTATAAATATGCCTTTTAAGCTGGACTTGGTGGTGCATACCTATAACCCCAGTGGCTTGGGAAACTGAGACAGGAAGATGGTGAGTTCAAAACCAGCCTCAGCAACTTAGCGAGGCCCTAAGCAATTCAGTGAGACCCTGTCTCAAAATAAATAATACAAAGGGCTTGGAGATGTGGCTCAGTGGTTAAGCGCCTCTGGGTTCAATCCCTGGTGCACACACATGCACACTCACACAAATTGTGTTTTTTATATATAAGTTTTCATTTTTTAATATATGGTTGGGAATCATTTCATTTTTTTCCATATATATGGAAACTAATTTTCCAGAACCACTTATTGAATGGGCCACCATCCCTTTTTGCCTCCTCTGTCATGTATTTATATATGTATGGTCTGTTTTTCCTGTTTTCTCCTGTTCCATTGGTTGTCTATCCCTACACCAACAACACAGCTTGAATTTTTTTTTAATTTAAAAAAAATTAATTTTTTTAGATGTTGATAGACTTCTTATTTTATTCAATTTTTTTTTAAATGTGGTGCTGAGAATTGAACCCAATGCCTCACACATGCTAGGCAAGCGCTCTACCACTGAGTCACAACCCCAACATCCAGAGCCTGAATTTCTAAAGATTAATAATAAGTCTTGATACCTCGTCTCTTTCCTTCTCTAGTGGCATCTTGCCTGTTCTTTGCTCTTGGCTCTTCCCTGGACAAATTTTTAACAGTTAATCAGATTCCAAAAAGAATGTCATGGGTAGACAGCAAGGACAAGGATGAGCACTTACATGCAGAGCAAGGACACTGGGGTAACCGTACTGGGGCACAATAGCATCTGAACCAGGACAGCTGGTGTCAGAGACTGGGCATGTCTGAAGTCAAGGGGTCAAGGTCTCTGGGAGCCAGAACATGACTACCCTATATATGGGAAAGCTTGGGCATTGTCAAAATATCCTTTGTGCCCAGTGGTCGAAGGACATCATGAAAGTACTAAACCTTTATTATAAGCATTCTTATCAAGAGGTTTATTAAGGAACCAGAATTATTTATTCTGAAGAAGGAAAAAAAAACAGAAATGACTTAATTGTTGAATACTGCTCTAACTAGGAAGATCAGTGAAAATGGAAACAAGGCCAGTGTTGGGAATTGAGACCCATAGGGATCAATTAGCACCATTAGGAGAAAAATCTGGCTGAATCCATAGCAATGGCCTTTTTCTCCCAAAGAGAATGAAGGTGGTTCAAATCCAAACCCATGCCCTTTACTGGGGTATGTTTTGTTTGTATATAAGATAACATTTATTAAGCATTTCCTATGGGCCTGGCTCTCTACTAAGCCTGTAACATGTATAAACCCATTTATTTATTTATATATTTTAAAAAATGTATATTTTTAGTTGTAGGTGGATACAATATACCTTTATCTTTTTATTTTTATGTGGTATGAGGATTGAACCCAGGGCCTCATGCATGCTAAGTGAGCGTACTACCACCGAGCCACAACCCCAACCCAGTATTAACTGATTTAAATGACTCCCCTACCCCAAATCAACTCCAAGTTGATTGATACTCATGATTGATACGTCAATATTTTTTCTGTGAAGAATAGATCACTGAGGAAAGTTGAAGGGTTTCCTTTATGTGTAGACCTTTGATACCCACTCCTCGAACTGGACTTCTGGGCATTTTCCTAGTGAACATGCTTATTTGACCTGCATGAAGAAATGTAAAGCCAGGAGCTAGGTTATGCCATTTAAAAACCAAAACATGCTCATAGTCACTACATTTTCGCTGTGGAGACAAGGCAAGAGGAAGGGAGGTGCAGGAAGATGGATATTCTAGATCAAAATGCCTGGAGTACCCATTATGTCCTCCACAGAGGCTGTGTGAACAAGGACACCTTGGCCCCTTGCTCCAGGCCAGGAAGTCCATGGTATCAGACGCCAAGTCTTGGCATCAAGGATTTTCCAACAAGAAAGGCAGCCGCCTAGAATCTTTTGTGGAGCAAGACAGGTTATAAATAGACCTATAAATTTTTTTTTTTTTTAACCAGAAGGCAACAGGCTTAGCACAGCTATTCTTCCCTTTGGTTCTCCTCCCTGCTTTGCTTTGCCTATCAAATCCCTGCTACCAGGCAGAGCCATCTGCATACCAGCCAATCTGCTGCAGCAGCCTCAGGAGGGCCAGGCTGGAAACTGCTTCTTTGATGACTTCAGATTGTGACCTTGCTTGTGGAAAAGAATAAATTTTCCTATCTTACCTCTGGCTAATTGGGCAGGAGGTAGAGGAGACAGAACTTGATTATACAATTTGTCACCTGTGACTAGATCACTAAGGTATCCCTTGCAGAGGCAGGCTTCGGTTTTAGTGACAGAGCGGAAAAAGGCCCTGAGCCCTGGAACATGCAGCCCAGACTTGCTCAGGGGGGTTTTCTACTCTGAGAGTAGAAGATGGGGTATTTTACTGGCCAAGTTACATGTGGTTTGTGGTATGTGTGCATATGTGTGAGCCACACAGACAGACAGACAAAGATACAGAGACAGAGAAAAAAACAGATTGATTTCATTTGCATTTGAGCATGCAAAAACTAGAAAGTCATTTAGCTTACTGCTCTCAGTCTTTGTTGTACATCAGTGTCACCTGGAAGCCTGTTAAATCACTGATGTCTGGGTTCTGCTCCCAGCACGTTTGATTCAATAAATCCAGGTCAGGACCTGAGAATCTGCAATTCTTCTGAGCCACCAGGTGATGCTGATGCTGCCAGTCTGAGGAGCACTCTTTATAAACCACCAACTTTGTCCAACCTCCTGATTTCAAAAATGAGGAAACCGTAGCCCAATAGTTAATGAAAATACCTGAACGAAGGTGCACAACTGATTATTGGCTAAAGCCAGACTAGACCAGAAGCTCCTAGATTCCTATTCTGGTGCTTATCCTACCACTTCAGACTGGCACATGACCAGAATGCCAGGGAGGTGCTATTCTAATAATAAACATACTTTCCTTTATGACTGAGGATGGCCAGTCTCCATGCTGTTTCCTCTTCCTCTGCCTTCCCTGGTCCAACATAACTGGCTCTGCCGGCTCAGGACAGAAATAGCCCAGCCCAACCCACTCACCCACTGTCCAGTGGAGCCGAGAATCAGATCATGTTCCCACAGCCAGGTGCCCACTCCTAAGGACCTTGTTTCTACTTTCATCCTCTAGTGTCCTTGTTGATAAACGAGCCAGAGATGGGAGGTCTCTGCAGTGACCACTGGGCATGCACATTGGCCCTCTTTCTACATCCTCCATGTTCATCATCCTCCATGAAATATCAGATATGGTGTCTGATATGTCACTTCATTGTCCTGCCTCTTCTGAAGCTGAAACTCTCCTCTGGATAATCCCCCCATCGTGAGGCACTAGGATTTTTTTTTTTCAGTTACTAGTACTATTTATTTATTTATTTTCTGAGAAAACAAAAATAATAAAAAAGCATGACATATCAGAATCTATGCGATGTAGTTGAAACAATGCTTAGGAAGGTTCATAGAATAAATATCTGTAAAAATAAATTTTTTTCTATACCATCCATACTTCCTCCATTCTTTTCTTATCCCCCCCCCATAACCCTCCCACCCCCCATTATGTATCAGCATCCACTGATCAGAGAAAACATTCGGCCTTTGGTTTTTTGGGCTTGGCTTATTTCACTTAGCATGATATTCTCCAACTCCACCCATTTGCCAGCAAATGCCATAATTTTATTCTTCTTTATGGCTGAGTAATATTCCATTGTGCATATATACCACAGTTTCTTTATCCATTCTTCAATTGAACGGCATCTAGGTTGGTTCCACAATCTAGCTATTGTGAATTGAGCAGCTATGAACATAGATGTGGCTACATCCCTATACTTCGCTAATTTTAAGACCTTTGGTTATAAACCGAGGAGTGGGATAGCTGGGTCAAATGGTGGTTCCATTCCAAGGTTTTTGAAGAATCTCCATACTGCTTTCCAGAGTGGCTGCACCAATTTGCAACTCCACCAGCAATGTACAAGTGGCACTAGGACTTTGTTGGTCCTCACCCTTGGGCTGGAGTGTTGAGCTATACTCAAACCTGATGACTGGGGCCTGCAGTGCACAGGTAAACCTCTTCCATGATGTCTGTCTACCTAGAGGTCTTCTGAGCTCTGACTGCTCCTTGAATTCCCTGGGACTATGTTCTGGGATTGGAAAACTCAGGCTCAACCTGGTCTGAAATCAAAGCTGAGATTGGCCTTAAAGTACTTGTACATCTGTCACAGGCACTTCCAGGTCAGCTTCTGCATTGGATAAGTTCCCCAGTCCCTTCTCATCCTAACCACTCTCCTTGTTTTTTTGATTTTTTGAGGGAGATCTAGCACAAAAATGTCCCACAGAGGGCAAATGCTTCAAGTGATTTTTTTCCCCAGAATGGGGAAGGAACACGAGGGACCCATCTACAGTAATAACTTGAAGGCCTCTTTTGATATGAAAGAAGACAGAGTAGGCTACATTGTTCTGTATAAAGAATTGGTAGAGGTTGGGGATTTCACTCAGTGGCAGAGCACTTGCCTAGGACACACCAGGCCCTAAGTTTGGTCCTTGGCCCTGAAAAAAAAAATTGGTAGATTTTGGAGGTGATAGAGAAAATACAAAAAGAGATACTGGGGAAGGTTGGAATCGTTGAGTGACATTGGTGGTTAGAACCTAGGTGAGGCAAGTCCAATGAGAGAGTCCTTACATGAAGTGGCCAGAGAATTTTCCTTGCTCACTTTTTCTGCTGTGGGACAATCTGACCTCCTCCTAGTTCCAAATCTTGATAGATTTGTATAACTTTTGTGTGATGGAATGGGGCAAGAGAAAAACAGTACACAGAGCGTGATCTGGTCCAACCCACATGTGGCTAGCAGCTCTGTATCTTGCTTCTTGGCTCTAATCTGCTAGAACATCAGAGGAGTGAGTGGTGGCCAATTGTGAGACCAGAAGAAGTAGGGAGGAGTGCTTGACACAGCTTCCAGGTGGGGACTGGCATGACACATAACCTCTGTTTGTCGATGGTACTGGAAGTGTCTAAGGCTACTTTGAAATGCTGGTGATGGGTCATTCTGATGTTCATCACCACTCTAGACATTTGAGAGAACTGGACTGACGAGCAACACAGTAAACTCTAATGTAGATCCAACTAAGTTGGAATCTGCTCCCTTGGTAAGTAATTTGGGGGAGATCATTCTCCCTACCCCCTGTCTGTGAAAAAACAAATCAGGAGTAGAAACAAGGGGGCAGGAAGAATATTTAGACTTTGTTAAGGAATAATTTGTTACTAAAAATGTTTATCACCTTAAAAAATAATTTGGAATAAAGTCATTCATAATTTGAAGGGATTTGTGGTTTAAAGAAGAAATTTTTAAACCCTCAATCCTTTTTTGAAATCTGGTCTGAGGATAGTTCCAAACCTCTTCCCAACCCCTTGTTTCCCTCTAGATTTTATCCCCTTATTTCTCCCAAGCAGGCCTTGCACAGTGGGGAGATGATATGGAAAGGCGGGTTGCCATTTCTAAAAGGCTCCCCAAAGTATCCTGGAATGGGATACATTTTCTTTCTCCTTTCCAAATAAGTGTCAATCATCAGGGCTGGAGTGGATGGTTAGGATATTGCAGTGGGAATAAAGGGAGGTGGGAAGAGGGTTCTTGTTGAAAACATTCCCCTTCTTTATTTGTTCCCAGGCCAAGGGCTGCTGGAAAGTGTCTCTCAATGCACCTTGGTCCTTTTCCTGAGAAAGCCAAACTTGGAAATGACTAGCAGGTCTAATTGTGCCTCTGTGGAATCCAAATTCTGGAAGGAGTCAAAGAGAAGTCTGGAGGCCTCTGTCTGGAGAGAGCCTAATGGATTAAATCCAAGCCTTGCACGGACCCAAAAAGCTGTCAGGGTGCCTGGGCAGCGCGGAGCTGATCTGGACGATGCATTCCAGATGGTTCGCCCACTTTCCTTGAGTTTGGGGCCAGTTGGAGCTCCCAGGCGGTCTCCCAAGGTAGACCCCCAGAGGGCTCTGGGCAACTGTCCAGATGGGAGGGACCAGGCTAAGGATCACTGTGGCAGGCTCAGAGTTAAAGGGATGGGCCCCCTCCTTTGTGTTGAGCATCTGGATATCATTTCTCAAGCTATTAAAAACACTAACTCTGCTAAATACAGCCAATTCATTTAAAAAAAAAAAAAAAGGCACTTGGGGGATAATTCCAGGCCAAGCAGTTGCCCCCAGATGGATCCATATAATTTGGGGGTATTTGATAAGCTGAAGCTCAGAGAAGGGGCTCCAAAACTCTAATGGGTATCCAGTGGCCACCCCAGCCCCCACCTCCCAGCTTCATCAATCAATGATTGCCACCAAGTGCAGAGACCCCAGGGCAATGCCAGGATGCTGTGATTTATTTTACTGGTTTTTTGTTTTTTGGGGTTTTTGTGTTTTTTTTTAAGCTTGTACAAAATATACAAGACAGATGTGGAAGATTTCCTTCCACATTCAAGGCTTTCAGACTAGGTTACAGAAAATAAGCACAAGGCACAGAGAAGGGACAGGAAAAGTATGTGAGAGAGCAGAGAGAAGGAACAGATCAACATGCCACTTGAAATTCCCAGTGGACTCCACAGTCTGAATCCTCTCTGGCCATGATAAAATTCTTTCCTATAAAAAGCAGGTCATTTGCCTGTGGTCCTGTTGCAGCCACTTGGCTGGATGGTAACCTGAATTCAGTCAGCTAAGAAGAGCCTCTTCTCTCAGGGACCTGGGCTGGGGGAGGCAGGAAGAGCCTCTGCCTCATGAGTATCCATGGTTAAATGGGAGAGAAATCTCCCCTGCTCTTAGAAAATCTTGGCCTATGAGGCAGTAGTTCCCAGTGCCAGGGAGTATATTCAAAGCACATGCTAAACAATTCCAAGGGAAAGGTGTCCACAAACATTAAAGGCATACGGTGAAGGAGTGAGCTAAACAGGTTGGGATCAATTGGAAGGAAAATTGTTGCTAAGAGAGAAAATCCTGTCCAACCCAATAGTTGTATGCAAAGGAAGTCCAGGCCCTGCCTAACCACTCCAATTTCTATTCTGTTGCTTTTGAACTGCACTTTAGTGAAGCTATATTGGACACATCTAGAAGGTACATATCAGAGAATTAATATCTTACATATTCAATTAATTTCCTAAAGCTGCCTTGCTTGAAGTGTGGACATGTCTTATATATACAGTAGTCTTCCTTTAAACAAGGTTTTGCTTTTCATGGTTTCAGTTACCTGTAGTCAACCAAAGTCTGAAAATATTAAATAGAAAATTCCAGAAATAAACAATGTACAAGTTTTAAATTCTGCATTATTTTGAGTAATGTGATGACAATATAGCACTATTTAACTCCATTCCTTCCAGGACTTGAATCATCTCTGTTCAGTGTATTTACACTGTGTGCTACCTGCCCATTAGTCACTTAGTAGCTGTCTCAGGTATCAGATTGACTATTGCACTATTGCTCAGTGCTTGTATACAGGGTTTGGTACTATCCTTGGTTTCAGGCATCCATGGGGGATCTTGGAACATATTCTGTAAATATAGGGGAGTCTACTATACATTTCCCAACTCTACAAACTACCAACAATGGTGAAAAGCATGTCATGTTTCCTGCAATTTCTATCCTAATTCACATTGGGAGAAAATAATGGCATTTAGTACATCAATGTCTATTGTGAATATATCAATATGCAAAAACAAATAAAATACATAGATTATATATTGCAAACGTAGTGATATAACCTTATGTGACATATCCACACATTCCTAACTGCTTAATCTATGTCCTCATAAGTCATGTGAGAGCATTGTTACTCCCATTATTCAAAGATCTAATTTGACCCTGGTTTTCCTGGATGCCTCAGCATGTAAATCTATAATCTCAAGCTCAGATCCTTGGCAAGGACTTTTCTAGGTTTCCCAACAATTCCTTTAACTCTCTGCTGTATGCCAGGGTTTTATTGATCAATGTGAATCCCACTCATGACAGCTGTGCTGTGAAATACCAGTCCTGTTAATAATTTGATGCTGGGTTCTGTTCTTGTCAACTTGGAGTCAGAATTCAGGTCTAAACTCTCTCTCCTTTTACTATACTAGAAAACTGATAGACTCTCAAATACCACAAACAATGCTTCCCTGAAACTCATCCCCCTCATGGTAGCAGAGGCATATCATGAGCATCTCCCAATCCTTCTGAAATAATAACATTGTTGTGATAGGCACATAAGGAAATGACAAGTATTTTTTACTTCAGATTTAAAGGAGGGTATTTTGATATTGTTTTCCAGATGGGGAAACTAACATGGTAGAGAATTTCCTTAGATTGGTTGTTTCATTTTTTTTCTTAGTTGAATTTTTTCAAGCGGTACATATAAGCATTGTTTTGCTGTAGTTCTTTATGTGACCTTGTCTTGCACATCCCTGGTAAATGGCAGCATAGATCTTCTGCAGATACTGGTTGTGTTACTGGCAGTGGTCCTAGGAATCTGGGGGTCATGTTGTATTTCTCAGCTCTTTTATTCTTGCATAAGAATATTTTAAGTAAGTCACAAAACATAGTGAAAGTACATAGAGGTTTATTAGAAGAGAAAGGAGAAGACATGCTCAAGGGAGAGGATGGGACCTCTCAGAGAGGAAAGCAATGTGGGGCTCCTTTGTTCCTTTGTTTTATTGGGGGTTTTAGGAAAGTTTTAGAGAGTACTACCAAATTACCACCTCTCAACTTTTGACTGACAGTAGGACTGCATCAGAGTTTTAAGTCCCAACTGTGCATGAATTTACCCACAGGTACCCAAGTAAAATCCATGGATCTATGGTATGTGTTGGGGGGAGGGGTGGATTTTACTGTTATAATTACATGCTAAAGATTTAAAGTCAACTTTCAGTCACATTGGCCCACACTGACCCATCCCAATTGGAGTTTGTTTTTTGTCTTTGTTTTATAGATTTTATGTTCAGTGGGCTTTATTTTTAATTATTCTGTTTCCCTGGGTCTTGGAATCTGTAGTATATATAAAGATCACAAAAGTTCCTCCTTCAGGGTGATTTGTGTTGTTATCGGCAGGGAGGAGTCTTCAATTCCTCCAAGAGATAACTAACATTCCTTGGCCCAGAGAATATCTCCAAGAGTAACAGGTTGTTTGTCAAAGAATGTAATATCCTATTGACTTAAGCTAGAGCAGGGCTAGAATGGCCTTAGGTAAATTTCTTTTTAAAAGAAAGCATGTGGCTGACCAGCACGTAGGCCCGTCTATAGAATTATCCTGTTAATTTCATGCTCCTACTCCTTGTACCTATCTGCTATCTATCAGCCCCACTTCTCCCCTGTGACTCTTGCTTCTCCATAAGATGGCCCACGTTGGATGGAACAGCACAAGGTCTACCAGAGACACCTGACTTTGGCCCCAAATCACCTTGCATAGGGAACAGAAGCAATAGGTGCTTATGGTGTAGAAAAAGATGCATCTCTGCCCAGCTCCAAATTCCCTCGGCACCCCATTTTCATTTTTTTTTTTTTTTTTTGAAACTGACTGTGACCTCTACCTATGTGAAGATTCCAGTGTTTGCTTAGAAATCAGAGGCCTAGGGAGCTACACCACAGCAGACACTGGAGTCCTGGAGGCTTTGCCTCATAGGGGTTTGGCCCAGATTTTCTAGGACAACTCACTGCACTGGGGGAAATAAGCTCATCTGGTCACTGATGGTGACAGATGGCAGGGACTCTGATCAAGAATGTCAAGAAAGACTCCCCAGAAGATTTTTGTTCCTTCCTGTGGCTTTTGTGGCAGTGCTACATTACAGGTCTATTCACCTGGTAGCCTTCTCATATCCACAGAGTATAAACAGCAAAGGAATATGGAATGTCTCAGCGACAGCTGACCTGATTTGAGGCAGCAGAGGAGAATCTGTCAAACTAAATCTTGTTTGGAAAATGTGGGACTCTTTTGTTAGAATCCATCCTAGGACCTAAGAGCTGAGGAAATTTGACTGAAAAGAGTAAGAGTCATCCAAGAAGCTGTCATGGAAGCACATATCATCCTGCTCTGGTGGCTGGCTGCCAGAGTAGATTGGTTCCAGGTAAGTCACTGGCAAAGAAGAGTACTTCTTCCTAGTTTTTGCATCAGGTCACGAGCTGCTGGAGCAAGGTATGGTGAAGATTTGGAAGAACATCAAGGGATTTTTACTATCTCATGGTATCACTGGTGCTCATTGAATTCATTCATCCAAACTCCAATTTCTAGGAAGCTTCCTCCCCAGCTTCTCTCTGGGTGTCATGGGGTCTTTCATTTGATATTAAACAGCTATTTCCACATGGTCGCTGTCCATGCCTCCATCTGAGACACTGTCATATTCTTGGTTGACCCAGTTCATCATAATCTGGGCCTTTTCCCAGCTTCTCTTGCCTGTTACTGAGAGATTAGATTAGATTAGATTAGATTACCTTGCAATAAATACTCTAGAAAGAAGGTATTCACATTTGTTTTTACCAAGAGTACAAACTTAACTATTTTTGAAATATTTTTTTTTTAGTTGTAGATGGACACAATACCTTTATTTCATTTATTTATTTTTTTGTGGTGCTGAGGATCAAACCCAATGCCTTACACATGCTAGGCAAGCACTCTACAACTGAGCTACAACCCCAGCCCCTCTAACTTAATTTTAATTGGTAACAACTTCTGCTAGGACACAAGGCACAGCAGTTTTTCTTTTCTGAAACTCTTTCTTCTCGTTCATTTTGTTCTTGTAACTCTTAGGAAGAGGATCATGTAGGAACTAGTCAAATTTTCTCCTGAGGACAATGTAGCCCCTGATGACATGTCCAAGGCATCCCAAAGAATCAGTGACAGAGGTGACCTCTGGGTTCCTGATTTCCATTCTGGGGTTCTTTTTACCAATCATTTTATTTCACTTATCCAATGCAGAAACTAAAATTTAAAATGCCTACTACATGCCATGGGAAAAATCGGGCTTCCAGTCTTATCTCCCACAGCCCGCCCACATGAACCATCTGGCTAACCATACCAAAATAGCATTGTGTTTTCCAGCTCTGGACCTTTGCTCCTGCCCTCCTACTTGCTTAAACTGCTAAACTGCCCTCCTCTAATTCTCTACTTAATGAAATTTAATCATTCTTTAATCCCAAGCTCAACTGTCCTCTCTTGTATATTGCCTTCCTGATTATTGCAGTAGGCAGTAATTTCTCTTGCTCAGAATACAGTTTAAAAAAATAAAAAAATTAAAAAAGAGTAACTGTAGCACCCTCATGCTCTGCTTTGGAGAGTAGTGTTTTCCAGGTCACTTTTGTCTCAAGTAAACTCTGAGACCAAAGAAGGCAGAAGCTGTTTCATGAATCTTACATATCATGTAAGTTTAATATTATTGAATCAGCAAATAAGATATGGGAAGGAAAATAGCTTTCCTACAGTTTAATGCTGTTGAGATTTGAATTCCAAACTCCAGAATTTGATCTCCATGTTCTTTCCACCAAACCATGCTGAGAGCAATGCAGTTTTCACTAGATTATCCTCTCTAGAGGCCAAACATGACTGATAATAGGCTATTTCACATGATGCAATCTAATCCAATCACAGGTTGAGCTGTCGGAAAGAATAAGAGTAGTTCGAATGATTGGGCTTGAAAAACTGAACTTCCTGTGCCTTTGGCTAGCGTGAAACAAATAGCCCCTCCCAAGGAAGCCTCCTCTTTTCATAAGCTCTAATTGATTCTCACCATGAGGAACTTAAGAATTTAAGTGTAGAGGTCATAATGTGTCTTTAAGGACCAAACCAAGAGAATGGGGGAGTGACCCAGTGTTACCTTTCTTTGAATCATCTATTAACCATTTCCATAAGCATTGTTTGCCCAAACTGAACTAGTCACTATGGATACAGAAATGACACAAAATCTCTACCTTCATGGAGTGCCAACCTACTGACCATCCAAGGCCACTGAAAATAATTTAAGTAAAAATCTTAAATGTCCAGAGTAATTTTGCTCACTCTTGATTTTAACTGAAGAGTTGAATTAAGGGTGGGACTCCAGATATTCTTCTGTAAATGAAATGTACACTGAATCTGTATATTATATATTGACTCAATCTGTATATTGAGTTAAAATAAAATAAAGCTAAGTTATACTCCCTAGGAACCTCTCAGGAAGTTACTTGGGGTGGTAGTGGGAGGCTGAGGCTCCTGAGGAACTGCTCAAATAACAGCAGATGTTCATTCACCTGCCTTCAAAGAGGCTGCAGAGATCTTGTTCTGCTGAGCAGAAGGTACATTTTTGAGACAGTGCTAAACTGTTAAAGCCTATTTGTTGAACTATTAAAGATCCTATCTTCTTTCCCTCATGCTTGTTGGGCTATCTTCAAATAAATCATAGGCACATATTTAAAGAAGATAGGTCAAAGCAAAACCAAATTGTTCTATTAAGACTGTTGTCTGTCTTGGTCTAGACTTGTTTATCTGTGTTGATTTACTTATCAGTGGGAATGAACCATTCCTTGGGCAGTAGCAGAAGCCACAGTGCAACCCAGGAGTCTTAACCCAGTCTTGCATCCTGTACATTAATAACCCATTGCTAATAGCAATTCATTCCATGTGTTTATTTATTAATGACAATTATCTGCACTGCTCAAATAGCTTCCTCATCCAAATTAAGTATTAGGATGTTAGGTTAACAATGTCAGTTTTTGGAATGTGATACTTCTCTGAAGTATATAAATGAGATTCAACGAATTAAACAAAAACCCAAATCTACTTCCCACCAGTCTCTGTGCTAGGGTGTCACTGTATAAGACTTTGTATAGTTCATTCAGAAGATTACTCTGAAAGACAAACCAAGGAATGTCTGGGGGAAGGATAAAAATAATCTTCAGTACATCAGTACATCCGCTTTACTAAGTATGGACATATGCAAAACAGCCTTTACTCCCTTTAACAACTCATTGTGAGGACTTTATTCATGCAGTCATCAAAATCCCTACAGCTTTATTTTGTTCATGTCTCTAGTACTTCTTGGTATTTATAACTCAAGAGTAAAATAGTATTTCCTTTTTTATGTTCTAAAATTACTGCTTTCAAAGATCAAGGGCTTCTACTTAAGTTTTAACAGTGAACCATTCCTGACTGTACATTACATAAACTTCATATTTTCATAAAATTTAATCATATTCCTTTCAGTCTTTCTTCCATAGTGCTTTACCCTCTGCAGTAAGTTCTCGGCCCCTAAGTCATTTCTGAGAACTTCATGGAACTTTTCTAGTTACTTATATTTTTATTTTATGTTATTTTAGTTATTTATGTTTATTTTATTTTATGTGCCTGGTTGCCAGAAGAGTAGGCAATGAAGTGTAGGAGGTAGGCTACTGTGATTCTATATATGTCCAGATTGATGTCTATGTAATTTTTAATAATAAATAATTCAGCATTTCACACAACCATTTATCATTAATTCAGGTTTTTTTTATCCAGATATATCCTTGCTATATGACATTTCTTATTGCAAAAACAAATAAACCAGCCCTACTGCAGCAAATACTTTTACCATGTTCCTTTAAAAATTCTTTATTGCCACATTCTCTTCCCTCATTTGGGTTTTCTATGTACTGTAAATTGGTTACTCATTTAGATGCTCAATGGCGCACACCTGTAATCCCAGCATCTCAGGAGACTGAGGCAGGAGGATCTCGATTCAAAGCCAGCCTTAGCAACAGGTGCTAAGCAAGTCAGTGAGACCCTGTCTCTAAATAAAATACAAAATAGGGCTGGGGACATGGCTCAGTGGTTGAGATCAATCTCCAGTACTTGTGCGCCCCCCAAAAGCAAACAACACCCAAAGTAAATGTAACATTTCGTCTTGTAAAGCAGAACACAGCAAACCCTCTTCTTATTCCCTATGCATCCCCATTTTCTCTTTAACCTACTTCTGCTCCTGCACTAAACTCCATTTTTTTCTTGGCTGGTAGGTTTCTTACTCATCTTTTCTTCACATGCTATATATTAAAAATATAACAAGAAGAAAATACTTCCCCTTCTCTAGTTGAAGTATAGTTAATGCAAAGAGGAATAAATGGGTCTTTTGAAGTCAAATAAATTTTAGCAAATAATAGTACCTTATGTGGAGGGAACTTAAAAATAGAGCTTTCGACATTTCACATTTCAGAAATGCCAATTGCAAAACTTGCATTTAGGTAATAATTACTTTAAAACTAGACTCTATAATGTTAGAGATGATTTAATGTGGTGCTTTGGGTATAGGAAACACCTAGTAAATACTTGAAGGATCCTTACTCTGATAACTACATAAGAAATGCCCCACCATCCTGTAGCTTGTACTTCCTAATGCAAGTGTCCAGTGAGCATTCAGTTAGTTCTATAAATGTTTTTGATGGAAGGATGGATGGATAGCTGCAAGGAAGGAAGGAAAATGTTGTAGACTGGTGAGGAATGAGACGGAGTTTATGGGTTTTAAGTTTTTAGCAGGTAATTATCCTTTGGGACCATCTAAATGGTCTGTGGGATAGTAACATGTATAATTCTTATGAATCTGATAGAAATATACATTTAATTAAATTAACGAGTTCTACAAAATGATGCTTTTTCATGTTTCACTGGTGTATCTTTGAAAATGGCAGCATTGAACTCTTTTACTCAAGTGAAGCTGATAAAAAAAAGGATGAAAATTGGTAATAGTGGGTACTCAGGGTATTCAGTCTTTTGCTGAATTGATCCACTGAAACTACATTTAACCCAGTTTAGAGAATCATCACTGGCCTAGAACTCCTCCAAAAAGCCTGTACTGAGTTTTCATCCTGAGTTTCTAGTGACAGTTTCAATGCCAGCAGGACTGCAGAGATGTAGGTGGGAACCTCACCTTTACATAATCAGTCCACTGAGGAGGTGGCATCACATTTCAGTGAGTTGAGAGTGAATGCAACATTCCCAGAGACAAATATTGACCCAAGCGTGAGCAAGGAGATGGCTGAATCTAATATTCTGAAATAAATAATCAGTCAATGACCATGAACCCATCTACACTCCAGTCTGGAAGTCAAACACAGAACGTTTCCTTCTTCTACCTTAAGCATCTGAATTAGTCAACCAGTCAACACTATTTCAGTTGCTAGTTTTAGAGGCCTTAGATTTATTTTTACAGTATATGCATAAACCAAACACAAGGTCCAAAAAACTAGTTCTTTTTCAAGAACATAACTAAAAATTCCTGTCAGAAGCTGCTTGTTGTTAATAAGAAGTCTGTTGAAATACAGGAATAAATAAAAACCAACTGTCCTTCCCAGCTGACTTAAATTTTGTAAAAAGCTGAAGAAACAGACATGTGACCTGTGGTTTGAGAAATGCCCAAATAAACTTCTCCAACATATTTGGATCCAAACTTCGTCCTACAGAAATCTGTAGTTTCTGCTTCAAAGATGCTGTGGCTTATAGAAGAATTTGTATGTACATACCTCCCGATTGGGTCTCTAAAAGTCAGCATGCTCCCCATCCTCCACCTGCATTAATCATCTCAGAGCAGCCCAAAAGTGGTCTCTAAAGATTCTAAAGAATTTAAAATCCCACCAGCCCTTCTTTACAAAATTCTTTAACTTTTGATTCAGAATGAGAATATCTAGGATGTATACAGCTTCTTCTATGGATGTTCCAATGTTTTCCATTTACTGTTTAGAAATAGGAAGTCCTTATCAATTTCAAGCAAATGTCCACATGAAGCATATCCTTCTCTAAGAAATTCAGTAATATTTATCATATTTTAAAATGAAAAGGAGAATTCTAGAATGATGGCAAAGAAGGAAGCACTGTTTAAAATGTCCCTGAATCCTTTCATAAAAAGAGGAACCAGACAGAAAAGCCAAAAGTTCTTGGAAATATTTATGATAAAGCTAGGTGACTAAGCATCTTTATAAACTTCAAAACATTAGCAAAAATGGATAGCCAAGAGAACTGCATGCTATCAACACCAATCATAAAGGAGAGGGAAGAATGCATCTAAACAGAGCTGGGTAGCAAAGCCCCCAAATAGCCAAGATCTCCACTGGAAGTGCAGCAGGCCAACATGGCAGCAGAAGTTGACTCTGCAGGGATTTTGACCTTTTTGATAGTGGATGAGTGCATGGAGCCCCACAGTGAGAGGAACTGAAACCGTCTCTCCTCTATGAACTCTTGAGACTGAATAACCAAGGCATCTTTCCAGGACAGGGACTTTCACTAAGGATAAATTTTCTAGGGTAGAACCAAAAGTAAGCTGAATTAGAGCAATAGAGACAGAGAAAGAGAAATTTCAGATCAGAGGAGAAACAGAGCCAGGAAATCTGAGAAAACTATTTTTGTTGTTGTTGTTGGTGGTGGTTTTTAAGTTACAAAACAGGGACCTCTGTGAAGTTAGCTTTTCTGACTTTTAAACCATGCCCCCTTCTGAAAGTCCAGGAAAACTGATTTTACATAGACATAAGCAACTAAAAAGTATCATACTCAAATCCCATACAAACATTATTTGATAAAAGAGAATAAGGAGCTGAATAAGGCAAATTCTCAAGCAAAATCAAAACTGTAACCTACCATTGGAAAGTGAAATAAAAGACATTAGAAAAAGATAGCATAAGTCAAAAGTAGAAAAACTGGAATTGAGGAGACGGAATTTAGGAAAGAATCTGAAATTTTTAAAAATTTAGTTAGAAATGTAAACAAAGAAGGAATGCAAGAGCAAATAAATATGACAAACAATAAATACATATACAGTAAAAGGAGTATAATCTTTAAAACAGATATCAAATGAAGAAAGAATTTAAAAGATTCAAGAGGAAGTTATAGATATGGATGGTAGGTAAAGAAGATCCAACATACAACAATAGGAGTCACTGAATGAGAGACTTAATGTAAGGGAACACCACAAATATTTCTATAAAATGTTCATGAAACTTTCTTGAAATTGAAAAAAAGATAGGTATAGAACTATTCAGAAAGAACACATTGTGTACCCTGGTATTGACTGAGAGATATACTAAACCATTTTCTATTAAAATGACTGAATTTTAAGGGAAAAAAGTCCTTTGAGCATACAGTTTTAAAAGGTGGCGACTTTTAAGGGAAAGAAATATAGCATCTGATGTTTCAACAACAACACTTATATCTGAAGGAAATGGAGCAACATATTTAAGATACACAAGAAAATATGAACTGAGCATTTTATATGCAAAAAAAAATGGACTTTAGGCAGAATGATTACAGACTGCCATGAATAAGTAAGAACTCAGGGAACTTTGTTCCTATGAACCCTTTCTGTGCATCTGTTAGAAACAAATTTCAGAATGACCAGAAATATCAACATGAAGACTAGTGGTAAGAATGAAATATCTATCTACTTGTAGAAGTAAGATTAAGTGAGGAATAAAAAGTAATATGTTCTCTATGGTTGTATACTCTGACAATCTAGATACAGTAAAAAGTACTTTTGAAAAATAGGAGTAAATGTAGAGAATAAATTTTAAAAATGTAACACTTAGTAATCTTATTGGTTGTGGTGCTACTAGTATTGCTCTGAGCCTTTTGCAATTATAAAAAACTAATAGTATTAAACTTGAGCTGGAATATCAAAATGAACTCATGAAGTATTTTATCTTTAAAAATAGGTATTTTTTTTAGCTCTGTCCACTGAAAATGCCTATAAGTCATGACCAACACAGTAGTGATAAATGCACTTTGTGGCTAGATTTTGGTTTTGAAATACCATTTCCCACTAAAAGGAACCATGGCTTGCTGGAGAAATGGCAGATTCCAGGTCTGAGACATAAGATGTATAATGAGAGCCTAGAATATTTGGTCATATCATATAATAAGGAAGTGATCAAGTATGTTGTCATATCAAAAGGATTCAAGTGCTAATAGAAGAGGCTTTCAATGGCCAAAGATGGAAAAGATTGAGCTGCCATAAAATATATGATGCAGTTGCTTTTGATTTTATTAATAAAATGATCTATTAATAAATTTATTAATAAAATGATTTTATTGCTCAAAACAATAAAATATGTTGAGTACATGTATGAATGCTTGCATAGATGAATTCAGGATAACCAAGATAAAGTTGTTTTTGTAGGATGATAGGAAACTATCTTGGAAACTGGTAATAAATGGAAAGAGTCAATTACTTTGCCTTTCCTATCTTATACCACTGATTTAAAAAAATGAATGAAGGGAAGTATCTTTTTATAGAACTATTCTAACTAGTAAATGAGAAAGAAATAATAGAATATTCTGCAACCCATAAAAATGAACAGATCTAGGCATTAACCATCAATGTCTGCTAAAGTCAGAAAGAGACAACCAGACATCACATGCATCTTGAGGTACTTCCCACTCATCATTGTCTTGCTAAAGGAATTGAACCTGAGTCTCATCAAGCCTCCTGTTGTAGTTGCTGGTTTCCAGGAAATAGAAAGGGCAGAGGAATGTGCTGAGCCCCATCAGGAACCAACAATCAACACAATTCAGGAAATATTAGGTCAGATGTTCCAGGTTCTTTGACATTACCCATTGTACAAGAAATTTTGGAGGGGGAAACTGTAGGTTTAAAGAGATTTAAAAGACATATCAGAGTTCTAAAAATGGACAAAACTAAACTTAGTGTTAAAGGATCCTATTTGGGTAGTAAAGTCACAAAAACCATAGAAGGAAATCAGTACTGTGGTTACTTTCAATGGAAGGGAGACAGTAGTGATCATGAGACAGCTCGTGGAGAGCTTCTAATATGGCTGACACATGTTCTGTTTGGTGATTTGGGTGATGCTTAAAACAGCACTGCCTCATAATAACCCCTTCAGCCCTGTATTTTTTTGTTTTGTTCCCTATATTTGTATTTTATTTTAAAATAAAAAGAAGATTTAAGATTTAAAATGTGCTTATCCTTTGGCATAACAATTCTACCACTAGGGATTTGTCTATAAGATTAATTCATCCAAATTCACAAAGATGAGTGTGTCCATTGTAGCACTATTTATAATAGCCAAAGAATTGGGATGGTGCTGGTGGTGGTGGTGAAAATAAATACCTGTTAAGTACTCTAAATAAATCATAGCACAGCCATATGATGGAATATTTATGTAGCCAAAACAATTGATATAGGTCTACACGGGCTCCCAAACATATTAGATGAAAAAGAAGAGCAAGGGGTAGAACATTATTATGATAACATTATTATGATATGTGAAAATAAAAAGATACATGTTATATTTGCACTGAAAATATCTGGAAGGCTACTAAGAAACCGTTAAATTCATTATGTTTGAAGGTGAAGTGGGACTGGGAGGGGGGTCAAAGTATAAGAATTTACTGGAATTTTCTATGCTTTTATATTTTAAAAATACATTTGTATTTTGCTTTAGATTTTTATTTTTAGTTGTAGATGGACACAATACCTTTATTTTATTTATTTATTTATTTTTTCTGTGTGCTGAAGATTGAACCCAGTGCCTCACACATGCGAGGCAAGTGCTCCACCACTGAGCTACAACCCCATGTTTGTATAGTTTTTAAAACCACATTTGAGCCAGGCGTGGTGGCACATGCCTGTAATCCAAGCAACTTGGGAGGCTGAGTCAGGAGGATCGTGAGTTCAAAGCCAGAAACTTAGCAAGGCCCTAAGCAACTCAGTGAGACCCTGCCTCTAAATAAAATACAAAGTAGGGCTGGGGATGTGGCTCAGTGGCTGAGTGTCCCTGAGTTCAATCCCTGGTCCACAAAAATAAATAAATAAATAAATAAATAAATAAATAAATAAAACCACATTTGATTTTTTTAAAATTGTGGTCATTTAGAAAATGGATAATATGCCACAGGAAGTAAGATTTGTTGAAGAAGAAAAACATTTTCCAATTATGAAAAAATGGAGTTAGAGCATTTTTTATTAGAAACCCTGAGTTGTTACAAAGTTGGTAACTGGCAGGAACTGTCTTTGGAAATCCCAAGTCATAACGATCTCTTCCTTCTCCTCTTGGATACAAATCCAAGTATTTCTGAAGCTCAGTTTCTAAGGGAGTATACTATAGTCATGACAGATGACATCATAGTAGACTTTAATAAATAGAGTTAAAGCAATTCATTTAACCACATCTACTAGTGTCAAACCCTGTGGTAGGCACTGGGGATACAACAGAAAACATGACCAATAAAGTCCCTGCATTCACAGAGCTAGCATTCCAATGAGACATATGATTGAATATTTCCTTCACTGATTAAAATGGCTTGCTCTCTGGCTGAGAAGATCTGGACCTCTCAGTTGCACATGAATCATTTAAGTAAATAGAACCATTGACTGGTGAAGGCAAGAGACATGAATCATATAGATTTGGGGAGAATTTTTTCTCAAAAGAAAATATTCTTGATCTTGAGATGGCAGTGGATTATTTATATGCTATACAATTAAGGTTGATGTGGTAGGCAGCTTTGAAGATGGTTCCCAGTGATACTGCTTCATGGTCTTCACATCCTGAGATTCCCTTCCCTTGAGTGTGTGCTGGTTCTAGTAAATTCTAATAAAGAGAACACTGAAAAAGTGATGGAACAATTCTGAGATTAGGTTACAAAAGACTGTGACTTCCATCTTCCTGGCTTACTCTTTTGGCTTTCTCACATTTGCTTGGAGAGAAGCCGAATGCAATGCACTGGGAGCTGGGAGAGGACTTCACAGCATATGGCATAAAATTGTGGCAGCCTCTGGCCAACAACCAGGGAAGGAGTGAGGTCCTCATTCAACAGCCCCTGGGGGATTGAAAGCCTGGGTGAGCAGGGACATGGATCCTGCAGGCTAACTGGCTAAGTCTTGATTACAATCTGATGCCTTGATTACAATCTCAGGAGAGATGCTCAGTGTTCAGCAGGAGGAACCAGCTAAGTCACACCTAGATTCCTGCCAGAAAGGAACTTGGATGCTGTTGTTTTAAACTTTAGGTTTGGGGATATTTGTTACACAGCAATATATAACTAATAGGGTTGACCTATTAGACCACGTAAAGCAAGATATTTGCCTTTGGGAGCATCCTGTGCCACTTGGGGCAGATGTGGCAAAGTCATAATGTAATATATTTATCTGAGTCACTTTGCTTCATTTCAGCTTCTTCCAATGAGCTGACCTTGTCTCAAAAGGCTCTTAGTTCAAAATGGGTTTTAATGAAAAAGAAAAGAAAACTAGATTTTGTTTTGTTACCTTTTCTGGCCATGAGTTTTTTCAATCTCATACTTTTTTTAAAAACTTCAATTTGAAAGAGATTTCATTAAGGATCATCCCAGACGCTTGATTTATTGTCTTATGTATTTATAATTATTTTCTGTACTCCTCTGCTTTTCTTCATTGTCTGTGTTCCTTTACCTCTTTTCAGAGCTTTTCTTCATTCTTCAGCTTTTGGTTGGAGCATAAGGATCTACTTTAATAAGATTTCATATTGTTTCCATCTTCAACATTTTCTTTTTTTTTTTTACTTCCTTTTTTTGCTTTTGGATAGAACTACATTTCCTTTTATTATAGTCATTTCTCTGAAAATTTTGTATGACTTCCTGTTATTTCCCATTGAATGAAAAAAGAAAAATAAATTTGAGAATTTTAAGTAGTTTCTACTGGGAAAAGACAACTTGCATTATTTCTTTATAGAAATTTCAGATCCTTGAAGGACAGAGGTTAACCCAATTTAGGAGGTCTTGAATTAGAGGGAGACTTTTGTCCTCCCGGTATGATGATGCCTTGGCTAAATGGGAGATCTTAGAAGGATAAGAGAAAAGGGAAATTGTGGGTAGCATTTTACGTTGTTTTTCCAGTTCTGAGAAAGCCTATTTGGCAAGAAACACAAAGTGATCCAAACATTATTTTGACTGAATCAAGAACATAAGCTCTCTAAATTAAAAAAAGAAGAATAACAAAGCAAACATTACTTTTCCTCCTAAAATATTTAATATGAGAGGTAAACCACAAGGAAAATAACCTTAAAAGAACATGGCAATTATTTATGTCTGAGAGAGAGAAAGAGAGAGAGGAAGAGAGAGCGAGAGGGAGAGATAAAGAAAATGTCAAATAAATGCTTTCAGAGATCAAAAAAGCTGGCAGTGCCAGTGCTAGGCTTTTCCTTGCATTAAGTATCTTGCCCCTTTGCAGCTGCAACACGGTCTTGGAACTACAATACGCCCTTCGCCATCAAGTCACAGCAGCAACAACAATTTAAAAAATTGCATGAGAGATGAGAGATTTTAAACATGGTGTTTTATCAGCAACTCCAAGAAGACACATAGCCCCAGAGAATGAGAGAACCAAAGACCTCTGGTCATGTGGTGTGACTCTCAGTTGCTCTTCTGACATGAGGTAGATATTATGGGGCATGAAAGATACTCCTTTCCAAGTTGGAAGAAAATATTCAGGGTCTTGGGAAAGGGCACCTGATGTTTTTCAAGGTGTTACCAACCTTTTTCAGTAAAACACCCCCATGGGAAACACAGGGCCCAGAAAGTACTGGTATGGGAAAAACATAACATGGATGGCTGACAAATGCCAACCCTTGATGAATTGAGCCTGAAGAAAGCACATTTCCTATAGTGTGCAAGATTTGTTTAGGCTCAGTTTCAATACATAATAAAGAGACACAAATTAATCAAACTAATGGTCATCTCACCACATGGCTCTTTTAAGATCTTTAGAGTACGGTAATTCAATTTCCCAGCTGGATGACAGGAAATTGAATTTGGTTCATTCCTGGAGTATCTTTGTATTCTCACCAAGGACTGTGGCACTCTTAAGAACTAGAACATCTGGTGGTTCTTCCCCATTAGTCCACATGGGCAAGTTCCAATCCACAGGATCCCTTTGGATTTACCCATTGGTATTTTCTAGATAAGAGGACTCTAGTATAAAGACCTAGCCTCTTGGAGTCATATATAGCAAGGGGTACTGCCAAGAAGTGGGAGGACATCCTTACTATTTCTGGAAACATAGACCTTTCTAGTTTGGGGAAATATGGCTCTCCTCAAACCCTATTCTTCTCTGTAGAATCAAAGCATGCCTCTTGAGGCAGACGCACAGAGCCATCTAGAATGGAAAGAGAAAGGAAATAAGTTTTTTTTTCAGAATTTTTTAAAATGAAATTCCTTTTATTGTAGTAATTATTTTAGAGTTGAGGCCACTGAGACATGGGCATAATGACCAAAGGTACACATGTAGTTACTGATAGGACTAGTTCTTTCTATTGCATTATCACACCTCTTCGATTTTCTAATTTCCAACTTCTGTTCTAGTCCAAATCTGCTGTGTTAATTGAGACTTAAGTCTCTGCATGTAGAGTTTTAGACATATTTGGAAATGCCTTTTAAACATGTTGATCCACTCAAGACTGACTTATTTGTGATAGCAAGAATCACTCCACCCTGGGGCATATCCAGCAGAATGAGAATGCAGAAGTAAATCACACTGTGTTCCACTTTCCCTGGCTTTCTCAATATTTTCACACAAGAGAAATCTGGTTTCTGGGGGTACACATACTCCAAATGGCCACCATACAGGTGGAAGGCAAAGTAACAGAGGTCTAGTCACCCTCTACAGACACCCTAGAATGACCTTTGGGGACCTGATTCTTTTTGAGCCAATGATGCACTTGGACTGGGTGTTTTGGGAAAGGCATATTAATGAATTATTTGTGTGCAGTTGTTTTTGGTCTGTTAGTATTAGCTGGCAAGGGCATGTCCTCCTCCCATGGTCTTTGAGTGTCACTGTTCAGCAGCATATAAACAAGGAGACAAAGAAGAACAGTGTTGTGTCTAATTTTGAGAACAGGCATTACTGCAGCAGAATGCAATGGCCAGTGCAGGAGCACTCTGGGTTGTATAGTTGTCTATATATTATAGACAGAGTTCAATACTTTCTCAAATTCTTTATTTTAATAATGAATTGCATGATAACAGCGTGTACCATGGTGCTTTATAATGCAGGCAGACAATACTGGTATTAGCTAACTTGGTTTGACACGATCAACTGCATTTTTTTTTTTTAACCCCAGCCAATCTGAAGGAAAAGAGTTGGACCGCTGTGCGAGTTTCATGAGTCTTTCCAACACTTTTCTGTCCAGCCCATTAATCAGCAGCAGAATAGCCAAGGGACCATGTTACTTCCCTGTATCACAAAGAGGTCCCTGGTTGTGAGTGGGAACAAAGTCCTATCATTCCAATTCTAATTGATTAGTGCTTAAGTCATTGCTAAATAATGATTACCAGTCCCCAAATCCACAAATGACTCAGTGGGTGAATAAAACCTAAATCAAGCAAACCTAGCTTTGTGAACGCAGATTTTTTCTTGCTACACAGGGCAGAGGTGTGGCAATGGTAGGGAAGGAGGACAAATACAAGATCTGGCTGAAGAAGTGAAGAGAAGTCATGGGTATTGCCGTTCCTTGTGCTTCTGCTGCTGCTTCTACCAGGTTTCTGCATTTGCCAGCTCTCTGCAATCAGATTGCCTCCGAATGCTGCCACCACAGTCCCTCTCTGCTATCATGAATTTCACTGTCTTCTCATGTAACTTCAGCCCCCCGCCACCCCCAAGGTTTTCCTACCCCAATTTTCTAAATCCCCTCAATTCTTCCCATTTACTTGCTCATTCCAAATCATTCTCCTTGCCCCCTTTTCTCTGGATCCCTTTTTGTATGGCTCCCATGTCCAGGTGTGCAGATGTGTGTAAGGGAGAATATGTAAGGTTAGATTAGTTATTTCTACTAAACTCTGGACATAGAGGGGTAGGTTTTTAGAGTTGTAAGAATGTTTGGACAGTATCAAATTTAAATACTGCTTTTCTGTTTGTGGTTCTTTGAGACATATCCAAATAGCTAATGGAAAAGATTTTTTTTTTTTAAGTTTTAAATAAGCTCTGCTTGCTCTGCCGTCAGCAACGTTTAAGGCTGCTTCTTGCCAGCTTTCCACTTGGTAGAAGATGCTTCCTAAAGATGCACTTTTGTGAAGTCTCTGCAGAACCAGCATAACGGGGCCAAATCATGATTAAAATTCTTGCTGGCTTCTCCTTTTGCCAGGGTAGTCCTGTGTTTCCACTTGTTGGAAATATATCTGCCTGTCAATGTTTTAGAATGCACGCCAGCACCTTTTTGATATTACAAACTCACAGTGTCCCACTTCAAGAATGCCAGCATTCATAATTTTTAAGTTTCAAACTTTCAAGAAATGAAAGCCATTGAATTTCACCACATTTTAAGGTTAAAATATTAATATTACGCAGCTAGAAATTTCTATAAAGTAGGATTGGCAATAACATTGTTTAGACTAAAAATGGGTTCTAAATTCATGACTGTGTACCAGTTCCAAGTTGTTTCTGATACATTCTTTAATTTTTAACCACTTTGGTTTTTGTCCCAGAAATTCTGAATGACTGAGAAGATACAGAAATTTACAGAAGTTAAAATTGAAACAAAAAGTTTCAAAACTCAGGTAGACATAAATTATGTTTATTACTGTAAGGAAAATGCTCCTAGTTGCAACATCTCTTACTGGAAAGCTTTTGAATTTTCTAGATATGACTAATAAAGATTTATGAGGTAAAATTTCACGAGGAAAAAAAGTGTCTTGAAGGTAAAATAGAAAATCACAAGAGGAAAAAATGAGCTTCTACAGAAATCATCTACTGACTTGCTTAAGCAAATGAAATCCATTAAACTTTTGAAATGCAAACATGCATGTTTATTATTTAGTTTCTGGTATTGAGTTCTTTTTATTTTCCTCCAGAGTTGCTTGTGGAATCTATTATTTTGAAACCTGCTATTAGAACATGGACTGTCAATAACTTGATCCTGGTAATAAGGAAGAGAAGATACTGAGTTAGGAACCAGATGGCTTGGTTTTTATTCTCATGCTGCTACTTAACCTGGTTTATTACTATAATGATTTCTCTTTAACACTTTGGACCTCCAGTTTCTCATCTGGTCAATGGGAATAATAAATACCTAATTCCCTGGCCTTTTAATATTGTTGTGAGGATCAAATAAGGTCTTAGTTGATAAATCACTTTGAAACCATAAAGTGCTACACAATACAGGGCATTCTGTTCATTATTACCTCAGAATTCCTCTCAGATTACATTGCCTCAGATGCATTATGTAGGAAAAGTACAAACTTGAATGCCATATGGAGTCCTTGTTGACACTGCAGATGTTGGTTAATTTTAGATTCTAAAAGAACAAAAGAACAGAAGCACTACCAGGCAAATTAGCCTCTCTTTAGCTTTTTCTTCGAAGTCTCCTATTATCCGAATACTAAACTAAAAATGGCAGGCTAAATATTATAGAAAATTACATCATTTGAAGCATTGAAATTCTGTATATCCAAGCCCTTTTGTAGAACACAAGTTTATTCCCTCCAAAGCACATTGCCAATGAATTTAATGCTATAAGATGATGATGATGATGATGATGATGATTATTATTATTATTATTATTATTATTACAGACCAAGTAAAAGGATTTAAATCTTAAACTTTAAATAATACAGAGCCAGGGGACACATTAAAGTCTCAGAGGAACTACAAAAATATATGCAATCCATTCAGGTGGCCATAGTCTCTCTTAAACTAATGGAAAACTGAACTAAGCTCAGTGAACCTTGGGATCTGATTCTGAAGATCTATTCATATTTATAAGAGGGAATTTCTTAGTAGAAGAACAGGTGTGATGGATGTACACAAGCTCAAGACACCTGTTTTTATAGGCCCATCAAGTTTAGAAGACCTGTCCTGTTCCCATGTACCACCTGTATAAGAAATTTCTTTTCATCTTATCCAATTCTCTGCTTACACATGCATAAAAAAGAAGTGTTTTTGTAAAATTTATAGATGGCATCTGTCACTCTGTCTTTTGTTTGCATACCATCCAGTCACAAAAAGTATCCCAGAACAAGCTGTTTTATAAGTGTCTTGAAATTTTGAAAAATTACAGAAGCAATGAAAGAAAGCATACTTCATATTAAAGAATATCCATCCAGAATACCCAAAGCAGTTTAAAAATGGTCCAGTTGATGTTCTGTTTTAGTTGTAGATGAACACATACCTTTATTGTATTTATTTTTATGTGGTACTGATGATCGAACCCAGTGCCTGACACATGTTAAGCAAGCGCTCTACCATTGAGCCACAACTGCAGTCCCTGAGTCTACATTTTGATGTCATTTTCCAGAGATTAATTCATCCCAGAACTGCTCACTTAAGTCTTAGTGCCTTAAAGCACTAGTAGACTAACTCGAATTAGAACTAATTTCAGAGGCCATAAATATTTTGCCAATAAAAAACTTGTTCCTCTAAAAGAGGCAACATTGCAAAAGAGATTTTAACCTGTATTTTAGTAACTTGATACTATATATTCAAAGAATGCTCTCATGTGAATAAGAAATATTAAGAGTAAATCCAAAGGATAGGCCTTATGACACTATTCATTTGGATGTAGTCTACACTGGCTTTTATTATTAAGAATATTATTAATCTACCTACATGGGATAGAAACAAAGAGAAATTCTATGTGAAAAGATAATTTTATTTTTTTGATAATGACAGAACTGTAACTGGGGTAGTTTTTTGTTTTGTTTTGGTACTGGGAATTGAACCCAGGGATGGTTTACCACTGAGCTAGCTATACCTCAGCATTTTTTATTTTTCATTTTGAGACAGGGTCTTGCTAAGTTGCCCAGGCTGACCTTGAACTTGTGATCCTCCTGCCTCAGCCTACAGAGCTGGGATGTCAGGTGTGCCCCACCCTGCCCAGCTGGGGTAACTTCTTAAGAGGTACAGAATTATTAAAGAGGCAGCCCTCATTGCTGTATCACTGGTATGTATTTCTGCATTTGTATATGTTCTCCCAAAGATCTCATGTAAATTAAGTACCCTAGGATTCTTCCATTCAGGTCTCTTATATCTGGAATCTAGTAAATAAGAAAAAATTTTTAGTGGTGGGGGAAAAAATAGTGTAAAGATTGAGTATTTACTCTATATGACCCAGTTATAAAGTGCATTTACAAAAATCTACCCACTTCATCAAAACCTTACGCCTATTTTCCAAAAGCAACTATGAGAAAATAAAGAATTATTAAGGGAAATAAAAAGGGAAACTAATAAAAAATGGTGGAAGGGTACTTGACTCTGCTATCAGAGCAGCACTAGAACTTTTTGGGTCTGGGTTCATCTTACAAGTTCTCGACTTCAAACCCAACCTCTCTGAGACTTCATTCCACAGATACTTTTGTATGATGGATTAAGAAAATTCAGGTATTTTCTAGTGCTTGCCATTCATTCACATATTTCTATTCTCTTTTGGATCTTCTTTATCTTCTTCTTTAAAAGTATCATTCCAACTATTGCTGATTTCAGAAGAGTCCAATTGAATGTAAAAATGTCTCTTTATTGGAAAAAAATACAAAGATGTAATTTACAGGCCAAGAATGAGGAACTACTCTAAATGGAATGTGAAAGTTAATCCTTGGAAAGCTGAGGTTCTAATTTGGAAACCCAGTCACACCATGTTAGAACATTTCTTGGAAGATTTTATTAATTAAAGTTTATTAAAGTTTGGGAGATTTCTGGGAATTTATTCTAAGGATATTCTTGCTTACATACATGCTAGGTTGTTAATTACAGCATTGTTCATAATAAATAGCAAAGAGTGGAAACAACCCAAGTGTTCATCAATGGGGGAATGGTTACATAAACTATGGCATATCCTGCAGTGCAACCTATGCAGCTGTTTAAAAGAATGAGGAAGCTCTGCTAGTACTGATAGGAAAAAACTCTAAGATACATTGCTAGAGGGAGAAGCGAGATGCAGATCAAGGGATACAATATTCCACCTCTTATGTAAGAAGGGGGAAGATAAAAAATAAAAGAATTGTTTATATTTTCTTGAAGTATTATTGGAAGATACACAGAGAAACCAATCAATAGTTACCTCTACATGGGAAGGTCAATGAGAACTGAGTAGGAGGAACAGGGTGAAAGAGACACTTCACTCTGTACCTTCTTTTCTTTTTTTGATTTGTGAAAAATGTGAGTATATGAGTTGGTCAAATATAAATATATACGAAAAAGAAAAAAGCTTGCAAGAAGCCATTCAGAAGTCATATGGTAATTTCATAAAATTTATAGTTGCTATTACTCGTAAACAAAACCTGAAGCAATGTTCAACCAAAGGCGCACCATTGGTAGGGTTCAAGTGGCAACTGCAGAAGTCCACACCATAGTGATTCCCATTCTCTTAAATGACAATCTTGCTTCTGCCCAGTATTTTTGGTGTCCTTGCTATTTTTCCATATCTTTTTCCCTCTTCAAATAAATAAATAAATTGGAGACCCAGGAAGGTGTTGCTAAGGAGGATCATAGTTTATTGACTCAAAGAATTACATTAAAGGTTTATCTAGAATGTGGATTGCTGCACATATTTACAAATGCCAAGAAAGTTCACTAGTTCTCTTTCCAAGAAGGTAGACTTCTGGTTCACTTAGCTGGACAGGACTAGGTGTTCCTTCTTGATACTCTCATTGTAACCTGTGCATAGCATTTATCATTGTACTTAAACATTCCACTGAAATTACTAGGCTATGAGAAAATGTTTCCCACTAATCTGTGAATCTTTTTTTTTTTTTTTTTTGGACAAGGAATCTTATCCTTTGAGTTCTGTATTCTCAATGCCAGGCCAGTGATTGCCACAGAACTGGAACTCTAAACCAAACTTTCATCTACCTAATTACTCATCTTCCATTGGTTGCACCCTTTAACTATACAGATTAGAATCTTAGTTGGCTTATGTTTATTGTTCACCATTGCAATGTTTTATGAGACCTATTGCTCATCTCCATATGCCCAAGTGCCTAGAATAGGGCATTGTTATGGCTTTTAAAAGTTTTTGTTCAGTAAATAAAGGCCTCTAAAATGTACCATGGCTAAAATATTTATTTTGTCCCTTCAGAGACCTTCTTATTTGACTATTTAATTACAAAGGCAATAAACAATTATACAAAGAAATGAAGATGTCATGATTGACTTTTGAAGAGACATTACAGAAAGTAGCCTAAGAGGGAATAATTGGGAGAATACAATTCAACAAAAAAAGGGTAATGTCTATCATAAACCAATCTATGGAACAGGCAGACACAGGCACTATGTTTAGAAAGAATTGAAAGATGACCAGATGTTGGTTTTGCTCTCAATGTGCTCAGAACACATTGGGAGACAACTCTGTAATTATAGTTGTTTTATTACAATCGTATAAGTGAAATAACTGAGGCTCAAAGAGGTTTTGTGACTTGCACAGTGAATGACTAATGAGATTTTTTGTCTTCTAACTCAGCTCCCCAGTTCTATTTCACCATCGAGTCTATTCAGTGTGATAAATGTGTGGTGCGACATGCCGGGAGAGGCTATGGGGAAAAGGGCTATTTTTATGGTAGAGGACAGGATAGGTATCACTAAGGAAAAGTCATTTAAACAGGCCTGTGGAAAATGAAAAGGAGTGTTTACGTGGAGGAGGAGGTGGCACAGTGCAGGGAAAGAATGGATGGAAAGCACAGAAAGTTGAAAATGAATAGAGGACTCTGTGAAGTGAGGAGCAGAGGAGTCTAGAATGGAGGTAAAAGATTTTCAATGCCATCTTGCATGCAGTTGTGCAGGCCATGAAAGCAGGGGATTGAAACAGTCATACAGATCTAGGTTTCCAAAAGAAAATTAGAGTGGCAGATTGATGCATGAACTGGAGCATGAAGAAAGGAGTTTGGAGTTTTTTTGCAATCATACAACTGAGATGACTGTCTGAATGTCGACAGTGGAAATGAGAAGGATCTATTAAAAAATGTGTGTGTCCATAGAATCACAAATTGACTTTAGGAGCTGGAAGAGAGGGAGAAGAAAAGATTCTTTTGGAAAACTTCTAGAATATATGACTTGGTAGATGATCACCTCAAACAAACTGGGGACTAAAAAATAATGGTGTGGGAAGGAAATGGCAGGTGGGAGGTGGGGGTTTTCTGGTAGTTAAGTTAAAGCATTTGCCATTAGTCCTGTTTAGTTTGAGATAACTGTAACACCCTTGTTGACAAGTGAAGCGGGTAGCTGAAAATGGGGATCTAGATGTTGGAAACAAGGTCAAGGCTGTAAATCAAGCTTTTGGAGTCATCTAAATACAAGGTGAGGGCTGGGTGTCCCTCAGTGGTAGAATATTTGCTTACCATGTGCGAGTCTGAGGGTTTGATCCCCAACACTACCACATACACACAAAAAGTTGAATTAAAAATCCTATTGGAATGGGCACAGGAACCATTTTGGGGAATGATAGAAATGTTCTATTCCTTGATTATGGTGGTGGTTTCAAAAAGATATATATCTCAAAACAGATCAAACAGGTACACTTAAAATCAGTGTATTTCATTGAATCTTAATTCCTTAAAAAACCCTAAAAATGGCAGAAATGAATTGTCTTGTATGACATAGTAAACACTAAATAAACTAAAAAGTGTTCACTGATTTATATTTAAAAAGGAACAGAATGGGAAACTGTACTGCATGTTTCAGTTAAAAGAGTGATTAACAGCAGGGAGTCTGCCATGGTTTTAGTTGTTTTAGAAGCTAATGCTAGATGTGCCAGTTTATTGGCATTTGGGGAGTTCAGCATTCAAAATATTCCCTCCTGAAACCACCCACACCATCCTCATCCCACCCTTCCTCAGCCCCTGCCTCCCAACCCAGAACCACATGGGTTGACGTCCACATTTGGAGTAACTGAGACAATAAAGGTACTTGAAGAATATAATATGACTCATCTATCTCCAAACAAGAAATCTCCCTTATTGATTGATTTTAGGCTTATGGCCAATTTGGCCTCCTTCTTTGGCACCATTCCCTCAGAATCACTTCCGAATTGTCCTTCCAGTGCTCTGTTTAAGATCTATTTTGTTCAAGCAACCATTTTTAATTTGATAGAAAGAGGTGAAATTTGAATATAAATTCAGCTACCAGTATGGACAAATCCACTATGAGTATGCGATCACCAAATCTGTGTTTACATTGGACTCTGAGTTCTGTCATTTTTTGCCTTTATGACCTTGAAAAAAATGGGGATAATGAAACCTCCCTTGCAGACTGGTGTGGATTAAGTCAGATAAAATAGGAGAAAATACCAAGTATGGCACTGGGTAGGTGTTCAGTAAGTGGCAGGCTCCTTGTCAAACCTGACTATGCTTTCTGAGTTATTTAGTCTATACAATAAGTTTCTTGAAAGTAAAAGCACTCCCTGTGTTTCGTACTCCCACCCTAATTCAGTGCCCTTTAGCCTCAGGAGACATTGTAGAATGATGTTTAGGAAGGAGCAGGTCAAGGATAAAGTTGAAAAAAAGTTTATGCAATAAATATGCAGATGAGAAAAGGCTGTTAATTTGATTCAGAAGTGGTGGCAAAGGTCTTTCTTTACATTTCCTCTTTCCATTCATTTAAAATTTTATCTTGCCAAAAAGAGGGGACAGAAGGTCTCATCTTGATGAATGTGAGGCTATAAAACTATGTGCCAATACACCTGGTATTGATTCATGCCAGCTGGGAGAGGAGTTTGGCTTCTCAGTGTTTTACTACTGTGGTTTCCTGGGCTGGGCAGCTGGGTGCCTAATAATGAGAAAAACCATAATACTTCATAATTATGTACTGCCCTTTGCCAGAACTAGGATTTAATTACAATGACTATGACGGAACTGGCAACATCCCGTTCCCTGTTGGGGTGCAATACCCAAGGGCCTAGAAATACAAAGTGAAGTAGCAACTGCAACCTTCCCCTGCAGGGCCTAACCTGGCAATTCACCCAGAGTTCTCTGGGTTTGAAACTCAACATCTGAAACAAAGAATACTTAAAAATTGCTCCACATACTCAACACTCTCAAGTAAATGTGTATTTATTAAGTGACTACTGAAATATATGAGGCCTGGAATCCCAGGCCTGGAAGGTACCAAAACAGGTGACCTCATTTATAATTCTGTCTGCCTCCAGGTATCATTCCCATTCCATCAAATTGATGAGTTCATGGATCTTCCCATTCAGAAATGGGTTGGAGATGCTTTTGTGGTATCCTGATTCAGGTGTCAGGGAACTCACCAATTCATTTAATACTCATCTGTGAGCACTGTAGGGATACAAAGATGTGTAAGATATGATCTCTGATCTCAAAGGGCTTATCATCTACTTGGGAGATTTTTTGTTTGGGCAGTTATAACATAACAACATAAACACCAGAAAGTCCTGGTAGATGAAAGGGAATGAAATCAAGACTCCAGGTGAAAGGATCAGGACAAAGAATCCTTGAAAATAAGAAGAAAGAATGAGAAGGAAGAGGGGCAAGGCAACTGCAGTGAAGAGCTGGGCAAGGACTCTGAGGTTCTGATAGGTTTCCCTATTTTATTGTCTTCATAACACTTATCATTATTATTGTCTTCATAACACTTGATTTGTTTTCTTTAGTTATTAACTTATTCATATACCATTTGTCTTACTCCATTCAGCAACACTGTCAGTTTTGTTCACCATTATATCCTGAGCATCTCAAACAATGCCTGGCACATACTAAGTAAATATTGGCCTAATGAATAAATGGCAGTGGAAACCGACAGAACAGGGCATTTAATAAATATAATCAACATAAGCAAGTGAGAAAGGGTCGTGTGTTGATCTTTCCACCACTCTAATACCTAAGTCAGCAACTAAAGAAGAAGAAAAAATGCTTATTTTAGTTCATGGTTTTGGAGGTTTCAATTCATGATAGAGTAGACCTACTTCTTGTGGCCTCTAGTAGGGGATGGTGGTGCAGTATGGTAGGAGTGTGTGGTGGAGCAAACCTGCTCACATCGTGACCGGGAAGAGTAAGAGAAGAAACAGGGTTCCACAACCCTCTTTGAGGGCACATTCCCAATGACTGAAAACCTTCCACTAGGCCCCACCTCTGAAAGGTTTCACCACCTCCGGATAGTTTCAAGCTGGAGACCAACATACTGGACTTCGGGGGGCATTCCAGATCTCTCTACAGGTAGAGAGACTTTGAAGCAGTGAGGAAGAGGACAGAGGATTACTCCCAGGTTCTAGACTTGGGAAAATGAGTGAATGGTAATATTGTCAAAGAAGAAAAGGAACAGAGGAGAATAAGCGGATTTTGTAGACTTCAGAAGGCACAGGAGGTCCAATTTGGAAGTGGTGTTGGTAGGCAAGTGAGCTATCCAAAAGGCACATATGCAGATCTGGATCTCAATAAATGTATACTAAACTGTTGCAACGAGAATGGTTAGATGGCTTAGTGTGCAGTAGAAGGACTATGAGCCGCCCAATACTGAAGGTCAGATCCTGGGCTTTTAAGGATTCAAGAGACAGAAAAATTACCCGAAGAGAAAGATAAATGGGGGAAGGGGTATGAGGGGCAAGAGAAAAACCTTCAAGAAGGATGCAGTCCACCGAATCCACTGCAAGAGATTACGTAAGATAAAGTCTAAAATGTGAGCCTTGAACTAGATCATATGATGTCCCTGGGGCCTTAGGAGGCCACTCTCCGGTGGACTAGTAGGTAGACTAATTCAGTCTTATTAAGGCACAAACTGAAATAAAGGATGAGAACTTGACAAGATCTCAAAAGCAAGTTCCTTAGTTTGGAGACTTTGGAATGCAACCATGGATGTGTAACACTGAAAATGTGGCCAGTGTCTCTGTGAATGACAATCAGTTTTCTAAAAGGCCAGAGAGTCTGGTGGGCGTCACAATTCCTCAACTGCGCTTCTCTTCCTCTACCCTTTCAGCCATTTCTAGGGCGGGGGCCTTCCATATACAGTGCGGGCAAAAAGAGGGAGCCAGATCATCCCTCCCTCCGATTTGTGAGTCATCTTTGTGGCGGCTTAGAGTGAGAATGGGACTATTTCAATTAGATGAGGTGCCCGGTTTCCCGTGGATCTTGAAATTTTGTGACTGAGTGGCTCCATGCTGGAGGGAGCTAGGGAGACTCATTCACATTTTCCTACCCAGCACTCACACCCTCCATTCAGCATTTCCCCTTTCTAACAAGGGTTGAAAGCTGGGACAAAGCCTTCTACCGGCTCCCACCTCAGGTTGACCTTCCACCTACAAACCCACCACTAGCCCTTGTGCATCCACGTGACTCTCAGCCCCGGTGACTCTCAGTAGCCGACCCCTCCCCTCGGGCAGCAGCACGCTTTACCCCGCCCCTCAAGCCCACGTGACCGCTTCTCTCTCACCTGACTGGCTCCTCCCTTTCCCCGGCTGGACCCGGCCGCCGTCGCAGCTGCCCGACTTCAAAATGGAGGCCGCGCACAGAGCGCACCCGAGCGGCCGGACCTCCCAGGCTCCCGGGCCGCCCCTTTCTTGTTCCCTGCCTCCCTCCTTCGGCCTTCACCTACACGCCTCCGGATTGGCCGCTGGGAATCCCGCCCCACCAAAGCCCCGCCTGTTATTGGTCACGGTAGGCTGCCCTTCAGAGAGGCGTGCCCCCGCCCGCCCCCCGCCCCGGGAGGTATTTTCCATTCCGGTGGGGGTTGGGGGAATGGGGGAGGGGAAAAGGGTGAAGAGGGGGAGGTGGCCGGGGAAGGGGGTGGGGGCCAGGCGGGGGCATCCGGCGGAGCTGGGGTCCCCGGGCTCCGTCCGGAGGAAGCGAGGCGGCGCTGGCTGGGCAGTCAGAGGGGACGGGACGCACCGGCGGGCGTGCGGACTCGCCCTCTCGGTGACTGCGCCGTCCAGGCCCGTCCTGCCTGGCCGCAGGTGCTCTGGATGAGGCCGCCCCGTGCGCTCCGGCCGGTGAGTGTCCCCGCGGTAGTCCAGCCAGCCGCCTGTCCCCGGCCCCTGCGCCGCCGTTAGTGGCCACCCCTCCTTGCCCCGGTGCCCGCGCCCGGCGCAGTCCGCCTCTGGCCAGCGCCTCCGCACCCTGCGGAGGTGGCGCGGGCCCTGGGGCCGGGATGGGCCGGCCGGGAAGAGGACCGCAAGCCCGGGCCGCGAGCCGTTGCAAACCGTGCAGCGCGTAGTGGGAGCTTGCGCTTAGTAGGCTCTCAATGCATTCCTGAAGAATTCCTTTTCAGTTTGGAGGAAGGTAGGGCACCTAAGGGGAAGGGGGTCGTCCCGGGTATTAGGAGGGTGTTCGTGATCTGGGTCGCGGGGAGGCCATCGGGCGCCGGCTGAAGGGAAGGGGGCACTGGCCAGGTCATTTTGGGCTCTACTGCTTCGATCTGGGGGTCCTCAAGGTCGACGCGGAAAGGGCCACTGAAAGATGAAGGAAGGAACCAGCGAGTATGGATGGGAGAAGTGACTGGAGCACCTCTGGCGGTTTAACCTGAGGTGGTTAGAAAAGGATGCGGAGGCGGGCGCTGGGAAGACCCCGCTGCAGCTCCTTGGGCTCCTAAGATTCTTTGGTGCAGGGGTTTGGGCATTGGAGTAGCGGAAGCGAGGTGTCTTTGTGGAGAGGGAGTTGCATTTAAAGGATGCTAAGAAACAGTGTAAGTACATCTTGGTTTGGTTCTGAACTTTCAAGGGCTTGGGGGATCAGAGTCACGAGTAGGTTTTGACATTTTCTTTTGGCATTCCAACCGAAAGGTGGCTCGCCTCTGGACTTGTTCAGTGATCCTTTATTTTAAATTGCCTGTATGTTTGATGGTATTTTGTCAGTTACTAGTTTTGCTGGACATTCTTGTAACTAAACCATAAAATTCTTGTAGCAGCCACTCTATATTGGTGACTTACTTCCCTATTTAGTGTTTAGTCTGAACCGTATTATTTTAATTTACCACTGACTTTTATTCTAGAAGATTAACTCATGCTTTTGTTTCTTTACAAGGTCATGCAAAATTGAACTACCTGTGTCATAGAAGTTTTTAAGTATTTTCATTTTAAGTGTTGAATTGGGAAGATGTTGGTAAGCTAGCAGCTCTTGAAAGGTATACTAAAAAAATCAACGTGAGTTGTAACAGTTGGGAATCTATGTCAAATGCACAGTTTAATTTTAATGATCTTACATTTACATAACTCTTGAGAATGGACCGGGAACAGAGGCAAGGCATACCAAGACTAGGCAGTGACTATTCACAGAGTCTACCTCTATGGCAGTCTAAGGAGGTTCTTCATTTCACTAACAAGATCTTTAAATCTTTGCACTGCTAGATCTTTAAATCTCCCTCCCCTTTCTTTCTTCTAATTTGTGTGTGTGTGTGTGTGTGTGTGTGTGTGTGTGTACTGATGATTGAAACCAGGGTCACTTTACCACTGAGCTCCATCCCCAGTCCTTTAGTTTTTTATTTTGCTGGGTTTGGCAAAGTTGCCCAGATGGTCCTCCAACTTACCATCCTCCTGCCATGGCCTCCCAAATTGCTGGGATTACAGGTGTTGGCCACTGCACCTGGGTTTAATTTTTTATTCTCTTAATCACCAGTATTACTAATTCTTTACATTTGTTGCATACTCTACAGTTTAGAAAATGAAAGCTCATTGATTAGGAAGTACTTAAACATAATTTTTAAGAATTTCTAGATCATACTTTGCCCTTTAATTCATCAGAGAAAGCATTTCTGCAATAAGGTGTGGTAATGTTTTTGGTTGGCCTTCTTAGTTCTTGAATAACTTATGAATAATCACGTTGTTTTTTTTTAATCCCTATTGTCCTTGAATTTTACTATTTGTCCTTAGGGAGAATGTGCTGGCATATAAAATAGTAGCCTAAAATATTGAAACCTAACACCTTTTAACATATGTCTTCTCCATTATTCACCTTGAGAATTATCTATGGCAAACCAGTTGTTGGGAAGACTCCCTTTTCACCTTGATTAAATTGGTCTGTTTTCTCCTGTTGTAGAACTAAAGAATGATAATGCTTACTGGCTGCGAAGTAATGGTAATAACTACACAGAATCAGAATGTGAAGCTTGGAAAAGATGTATGTGTATGAGTCATTTTTTTTTAGAGTTGGAAGAATAGGCTATGGGGATGATTGTTTTGCAGATCAGGAAACTAAGGCCCAGAATAGTTGAAGGGACAAAATTGCTAGTTAGTACTGGATACAGGATTGGTGGATAGGGTCTCTGGACTCCAGAGTTTTTTCTATTTTATTATGTTCACACTGTTTATTTCTAAAGCATTCTAGTGCCAACTGTAAATAGTTTTTGGATTATTTGTGATGATGTTCCCTTCTAAGGATGGAGAAGTTTGGTTGGATACTTTTCCATGTGAAATGATGTAAAGTTGGATGAACTTTTATTCCAAAGTTTAAAATAATTCACTGTGTTGTTAGTGGAAATTCAGATAGTTTTCTCATTGGAAAGAGACAAACTGTCATGTAGATTAAAATATTAGATGAACATCTCAGACTAGGCTAGCGTTCTAATTTTTATGCTAAAACTATTTGCTTAAAATTAGAATTCAAAAAGCTTATATTTTTAAAGTGAATTGCATGAAAATTATTATTTGCAGTAAGTATTGGGGTTTTGTTATGGTAAAGTAAATTTTGGTACCTTTAAAGAGAACAGTAGTAGAATTATAGTTATGAAAGCATAATTTTTATCATATTTATTATAGAGAAAGGATTTGTATCTCAGCCACTTAACATGACTCTCAGGCAAGTGATTTAACTACTGTGTGCCTGGGTTTCCTCATTATAAAGTATGGTTATTGAAAGTACCTGCCTCATAGCATACTAGTGAAGATTAACTATGCCTGGCAATAGTAAGGGCCCAGCAAATAGTAGACATTACTTTCTGTGGTTCATTAGGTATAAGTAGGTATTGTATGTTCATTTGTTTCTTTGCTGTTAACTCAGTCACTTTCAGGCTACAAAAATATTCTCGTGTAAATATATGGTCAAATAATTATCTACCTTAGTAGATACTAAGGTAGATAAATAAATAATTATCTACTTTAGTAGATACTAAATAGATAGTAGATACTAAAGTAGATAATTATTAGTGCAAATGATGTTCTCTTGGTTTTTTGTTACTGTTGTTCTCCTTCCTCTGCTTACCTTGGACCTTAATTAGAGCTGCATATCAAGTTAGAGTTAATGTATCTGTTTTTCTGAATGTTGTGCGAGATTAAAATATGCCACCAAAGTGTGCTGCTTTGGCATATTTCCAGATAACTATTCAGAGTGGCTGGAGACACAGGAATAGCTCTTGAAAGCTGTCACTTTGTGGGGGAGAGTTGCATCCACAGAGGAGACCTACATTAGTGAAATAAACAGCTCTGCAAACAAGCTTTCTGTAAGGTTCCCTTATCTGCCTTATCTGGATCTAGGAAAGGTCATAGGACCATCTCCTACCCCAAGACCCCGATATTTCCACAGAATGTCATATATTCTTTTGAGGCTCTTACCTGAGACGCTTTAACTCTATGGGGCAGCATCTTTGTTCCCAGTGCATTTCTTCTCTTCACCCAGAGATAACCCATTACTATTGCCACTTCTTCTGGGACCCCCCAGAATTCCCCCATATTCCCAAGCACCTATTACTTTCTGTAGCTCAGAATGCTATTTGAACTTCAACCATAAGGCCCCTTTTTAAAATTTTTTTGGTGCCAGGGATTAAATCTAGGGCCTTGTGCATGCTAGCCATGTACTCTACCATGAAGTTATACCCCCAGCCCTGGCCTTGTTTTGAGTTTCATGTTTTGTGTGGTGCCCTAATAATTATTATATTATTGCATATAAATAATTTTGCAAAATTATTTATATAATATAATAATATGCCATTTCTCATAATGCCAATCTATTATCAGTTTTTTTATAGACTTGCATATCTAACTATGGAAGGGGGGATTTCATCTTTTCTACAATGTCTTTGGGAAACCTTGCTGCAGTTCATTAACCTAGAGTGAAAATGTTGATTTGCGGTGTTCTAGTTAAAATGCAGTCAGTTTTAGAGGGCTACTAGGTAAACTTAAGTAAGGAAGTTTATAAGGTCTGTCATTGATTGCACCTTTTTTCTGCCAAAAAAGAGCATTGAATCTTTTTTTTTTTTAAATATCTTTTAGTTGTCAATGGATCTTTTGTTTAATTAATTTATATGTGGTGCTGAGGATCAAACCCAGGGCCTCACATGCTCGGCAAGTGCTCTACTACTGAGCCACAATTCCAGCCCCTGAATGTTGTTTTAAGTGAGTGTTTTAATTGCTTTATTCATTAAACTGTTAGGTTTAAATGATGCAATTTGTGTAGCTCCAATTCTATAATATAGTTCTTATTACTTTGCTGTAACCCAGGTCCAACTAATGTGAGGACCTTGTGGTTTAGCAGATGTTTCTGATGGTGACAGTTTGAATCGTTAGCTATCTCAGAACTTTTTAATCGTTTGCCACCTAAAACATGGTGGATTTCTTCTTGGCATTCTTTGATTGTGCCTTCTCAGATTCTTCTATTGCTTTTATAGAACTTTTCTTCTTCCATTTGTGGGCCTCTTAACTTTGATTTTCATTCATTTTTGCAGTTTTTTCCTTCTGATAACATCTTTGCCTCCTGTCACAGCACATATCTTATCATCTGTTACACACATGCTTAATTTTTAATGGCTTTTCGAATGTTAATTTCAATTAATTTTTAAATGTATCTCACTTTATTTTAATTTCCCTTATTTTTAGAGATTCATTGAAGTGAGTTCATTTTACATTTGAGGAATGAAAATGAGAAAATAAGTTGTAGCCCAGAGGTAACTTTGTTATGCCAGTATCGTAGAGTCACACTTTTGTTTTAGGTGTCAAGCAGGCATACCATTGGTGGTATTTCAGATGATAAGTATGTGGATCACTTTAGTCCTAGGCGATGCTAACAGAGCTAAGAGAGTTACATGTAGCTTAGTGGTACAGCACTAGCCTGCATGCATGAGATCCTGGATTTGGTCTCAGTACTGCTTAGTAAGTAAGTAAATAAATAAATAAATGGTTTCTATGGTCATATTTTTGTTCCATTGAAAAGTGACCAGTTCCTGATCTTATTTTGATTAATTATTATAAAAATTAGAGATTATCATGATTTATTGGATACTTATTGGATTCATGGCATACCTTTAGAGATTTTGAAGAACTTAGACATGCAGATACTTTTTTCCAGTCTATTGCATATTCTAATTATATGAGTACATTATTTAGATAAATATGAATTTAGAAGACATCAGAAATACCATGCCATGTTAAAATATAACCCCTGCTCATTTTCTCATTAGGTTGTTGTTTTCTCTGTATATTAAAAATAATTATGACATTGTGAATAGTTATTATTCAGGGTACATGGACTGAGTATGTGTCAACTGTGCAGATTACATTTTTAGCTTTGGTGTGGTCCTAGATAGGGAAAATATGAAGTATTTACCTGGTCCAGTTTAATTCTTCATCTGCATTAGCCAACTATTCTACCTTTAAGGTAGGATAAGGTCTTTTTTTTTTTTAAATTTTTTTGCAATACTGGGGATTGAACCCAGGGTCCTGTGCTTACAAGGCAAGCACGCTACCAACCGAGCTATATCGCCAGCCAGCCTGGACAAGGTCTTTTGAATTTAGAGAAAAATAATCTTGAAAGTGTAATTAGGCTGGATTGTTGATTCATGTTAATGTTGAATAAATTTGCATTTGCATAGTTTAAGTGAAAATTAGTTGCTTGCCTTTACATATAGATGAAAAATTCTACATAATGATTTTAGAGAGGTTATGATACTGTTAAGAAATACAGTATAGTAAGAGTATATCCACAGGTTCTTACATGCTATTCAACACTGTGGAAATCAAAATATGCCACTCCTAATATGTATTTGGCATATTTTGAGATGGTTATTTAGAGAAATTGCAAACACTGAAATAGTTCTGAAGAGCTGTCCTTTGTAAAAGAAAATTTACATCTAGAAAAGAAATCTACACTAATAAACAGTGGCTTAGGCTTTCTCTGAGGTCCCCTTATCTGCCAAAGAAAAATCTAGGAAAGATCATATCACCGGAAAAGAGATTAGAGGTCTACACCTCACACTGACAGATTGCTACAGGCCCTGACCTTTTCTTTTAAGGGTAGCTCAGACTACCCAAGAGGCTTTATCTGTACAACAAGACAACCTGTTATTAACTGTGCATTGCCCCATCCCATGGCTTGTTGCCACCTATCCCCAAGAAACTCCAAGCCCCTATTTATCCAATGCATGTACATGTAGTGTCAACCCCCCTTGTGCACAGGTTCTTCATCTGTGTATTCCAACAACCTCATATCGAAAATATTCGGAGTCCTGCATGGTGGCACATGCCTATAATCCCCCCTACATGGGAGGCTGAGGTAGGAGGACCAAGTTCAAGGCCAGCCTCAGAAACTTAGCAAGACCCTGGCCCAGAATAAAATATGAAAAGGGCTAGAAATGTAGCTCAGTGGTAGTACCCTGTTTTAAATCTCTAATACTGCCAACGAAAAGAAAGATTTGGAAAATAACATCTATCTGTACTGAACATTTGTCATGATTTCATAAACAGGACCATATAACAACTATTTACATAGAATTTATATTTTATTAGGTATTACAGAGGTGATGGAAAGTACACGTGAGGATGTGCATAGGTTATATTTGCATATACTATGCCATTTCATATAAAGGACCTGAGCATCTGCAGTGTTTGGTATCCTGGGGGCAGAGAGTGTCCCAATTCCCCTCTGAGAGCAAGGGATGACTGCAGATTCTAAAACTAAAGAATTAGCTCACTAAACATTAAATATAATCTGTTAGGAGACATCAAGTACTTTTTTTTTTTTTTTTTTTGTCTTTTTTGCGGTTCTGGGGGTTGAACCCAGGGCCTTGTGCTTGTGAGGCAAGCACTCTACCAACTGGGCTATACCCTTAGACCCCCAAGTACTTTCTTAAGGGTTAAAGTATATGTGTAGCCAAATGGGGGAGCTGACTTATTTGGTTATTTTTTTAGTCTTTGACTTTGGCTATTTACATGAGATAGCAGTCTAACCCCATTACCCTTTAGGTGATCAGTGCTAGGACCAGTTTTATTTAATGTTTAAAAAATGATTTAAAAGACACACTGGCAGTGAAAGTTGCCAGATTTGTAGCTGACTCCATGTGCTGTTCCAGGTAGTTAAAAGCCAAGCCAACAAGGAGAAGCTACAGGAACATCCTTTGATGCGCGGCACAGAACAAGATAATGCATTTAAGGAGAAGATATTCCAAATTATATTTATAGGACCTGAGTTGTGACCCAGGAAGGGAATCCAGGTTTGTAGATGGCTTCCTTGAAGGCATTTATTATAGTTATTGCTGGGCCAGAAAGTCTAAGAATCTGTTGAGGGTTGTTGGGCATGGTTCTGAAAGCACAAATGATGTACATTAAAAAAATTATAAAGAGGATTACCATTTTGAATTATTTGTTATGTTCCAGGCTAAGTGATCTCTTAACAATTCTGAAAGGTAGGTAGGTGGCTTATCCCATTTTAAGAGGAAATTTGACTCAGGGACAAGTGATTTTCCCAAGTCAGCCATTATGTGGTGAATTTGGGAACAATTCTGAAAGGTAGGTGGCTTATTCCATTTTAAGAGGAAATTTGACTCAGGGACAAGTGATTTTCCCAAGTCAGCCATTATGTGGTGGATTTGGGACTAGGGCTCTAGGCTTTTGATTGTTAATCCCAAACAACTCCCAAGATGTTAGGAGGCCTCTCTTAAAACTTGTAATAGTTTAATTTAGGACTTCTGAAGTGCTCCTTAACTCCTTTCTGTGTTCAGCTTTGGATGTCAGTTACCACAAAGGTAGCGTCTAGATACTTGGAGAGGATTTAGAGACATTCTTTAAATTCTTCCCTTTAAACGAAAGGTGGGAATATTTTGGTGTAGTTTTATCCCTCTTAATTGGTACATCATTTCTAACTACCCATAAAACATTTCTCCCCCTACTTATAAAATACTGGATTATTAATATTCATTAATAAAGGTAACATTAATTAACAAGGAAAATATTGTTTAGTAGAAAAAGTCACCAGGGTAGTCTAGAGACCTGGATTCTACTGGTATAAAATAATGAGGCAAAAAATATTAGAATACAGGTATAACATTCTTGTTTTGTTTTTTTTTTAGTTGTGGACGAACTTTTATTTTTATTTATTATTATATTTTAAATTTTTATGTGGTGCTGAGAATTGAACCCAGTGCCTCACACGTGCTAGGCAAGTGCTGTACCACTGAGCCACAACTCCAGCCCAACATTTTTGTTCTTGGAGTAGAGAAATGCTTGAGCCATGTCTTGAGAGACAAGCAGGTGACAGAGTTAGAGTTATAAGCAGAGGGTATAGCTGCATATTTTGGAATCCCAGAAAATGAGTTTGTAAGGACCAAGTGAATAGGGATGTATGAAAATTCTTTGTAAATTTTAAATGCTGTTCAAAAGAAAGTGATAGAGGAATCCTGATGTTCTTGTGAAGGTTAGACAGCGAGGATGCAGTGAAGACAGGTGGCAAGAAAGAAAGTAGGAGAGTGGAAACAAGTGCAGAGGGGAGAGAATAAAGATGAGAGAGGAAAAAGATGTAAATAAAATAGTTTGCTTTGTGTTTGTCATAAATTAATAGGTCTGTAAGTAAAGAATTATAACAATTTATGGTAAGGAAGAAACTCAGCAGGTAGTTTAAACATTTTATTCACTTTTCCATTTAGGCTACATTGACCATGTAAATAAGACCATGAAAATAGGCTAATTGAGAGTTGGCTGTATTATCTGATTGTTTCTTCACTTATTACTTCTGTACAGGTTTAGTTAATGGCTTTATAAGGGTGCTCATAAAAATAAATAAGCTGGACTGAGTTACTATTTATTCTGGGTTATTAAAAATGAAAGAGCATAGTGTGTTTAACGAGAAGAGAGAAGTTTGATCTTTCTAAATGAGTGCAAGAGAAAATTAGAAAATTATATTAGGACCAGGTAGAATGGGAACAAATTGTGAAGAGTCTTTTTTGCCATATTAGGAGTTTGGATTTTTATTTAGTTTTATAAAAGTTTTTTGTTTTAGAAAATCAAAAAGATATTGGAGACATTTACTCAGCAAATAATTATTGGACAAAGAATACATATCACAGGTCTTGTGAATAAGGCAAGTTCTCTCTGGGTTCTGGTGGGTAGATCTCACCAGTTAAGGATGCTGTTTAAGGCTCTGCCCTTTTTCAGGAAAAGAGATTATGTGATGATCTGAATTAAGAAATTCATAGTGCAGATAGAAACAGGACATCTTATTTCAGAAAAACTTAGGATATTTAAGTCTGCAGACTTGGTTTATATTGGCGGTGATAGAAGTTGTGAGTCTGTGGTCCCTCACATGGCAGTAGGATCAGATGGCAGGTTTGTCAGAAGGAGAATACTAAATTTAAATTTGCATTCAGATAAGTGACTATGCTTTTTAGATAAGTAATAATATGCCCAAGATATCTTTGGATGTATGGGTCTAGATCAGGAGTCTGGTCAGTTTTATAGATGTGATTTGGAAGATATATATTTATAGTTGAAAATTTACAGTGGAAATTATACAAATGATGACCATAATTTCTAAGTGGTAATGCATTCAAAACAAAAAGTAACTGGCATTACTGGCACTTATTTCAAGAATGTAAACATTTTTAAAAGTATTTACCTGTTATCTAACATGTAGCCTTATAAAAAAATATGTAAAAATATTTGCTATCAGAAAACCAGAAATAGTTTAGTGTCTGTGAAACAGTGTATCAGTTGGGGTTTTCCGTCCTCTGGTGGCCTGTGTAGCTATCCACTTTTACAATACAGGGAATGCTCAGATGAGTATACCTCCTTATTCCTCACTGGAGTTTCCTTTTTAGAATCCCCATTCGCTTTCTGGGGCTGGAAAGGTAGTCTGAACAAGAGACTGAAACTCAGGCTCTTTTTTTTATCTTCTTTAAAATCTATTCCAGAGCATCCCTAAGCTACCAGTTTTTTGCCTCTTTCCCTCCTATCCTTCTAGCACTTTAGAGTGTAAGACCCTGGTAACTTGAAGAAGGAAAAGCAAAGATAGCTGAGAGGAAGAGCCATGAGGAATGTTTTGACTTTGCAGTTCTCCCCTAAAAGTTCTGTATAAGCTAGGGGATGAAGTTGGTGAGTCATTAAGACAAGATGTCCAGTTTCAGTTTCATCTGTTAAGGATAAGATTTTCCTTGATTGAGCTCTTAGTGGAAAAGGTAGGAGTTTTTGGTTCAGTTTTATCTTTAAAGGAGGTAGAAAGATAAGACTGTACAGTGAAAAGTAGGAATAACACTCTTAAGAGGTGGGGGAAACAGTACCAAGAAAGTAGAATATTAAGGAAAAAAGTAAAGAAACTGGTGAACAGGATTCCGTATTTAAAATGCATAGTTTTAAGTTGGAATTAATAAGAAATTAGATAATTGAAGGCTGTGTTGGCTTTTCATCACTGTAAGGAAATATCTGAGATAATCAGCTTGTAAAGGCAAAGGTTTCTTCTAGAGCACAGTTTTAGAGGTTTTAGCCCATGATTGGTTGGTTCCAGTTCTTTGGGCCTGTAGTGAGGTAGTACATCATGACAGGAACAGGTGGCATAACAAACTGCTTATCTCATGACCAGGAAGCAAAAAAGAAAGAGGAAGAGATTAGTGTCCCACAGTCCCCCTTGAGGTCATGCCCTCTTAAAGAAGAGAAGGTCCCACCTCTTAAAGTTTCTGCCACCTCCCAATACTGCCACAGGGACCAAGCCTTTTGATACCTGTGCCTTGAGGGACATTCAGGATCCAAACTAGCAATTTGAATTGGAATTAATAAGAAATAAGAGTAGTTAGATGATTGAAGATCGAAGTTTGAATTGGAACTCCTTCAAGTATATAAGTAGAAAATTAAACTGAACAGAGTGGTAATATAACTTAAATAGTAATTTAGCACTTCAATGACTTTATAGTTCATAATGTATATAGTACTTATTAATTTTTGTCTAAATACCTCATATTTTCATGCATGTTTGTGTATATAAATAAGCAAAAGTTTTTAATTTGATGAGGTCTTATTTTAAACAATATTTTATGCTGGTGTTTTCTGGGTCCTGAGTTATCCCACAGTTGTGAAGATAGTCTGTGTTTCCTTCCAAATGCTTGGTATAGTGATAGCTTTTATTTTTAGGCGTATGAACTCTCTTGGATTGTGTAGTGGGGTTGAAGTAATGGTTGAGGTTAAATGTTTTCCTCCTTATAGATGCCAGTTATTTCAGAAAAAAATTTATTTAAAAGGATTTCCTTTCCCCCTTAGTTGCTTTAGTCAAAGATCAGTTGACAAAATAACTGTAGATTGGTTTCTACACCATGTTCAGTTTGTGTTCAGTTTGTCTATTTTTCTGTCTTCATGCCAACATGCCATTGTCTTGATTATCTTTTTATCCTGAAATAAAGTAATATAAGTCCTCCAATTTTGTTCTTTTTTTTCCCTTAAGATTGTTTAGGCTTTTCTAGGTACTGTGCATTTTCATACAAATTTTAGAATCAGCTTATCAGCATCTACCAAAAAAAAAAAAAAATTGGAGGTGCACTGAACCTATGAAATTGGAGAGAATTGACATTTTAGCAGTTTTTTTTTTTTAAATCCATGAGCAGAGTGTATCTATTTAATTTCTTGAGCAATGTAATGTACTTTACTGTGGGTGTATTATTTTCATCAAATTTGTGAAATTCTTATCTTCAATTTTTTTTCAAGTATTTTTTTTCTTTTCAGACTCCAGTTCCACATATGAGCAAACCACTTAATATTAACTGATTGGTTACTGAGATTCTATCCATTTTTCTTGTAGTCTCTTTTTCTTTCATTCAACTTTAGAAATTTGTTGCCCTCTCTTCAAGTTCACTGATTTTTTTAAACAACTTCTCTGTCTAATTTGCTGTAATGCCTGTCAGAGTTAATTTTTTATATTAGATATTCTTTTCACTTGTAGAATTAGTGTGGTTCCTTTTTCATATGTACAGTTCCCACTCTGTGGAGACTTGTTGTTGCTCATTATGTTTATGTTTTTCTTTAAGTCTTTGAACTCTTCTAATTAAGATCTGTGTATTCATTTTAATCATTTTTTATGTTGATTATTTTTATGTTATTATTTTAATCAATATTTTAAGTTGGTGTTTTCTGGGTCCTGAGTTACCCCACAGTTGGGAAGATAGTCTGTGTTTCCTACCAGATGCTTTATAGTGATAGCTTTTATTTTTAGATCTATGAACTTGTCTTAGATTTTGTAGTGGGGTCCTCCCTTTTCTGGGTCCTAATTATAGGTCATAATTGCTTTTTCTGCTGTTTAATTTTCATAGATTTTATGTCGTCTTTTTTTAGGTGATCTTTCTTGATTGATGTTTTGTTCTATCTGGCAGCTTATGTATAGATCAACTTGATTTTCAAGTTTTGTTTTCAGTGTTTTTGGTTTTTAGGATTTTTTATTTGTCTTATGCAGTTCTACAATAACTTTTAGTTTAGTACTAGTTTGTGACCATAATTTAGACATGCCCTTTCTTGTATCTCCTTTGATTGCCCCCATGTTTTCATCAAGGTTTATTTGCCCTACCTGGTAGGGACTGGGTGATCCTGGCTATGTTTGAACTCTGTGAGTTCTTGAATGAGATCTTCCCGTATTTGTTATTTTCTTGGGCATTTTTCTCTGTCTAGGCTTGTGGAGTTACACACCACACATACATAGATTGGTATTTGGCCAGAAACTCAAGAAAGCTTCTTTTGTAGATTCTTAAAACGTTTTCTTTCTTCCTTTGTGGTACTTTGCCCTGTAGATTCTTTCTTGCTGCTTCAGGGTGCTACAAACTCTTTTCTGGCACCTCAACTCAGTCACTCTTTTTGGTTCCTTCCTTCCTTCCTTCCTTCCTTCCTTCCTTCCATCCTTCCATCCTTCCATCCTTCCATCCTTCCATCCATGTTGTGGTTCTAGGCAGAAAGCTGGAAAATCATAGGACTTGCATCATTTTTTTTCCTTCTTTCAGGGATTATGGTTCCATTCTGCCTGGTATTTTGTGCTCTTCAGAGTATGACTTGATTTTTAAAATATAACAGCCTGTCTTGATTTTCAATCAATATAGAGAGGTACAAAGGAGGAAAAAAATCTTTTGAAAAAGGAAAAGTAACTAAATATTCCAAAACCCAGAGTTTATAATAGTTATCTGAACATCATTTCAGATATCTTTTATTGAAAATGTATACATAGAAAAGTAATTTTATTTAAAACTTTTAAAAGAGAAACTTGTGCTTTTTATTAAAAATACTTGTTTAATTTAGCAAAAGTAAATTGTTAAATAGAAACAATATGGGAAAAATTGCTCAACCACAGATTAGTATTTACTGAAAGAGCTGTCACTTCCTAAAAGATCTTCTAAGCTTAAGAAGTAAGTTCCAGAAAAAGTCTAAAAAGCTAGAGTCATTATGTCATTAACTGCATGCTTCAATAGATCTCTCACATAAAAAAGAGTCAAGTGTTGGCATATATTGGCACAACTTTTTAAATGGCAATTTGGCAATATTCAGAATCCTTTAAAATTTTTATACTCTTTGCCCAAAAATTCCATTTTCAGGAATTGATTCTAAGGAAATAAAAGATGCACACAGATGTGTACGTGTGTTATTTACTCATCATGATGACGCTTATAATGTTAAAAAATTAGAAGTTTAATCTTAAATGATTAAATTATGCTGTGACAGTACAACCAAATACCATTAAGCCATTATAAATGATTTCCTTAGAATTTTTGTTTAGTATGCTGATTATACTTATTGGCAGGAGATTAAAAAATTACGCGTGTTAGGATGTTTAATGGTAGAAGAAAGTATTCACGATTGCCATGAATGAAAAAAGTAGGATGATACTTTTGAAATCCTTAAAAAGGAAATGTTTACTTTTAAAAATAGGATGTAAACTTTGAACAGATTTTTTTTATTATCTTGTACTATTTAATATTTTTTATTTTTTCTACAATAAGCATATACTGTGTTCATAATCATCCAAAGAACATACTTTAGTTTTTAAATTCATATAAATTAATGTTTGGGAGGGTAAGGAAAGAAGAATTTAAGTGACTTTAGTTTTTTATTATCTTGTTGCCATTTTTCCATTTTTGCAGATAGTTTAGCTTAAACTTTTTTTTTTTTTAGGTTTAATGAGATGGTTATTCTTACACATCTAATATGTATCCTAAATTTTTCCCAAGTTTCATAGTGTAATATTGAATTTCTGTCAAACACTTCATTATACACTTGAAGAAATATAATGTTGCTTTCTTTCTTTGTTTCTTTTCCCCCCCTAAGAACAGTTTTGAAGTAGTTTTGGTCTTGCTTTCTTGGCCACTGTTAGTGCCCCCCTCATTACAGGTATTGATGTCCTATGTTAAAGAAAGAATGAAAGACAAAGTCTGTAGTAGTATTCTAAATAGTATGCCATATTTGATGGCTGTCCCTTTCATCTTAAGCATATGGACCTAGTGCTCTGCAGGAAGTCAGTATAGTGACTCAGCTTCATGTTTTGCTGTACATAGAACCTGTTAGAAGTCCAGAGAAGAGCTGGGCATGGTGGTGCATGCCTATAATTCCAGTGGCTCGGGAGGCTGATGCAGGAGGATTGAGGGTTCAAAGCCAGCCTTAGTTAAAAAGTGAGGTGCTAACCAAGTCAGTGAGACCCTGTCTCTAAATAAAATACAGAATAGGGGTGGGGATGTGGCTCAGTGGTCAAGTACCCCTGAGTTCAATCCCTGGTACCCCCTCCCACAAAGAAAGAAGGAAAAAGAGAGAGAGAGAAAGAAAGAGGGAGAAAGAGATAAAGTTGACTCCATGGAGGCACCATTCATACACCATACATCCCACTCAGAGAATCACTTTAATATAAACACTTTAGACTGTTCCTTAGCAAATGTAGACCCAGAAACTAATTTGGGTAGGGGAATTGACTTCAGTCTAAGCAAACTCAGAGAAGACTAATATAAAAAACAGCTACTTTTAAAATTTATATTAAAATTAACCAAGCCATGAGTTAAATATCAAGCCATGATAGTCTGATGGCAGACATCGTTATTGTAAGGGTGTTCTCCCAAAAAGATTTGAGTGGTTGTGTCCAGTGATCAGAGTTTACTGATGTTTTCCTGAAAGCTTGAGACAGTGGTTTATTCTTCTACTTTATTGGTAGGCTTTGTGAAGGCCTCTGAAGGTGTGGACAAATTATCTAACCTCTTGAGCCTCAATTAATCATAAAATAGCAGTAATAACTAGCTACCTCATAGAATTGTTGAGAATTAAATAAAGCAATTCATATAAAATGACTAGTACAGTACCAAGCAGATCCTCTCTGTTGTTCAGATTATTTGATTTCTTCTACTTCTAGATTCGAAGTCTGGAACTTAAGAAAGGTGTACTTGATCTTTTCTTGTTCCCTGCAGATGTTGCTGGTAACTCTACTGTTTTGGTATTACAGAGGTACTAATATCACTTGATTTACAAAAGTGTCATTGTTTGGAGTAGAAATTTTAACTCAAACTAGTGAAGAATTATGATGAATTTTTACATAGATCATGTTTCACTGTGAGAGCTACCTCAGTAAGATTCTTGATAGGAATCTTTGTTTTAAGAAGTTCAGTTGTGCTTGCTTTTTCAATTTGGCATTTCCAAAACAACTGGATGTTTCTTATAAAACAAAGAAGTATAAATCCAGATAGCAAATTTAGTAAGCTGTTATTACTTAGAACTGACAAATATGTTAGGTTTTTGTTCTATAATTAGTGTTTTTAATTCATATTTGTAGATTATGATGTTTTAAGAGATCTGGTTCTATTCCCTGGGCTTATAGAAACAGAGAACCAGAGTGAAAGAAACTAAGCCTGGCAGCTGATGTATCCTAGGGGTTCCTTGGGACTATGAGCTGCCAGTGCAGCTGGGCTCAGGACAGTGAGGCCCTTGATATAAGTGTTTGTCTCTGGAAGAAACAAGGAGAGCAGCCAGCTTTTCCTTTTGGGTGTTAGCATCTTTTCTTTCACATCTTTGTGAGAAGGTAGTATTGAATTTAAGTAGCAAGATTGCTGTCCCAAGGTGCAAACATCCTGAGGAAGACCCCTCCAAGAAGGAGCTCTTGCCTGCCTCCTTTCTTGCTTAGTCAAATTCAAGTCAGAGGTGAAATAACAAATGTCCTTTTTGAGTCAGGTGTTATGTCTACAAACTAGGCACTGAAAAGCATTTGAACTCATCTAAGAGTTTGATAATGGCAGAGCCGAGACAGGTCTCTGGACTTAAGTCTGTCACAAGGTAACTCCCTGCTTCAGATGAATTTCTTTTCAGTGGGAAGAAATATATTTATTAAAGAGACATAGATTTATTAAAAAATGTTTTGACATCTATTTAGATGCTATTTGCTAATTGTACTGTATATTACTTTATTATATACAGATTGGTATTTAATTATCTCACAGGTCTGTATTACCTCCTTGGCAAAGTCCCTGAGGACCAGTATCATTTTGATCTCTCCTTCGTATGACCTTTAGGGTGTGGAATATTTTAATATTTTAAGCATTCAGTAATTAGTTGATTAGTGGGTAAATATTTGTGACATTTTTCTCTTTGTACCTAATTTCACATTTTAACATAATAGAACACATATATAGACAAAACCAGATTTGTTACTTAAGTCTCACATCCTTGGGAGATTTAAGATTAAGTTACAAAAAAAAAAAAAAAAAAGATTAAGTTACACAGGCATTGTGTAATTGGAAAGAACCTAGTGCTCCCACATTAAATTTACATTTAACTCGTTAAGTATTAGGGAAAGATGGGGGTAATATGATAGGTCATTTATTTAAATAAATGATTTACTGATCTTGTGTGTGTTTGTGTGTGTGTGTGTTAAATCACAGTCTAAGAGGAGCTACTAACTTTTAATGTACTGATTTGCTGTGGGTTTATTTACTTAGGGAAAAAGGAAATATTCCATGCCTTCTTAGACTGATTTACAGAGTAGTGCAACTGTGGTCAGTTTTACTTGAATCCTCAGCATTCTTCAGAAGTGAATGTTTTGAGTGTCAAGAGAAATTAGATAAACCCATCCTGGCAGGTGGTGTATCTGGTAGAGGAGAGCTATAGGAACCAGAGACTTTGTACATGTCCCCAAGAGTGATCTCTGAGGAATCTCAGCTGACTCTTAAGAATAGATAGGAACAAGGTCAGTTTTGACCAACTTGGTCTTAAACATCTGGCAGGAGTGTATAACCTGAGCACAGTCCTACATGGACATTTAAAAGGAAAAACAATGGTGTGTTTAAGTGGAACTTGAGATGTATACTTGTGTTAGCTCTACCAAAAATAAGTAAAGCTGGAGTCTATGAAGGAGGGGTTCTTGTGTGAGAGTGCCTACTAATAATGATCCCAAGAGTCACAAATTTGTCCTGAGTTAATTTGAATCTGATTTCATAGATCTACAGATATTCCTAACCTCCTACATTGATGAACTTGATCAGTTTGTCACTGATAAGATTTTGAGTTACTGTCCTTGTGGTTTTAACAGAAACTGACTGAAATACTAATTGTTTTTGTGCTAAGAATTTACAAAAAAGTAATGCCATGCTGTTTTTATTGTTGTCTTAGCATGATCCCTGCCCTATATATGCTTTGTCCAGTCACCTACTATCTCCCATTGTGGACCTCTGGACTGCTCTGATACTGAATACCCTTAACTTGTCCACACCTTGCCAAACCTGATAGAGAGCAAGGACTGGGATGCTTCCCCAACTTTGCCCCCTTTCAGCCAAAAGCAGTTTGGAGATGTGGTTGCCCATTTTTCCATAGAAATGGAATGTAGAAACTGACAGTGGGGAAATGTAACTGTGGTCCACTTTATGCTTTGAATATAGATAGCCCTTGCTGCTTTGCCACTCCAACTTTTTTTTAGTCCATTTCTTTTTTTTTTGTTCTGTACACTTTATTTTTTTCACATTTTAAATTTTTTTCATACATGTATATAGTAATATAATAATGTCTGTCTCATTCTACTGTCCTTCCCATCCTCACTCCCCCACCCTTCCTTCATTTTTCCCTACCCACCCCCCACTATGGATCAGCATCTGCTGAGAGCATTCAGAGAGCATTCAGCCTTTGGTTTTGTGGGATTGGCTTATTTCACTTAGCATGATAGTCTCCAGTTCCATCCATTTACCTGCAAGTGCCATAATTTCATTGTTGTTTAAGGCTAATATTCCATTGTGTATATGTGTACCACATTTTCTTTATCCATTCATCTGTTGAAGGGCATCTAGGTTTGTTCCATAGTTTTATTGTCATGAATTGAACTGCTTCAAACATTGATGTGACTGTGTCCCTATAGTATTCTGATTTTAAGTCCTTTGGGTATAAACTGAAGAGTGGGATAGCTGGGTCAGATGGTGGTTCCATTCCAAGTTTTCTTAAGAATCTCCAAACTGCTTTCCAAAGTGGTTGCACCAATCTACAGTTCTACCAACAATGTATGAGTGTACCTTTTCCCCCACATTCTCGTCAGCATTTATTATTACTTGTATTTTGGATAATTGCCATTCTGACTGGAATGAGATGAAATCTTAGAGCAGTTTTGATTTGCATTTCCCTAATTGCAAGAGATCATGAGCATTTTTCATGTGTTGATCAATTGTATTTCTTCTGTGGAGTGTCTGTTTAGTTTCTTAGCCCATTTATTGATTGGGCTATTTGGATTTTTGGTGTTAATTTTTTGAGTTCTTTATATATCTTGGAGATTAGTGCTCTACCTGAAGCACGTGTGGTAAAGATTTTTTCCCATTTTGTAGGCTCTCTCTTCAAATTATTGTTTACTTTGCTGAGAAGAAGTTTTTTAGTTTGAATCCATCCCATTTATTGATTCTTAATTTTACTTCTTGTGCTTTAGGAGTTTTGTTAGGAAGTCAGGTCCTAAGCCAACATGATGAAGATTTGGGCCTACTTTTTCTTCTATTAGGCACAATGTCTCTGTTTTAGTGCCTAAGTCTTTGATCCACTTTGAGTTGACTTTTGTGCAGGGTGAGAGATAGAAATTTAATTTCATTTTGTTACATATTGATTTCTAGTTTTCCCAGCACCATTTGTTGAATAGGCTATCCTTTCTCCAGTGTATATTTTTGGCACCTTTGTCTCATATGAGATAACCATATTTATGTAGGTTTGTCTCTGTGTCTTCTGTTTTGTACCATTGGTCTACCTGCTATTTTGGTGCCAGTACCATGCCATTTTTGTTACTATTGCTCTGTAGTATAGTTTAAGGTCTGGTACTGTGATGCCTCCTGCTTTACTCTTCTTGATAAGGAATGCCATGGCTATTCTGGGTCTCTTATTTTTCCAAATGAATTTCATGATTGCCTTTTTTATTTCTATGAAGAATGTCATTGAGATTTTAATAGGAATTGCATTGAATCTGTATAACACTTTTGGTAGTATGGTCATTTTGACAATATTAATTCTGCCTATCCAAGAGCATGGGAGATTTTTCCATCTTCTAAGGTCTTCTTCAGTTACTTTCTTTAGTGTTCTATAATTTTCATTGTAGAGGTTTTGCACCTCCTTTGTTAGATTGATTCCCAAGTATTTTATTTTTGTTGAGGCTATTGTGAATGGGGTAGTTTTTCTGATTTCTCTTGCAGTGTATCCAGTTTCTTTCATCTGCCTGATTGCTCTGGCTAGGGTTCAAGGACAGTGTTGAACAGAAGTGGTGAAAGAGGGCATCTGTGTTTTGTTCCAGTTTTTAGGGGGAATGCTTTCAGTTTTTCTCCATTTAGAATGATGTTGGCCATGGACTTAGCATAGATCGCTTTTACAATGTTGAAGTATGTTCCTACTATCTCTAGTTTTTCTAGTGTTTTGAACATGAAGAGGTGCTGTATTTTGTCAAATGCTTTCTTTGCGTTTATTGAGATAACTGTGTGATTCTTGTCTTTAAGTCTGTTGATGTGATGTATTATGTTTATTGATTTCTGTATGTTGAACCAAGCTTGCATTCCAGGGATGAACCCCACTTGATCGTGGTGCACTATCTTTTTAATATATTTTTGTATGTGATTTGCCAGAATTTTATTGAGATTTTTTGCATCTGTATTCGTGAGGGATATTGGTCTGAAGTTTTCTTTCCTTGATGTGTCTTTGTCTGGTTGTGGTAGAACGGTGATATTAGCCTCCTAAAATAAGCTTGGAAGTGTTCCTCTTTTTCTATTTCATGGAATAATTTGAGGAGTATCGGTGTTAATTCTTCTTTGAAGGTCTTGTAGAACTCAGCTGAGAATCCGACTGGTCCTAGGCTTTTCTTGATAGGCTTTTGATGGTATCTTCTATTTCATTGCTTGAAATTGATCTGTTTAAATTGTGTGCATCCTCTTCCATCAGTGTGGGTAGATCATATGTCTCTAGAAATTCGTTGAGTTCTTCAAGTTTTTCTATTTTATGAGTATAAATTTTCAAAATAGTTTTTAATTATCTTCTGTATTAAAGTAGTATCTGTCATGATATTTCCTTTTCATCATGCGTTTTAGTAATTTGAGTTTTCTCTCTTTCTCTTTGTTAATGTGGCTAAGGGTTTATCAATTTTATTTTTTCAAAGAACTAACTTTTTGTCAATTTTTTAAATTGTTTCTTTTGTTTCAATTTCATTGATTTCAGCTCTGATTTTAATTTTTCCTGTCTTCTGCTTTTGGTGTTGATTTTTTCTTTTACTAGGGTGTTGACATATAATGTTAGTTCGTTTATTTGTTGACTTTTTACTCTTTAAATGACTGAGCTCAATGCAATGAATTTTCTTCGTAGCACTGCCTTCATAACGTCCCAGAGATTTTGATATGTTGTGTTGGTGTTTTCATTTACCTCTAAGTATTTTTTTATTTCCTCCTAGATTTCTTCTTTTGTCCATTCATCATTCGATAGCATGCTATTTAGTCTTCAGGTGTTGGAGTAGCTTCTATTTTTTATTTTATTGTTGATTTCTAGTTTCATTCCGTTATGATCTAATAGAATGCAGGGTAGTATTTCTGTTTTTTTGTATTTGCTAAGAGTTGCTTTGTGGCATAACATATTATCTACTTTAGAGAAGAATTCATGTGCTGCTGAGAAGAACATGTATTTGCTGGATGATGGATTAAATACTCTCTATATATCCATTAAGTCTAAATCATTGATTGTATCATTTAATTCTATAGTTTCTTTGTTTAGTTTTTGTTGGAAGATCTATCCAGCAGTGAGAGAGGTGTGTTAAAGTCACCCAGTATTATTGTGTTGTGGTCTATTTGATTCTTTAAATTAAGAAGGGTTGGTTTGTACATAGATGCTCCATTTTTGGAGCATATATATTTGTGATTGTTATGTCTTGTTGCTGTATGATTCCCTTAAGCATTATGAAATGTCCTTCTTTATCCCTTCTGACTAACTGGTTTGAAGTCTACTGTCTGATGGGATAGGAACCCCTGCTTGTTTATGCAGTCCATGTGAGTGATATGTTTTTTCCCAACCTTTCACCATCAGTCTGTGGATGTCTTTTCCTAGGAGGTGTCTCTTGAAGACAGCATATTGTTGGGTCTTTTTTTTTTTCAAATCCAGTCTGCCAGTTTGTGTCTTTTGATTGATGAGTTTAGACCATTAACGTTCAGGGTTATTAATGAGATATGATTTGTATTCCTGGTCATTTTGGTTTACTTTTGTTTTTCAACTTGACTTTGATGGACCTTTCCTTTAGTGTAGTTCCTCCCTTTGCTGATTTTCTTTTCTTTCCTTTTCTTTTCTTTTTTTTTCATTTCCTCCTCATGGAATATTTTGCTGAGAATGTTCTGTAGTGCAGGCTTTCTAGTTGTGGATTCTTTTAACTTTTGTTTATCATCAAGATTTTTTATTTCATCTTCAAATCTGAAGCTTAATTTTGCTGGGTACAAAATTCTTGGTTGGCAACCATTTTCTTTCAGAGCTTGATATATGTTATTCCAGCACCTCCTGGTGTTGAGGGACTGGGTTGAGAAATCAGCCGAGATCTGAATTGGTTTCCCCCTACATGTAATTTGATTTTTTTCTCTCATAGCCTTTAAAATTCTATCCTTATTCTGTTTATTAGTCATTCTCATTATAATGTACCTTGGTGTGGGTGTGCTGTAATTTTGTACATTTGGAGTTCTATAAGGCTCTTGTAGTTGATTTTCCATTTCAATCTTTAGATTTGGGAAGTTTTCTGACATTATGTAATTGAAAAGATTGTGCATTCCTTTGATTTGTAACTCCACACCTTCGTCTATTCTGATAAATCTTAAATTTGGTCTTTTCATGTTATCCCATAGTTCTTGGAAGTTCTGTTCATGGTTTCTTACTATCTTCTCTGTGTGGTCAGCTTTATTTTCAAGAGTATATACCTTGTCTTTATTGTCTGAGGTTTTATCTTCCAAGTGGTCTACTCTGTTGTTGATGCTTTCCATTGAATTTTTTATCTGTTTATTGTTTCCTTCATTTTGAGGATTTGTTTGATTCCCTTTTGTAATCTCTGCCTCTTTATTGAAATGACGTTTCACTTCATGTATTTTCTAATACCGTCCTTTATTTTGAAGATCAGTCTATGTATTTTCTAAACTCCATCTCTGACATTTCTTCTGTGTTGTCTATGGATTCTATTGTGGGAATAGCTTGGTTTTTTTAATCACTTTTTTCCCTTGTTTTTTCATGTTGTTTGTGTGTCTTCTCATCTAGCAGTGTGGAGCTGAGGCAGTACAGATTCTACCCTGTAGTTTTTTACTGTCCCTGAAGGCTACCAGTACCTCACCTTTAAGGGGGAGACCAATATTAATAGCATCCAATGCAAATAATATATATACCACCTTAAACCAAATGCCTCGTATTAAGGTGTTTATGGTTTTGTCACAGTAGACAGAAATGAAGTGTTCAGCTATTGTCTACAATATAAACAGTAAGTTTGCTAAGAGGGTTTACTGTTTCAAATGATTGACAGGGAGCAGAAATAGTATAAGGTGTGATGTTTACGAGGGAGAGGGAGAGTAGAGGTAAAAACTTATAGTAAGAACAAGGGGAAGAATTAATAGAGGTTGGATGTTAGTATGAGAGAAGTGAGAAAGAGAACATATAGGGAAACAGATGAGAGGAAAATATATGTACCCATTTTTTTTAAAAAGTAAAAATACAGGAATACATAACAAAACTGTCATATACTATTCAGGCATCCCTTTCCTGAATAAATTGATGCATAAATAATATTTGGATTCAAAGATGGTAGAGGTGTGAGACAGGGTGAAAAAAGAAAAGGAAAAAAAAAAAAGAGGAAAGTCTCAATGGAAAATTGAATGATTGCTTCCCTTGGCTTTCAAAAATTTTCTCAGCTTCCCTTCTCCACCAGTAGGTGAGGTTGTCTGAAGTTTGATGTTAGCTTCAGTCCAGTGGGTGCCAGACTGGTTGGGTGTGTGAGATGATAGCAAGATGCCCTCACACCTTCTTACAGTCTTCCCACCCATTGTAGTTGACTCCTTCTGTCCCTGCACACTTCGGGACTCACTGAGCTGGGGAGAGTCCAGTTTTCTCCACTTTCTTCAACCTCTGCTACCCCCAGGGAACTGCCCCTAGTCTCCAGCTTTCCACAGTCTTGCCAGACACAGACTGGCCCACGCAAACCCAGCTGCAATCTGAAAGACCAGGGCTTCAGCTGCCCCAGGCCCTGTCTTGCTGCAACCTCAAGATCTCAAAGCCCTTTCAGCTTGCAGAGAGACCACGAGGGATGCGCTCACACAAAGGAGCTACCCTGCATAGAGGCAGCCAGATGGCAGGCACTACCACACCGAGGAAAAAGACCTCAGGTGCATCCAGACCTGCAGATACCCCAATGTATCTCCAGGCCCTGGCCTGAGTCCCCAGACTGAGGTGGCCACGCCCCGAGATGGCGGTGGCTGCGGTGGCAAACTTGCAGACCCTGGCTGTTGTCCCAAAATGGTCGCAGCCTCGAAACCAAAACCTGTGGGTATTGTTACAATGGACTTGCAGGCAACAGCGGGCAGCAGGCAGTCCGCTGTCTGTCTGTCTGTCTGACTAATGGTGGAGGATCGGCAGGTGGATGTTGGGTGGTAGGTGATGGGCAGGGTGAAAGACAGGCGATGAGCAGGCAAGAGGTGGAAAAAGGTGGATGATAGGCAGCACCAAGTGGACGATCCACCCACAAAAAGCAGGCGATATGCTGGCAGATGGCAGGTGACTGCAGTGGACCAATGGGGTAAACAGCAGGGGATCTGTGGGCAGTGATGACTGCCTCACAGAGAAACAGTATTTCCTCTGCCTGAATCCCGAGTTATAAGTTAGGGAGCAACAAGGAATGCTGCCTCCCTCTAGTCTACCATCTTGGGTCTCATGCAACTTATTTTTAAGTGGACACTTTTTTTTCTCTTCCTCTCTCCCTGCTTCTCCCTAATCTCTCCCCCTCCTAATCTCAGGGGAAAGAGGATTACCTTTTTTCCCCATCCTAAACTGAGTTATCTGCCCTTGAGTACAGTACCACCATAGGAAAGAAGTAGTCCAGACTTTGGGGGTGGTAGTAGAAGATCTCAGAAATGACTATCTCCCATATTAACAAGTGAATTGCAACTCCAACAGAGAATGTGGTTTTGAATTACCTCTTCAAAAGCCCCCTGTTCCTGCTGATGGGCAGAATCACAGCCTTTGGGACAGGAGTCCCCTGTGTTTCTCCTTTGTTAGCAAAGCAATAAAAAAAAAAAAAAACAGAAAAGAAAAAGAAAAAAGAAAAGAATTATGGATAAATTAGTATAAAACTGAAACTGCTATTGCAAAAAACAAGGCAGTATTAATGATAAGGGACATTATTGTCATTTCTATTCCAAGCACCCAATTATTATATAGTATGAATGTAATGAAATATTCATTCAAATTTATATTTGTGTCTATTATGTTTGTATCATCTCAAATTATCCTTTTATGAGGTATTATTTAAATATTTGGTTTTGATAGTAGGTGTTAATAACTTTTGTTGAAACACTGTATTTGCTTTTAGTTACTGTAACAAAATATCTGAGATTGTCAGCTTTAAAAGAGGAAAGGTTTATTTTGGCTAACAGTTTTGGAGCCTTTAGTCCACGACCAATTATCCCTATTGCTTTATCCTATATGCCTTTGGTGGCATATAATTGTGGGACAGACTGTTTGCTTTATGGCAGGGAACAAAACAGAGGAAGAGATTAGGGGCCTTCATTTCCTTTCAAGGACAGGCACTTGGTGCTTTGAAACTTCCCATTAGGCCCCATATTCAATAACACCAAACTAAGGACCAAGCCTCTTAACACATGGGCTTTTCCAGACTATGGTAGAAATTAGTTGTTTCTGATTTTCAAATTGCTTCAAAAATTTTTAATCTGCTCAGCTGCCTCTTCATTCTTCCATTTTACTGATGCACACATACTTAAAACATTTACTTTCAAGACAGTTTGTGAGGAATTTGAAAGTCTAAGATGCTATGTACTTTTATGCTATGTACTTATAAAAGCCCTTGAATTTTAAAAATTAACATACAGCAAAATTGATTATTTAGTATATAGCTCTATAAATTTTAACTGGTACATAAATGCACAAAACTACCACCACAGACAAGATAAAGAAGCTTCTGTTCCCCAAAAAACTACCTGGTACTCTTTTGTAGCACATTCCTAGCCCCTAGCTTTCCTGCCACAACTCCTGACAACCACTGATATCTTGTAAATTGAAGCACTCAGTATGTTTGTTACCTTTTAAGACTGACTGCTTTCACTTAGCATGACTTTGAAATTCATCCAAATTGTTGCTTATATGAATGAATGGTTCTGTTTATTGCTTAATAGTATTCCATTGTATGGCTGTACTACATTTTAATCTCTTCACCTGTTGAAAGACATTTGAATCATTGCCAGTTTGGGGGTGATTATGAATAGAACTGTTACAAACATTATGTACAGGTTTTTGTGTGAACACAAGTTTTTATTTCTTTACAATAAATACTAATTGTTGGGATTGTTAAGTCATATGGTAAGTGTATGTTTGAATTCATAAGAAATTGCACTGTTTTCAAGACAGACTGTCTCATTTTGCATCCCCACCAGAAGCTAGGAGAGTTCTACTTGCTCAGCACCTTTGCCAGCATTCAGTATGTATTTTTTTTTTAATTTTATCTGTCCTTAATTTATTTTGGCTCGATTAGGATTTCCCCGATTAAATGGATAACAATGTTGAAAACACCTTTTTATGTAGTCAGCTGCCTTTCATCTACCCTCCTTGGTGGATGAGCTCTCTATTCAAGTCTTTTGCTCATTTTGTATTTTCTTGCTGCTGAGTTTTGAACATTCTTTTAAATGTTCAGGATACAAATTCTGTGTTGAATATGCCATTTGCCAATAGTGTCTCCCAGTTCGTAGTTTGTAGTTTGTTCTTCATTCTCTTGACAGTGTCTTTGACAGAACAAAAAATTTATGTGTTTGTTCCTTCCCTAATACCATATTGTGTTAATTGCTGTAGCTTTTTATTGTTTTAAAATCAGATAGTGTAATTCTTTTAATTTTATTGAAAATTGTTTGACTATTTTAGTTTCTTTGTTTTTGCTTTTTAGAATTAGTTTGCATCTACAAAATATATCTGGAGGTAGGGGTTGATTGGAATCATTATATCTATAGATCAAATGGGAAGAATAGACATCTTTATGTTGAGTCTTCAAATCTTCAAATGTGATGAATGTTTATTTACATCTTCGATTTCTTTTATAGTGTTGTAGTTTTCAGCATATAGCTCTTGTACATGTTTTGTTAGATTTATATCTTAGTATTTCAGTTTTTCAAAGCTATGATAAATGGTATTTTAAAATTTCAGTTTCTAATTGTTCATTGTCACTTTATAAAAATAGGATTGACTTGTGCATATACCTGTATCCTGCAACCTTGTAACCTCACTTATCAGTTCTAGGGTTGTTGTTTTTTTTTGGGGGGGGGGTTCTTTAGGATTTCTAGATAGACAAATATGTCTGTAAATGTAGCTGCTTTTATTTCTTTCCAATCTGTGTGCTTCCTCCCCATACTCACAAGGTAAGACTTCAAATATAGTATTGAATACAAGTAACAAAAGTAAATATCATTGATTTGTTTGCAATAACAGAAGAAAGCATTCAGTCTTTCACGATTAGGAATGTCCTTCCTTCTACTTGATTTGGGATTTTTTACTCTTCTTTTCCTCTAGCTTTTTGAAGTGGACACTAATAGTTTTGAGAATTTTTTTTTATCAATGTAACCATTTAACACTATAAACTTTTTTCTGAGTGTTGCTTAACAGCATCAAATAAATTGTTGATGTATTTTTATTTTCTAATTGCCCTTGACACTTCCTCTTTGACCTGTGAATTACTTAAAAGTACATTCATTAATTCCTAAATTTTTAGAGGTTTTTCCGTTATTGATTTCTAGTATAGGTTCACTATAGTCAGAGAACTATGTTACTATGAACTGAACTATGTTACTTCAGTTCTTTTAAATTTGTTAAAATTTGTTTTATGACCTTTGAGATATGTTCACATTGGTGAACAATCAGTGTGTACTTGAAAATAAAAAATACTTTGCTGCTGTTGGGTGGAATGTTCTATAATTGTCAGTTAGATTCAGTTGGTGGTAGTGTTGAATTTTATATTCTTGTTGAGTTTTTGTGTGTGTGTGCTATATTTTTGTTACTTAGATTACTGAGAGCATTGAAATTTCCAACTATGATTATAGATGCCTGTTTCTCTCTAAAGTTCTGTCAGTTGTTCCTTCTGTTAATCCATTGAGGATTAGGTTGTTTGTGGTGAATTGGCCCTTTATCATTGTGTTAAATTAGTCTGTTTTATGCCTGCTTATTTTCTTTGCCTTGAAATTTATTTTGATAATAGCATCACCACTCCAACTTTCTTTTTTTTTAATTTTTAATTTTTTAGTTGTTGATGGACCTTTATTTTATTCATTTACTTCTATGTGGTTCTGAGTATCAAACCCTGTGCCTCACATGCTAGGCAAGTGCTCTACCACTGAGCCACAACCCCAGCCCCCGCATCCTCTCACTTCTAATCTACCTATTTCATCATACTTGAAATGAATAGGTAGCATAGAATTGGGTCATCCTGAAAAAAACAAAAAACTAATCTTTGGTGTTTTGTTTTATTTTGTATGTGGTGCTGGGAATTGAACCCAGGACCTTGTGCATGCTGGGCAAGTGCTTTACCATTGAGCTATATGCCCCAACCCTTTTAATTTTTTATTTTGGTACAGGGTCTCACTAAGTTGCTGAGGCTGGCCTTGAACTTGGACTTCTCTTGTCTCAGTTTCCCAAGTCACAGGGATTACAGGTGTGCACCACTGTTCTGACTTGGTGTTTGTAGATCCTTTACATTTAATACATTTAGTCATATATTTTAAATTTAGCCCTACTGTTTGTTGTTTGCTTTTTTTTTTTTTTTCCTCTTTGTGTATTGTTCCTCTTTTTTTCCTTACTGCCTCCTTTTGGATTATTTCAAATTTTTAGTATTCCATTTTTTAATCCGTTGTAGGTTTTTAAAAATTGTATCTCATTATAGTGTGGGTGTACCTGTTAGTGTGTGCAGTTGCTCTAAAGGTCATATTATACATGTTTAAAATTTTGTAGTCTACTTAGAATAAGTTTTTTTTCCACTTATGGGGAATGTAGAAATTGTAGCACCTTGTTTCTTTACCCGTACCACTTAAGTGTATTGTCTTATATATTACATACATATCTGGAAAGCCATATTAAACAATTATGTAGTTTTTGCTTTCAACTGGCAAAAGTATTTTGAAGGATTCAGACACAGAATAATTTATTATATTACTCAGATGGCTAGCTTCTTAAAAATTTTTTCATTACTGATGTTCCAATTTTTTCTTTATATCATTTCCTATATGTTCTTTACTAATTCTTCTAAAGCAGGTCTTTTGACAATAAATCCGTTTTGTTTTACCTTCTCCTGAGAGTATTTTTATTTCACCTTCATATGAGGAAATTTTCATTGGGTATAGAAATTCTGAATGGCTAGTTCTTTTCTTTGAGCCCTTTAAAAATGTGCTCTGCCCTTCTGGACTCCATGGTTTCTAGTAAGAAATTTAATCATTCAGATTGCTATTCTCCTACAAGCAATTCATCACCTTTTTTTTTTTTTCCTGTTGCTTTCAAATTTTTTTCTTTAATTTTCACTATTTGGATTACAGTGTGCCTGGGCATGGGTTTCTTTTGTTTTATTTTTTTGTGAGTTTCTAGAATCTTATATACTTGTGCTTTAACCAGGTTTGTTCAGTTTTCAGTCATTGTTTGCTCAGATGCTTTTCTCTATTGCACTCTTTCACTCTCTTTTCAGGGTCCTGGTTAGACCTTTTGATAATCCCAGAGGTTCTTGAGGAAGTGTTCATTTTTTTTTCCAGACTATATCATTTTCATCAATCTATCTTCAAGTTCACTGACTCTCTTGTATCTTCTCCATTGTACTTATTAAGCCCATCCAGTTATTTATTTTAGTTGTTCTGTTTTTCAATTCTGAAATTTCCATTTGGTTCTACAGTAGTCCTCCCTTCTCCATGGTTTCAGTTACCCGTGATCAACCACAGTCTGAAAATATTAAATGGAAAATGCCAGAAATAAAAAATTTATGAATTTTAACATGGCTGCACCCTGAGTGGTGAAGTCTTATGTGATGATATCTTGTGTTAATATTCATTCATTAGTCAGTTACATAGTAGCTGTCTTTATCAGATGACTATCAGTCTCTCAGTGCTTTTATATGGAATTTATACTACCACAATTTCAGGCATCAACTTCAAGTCTTAGAATGTATCCCTGCAGATAAGGGCTGACTACTGTATTTCATAGCTTCTGTTTCTTTTCTGAAACTTTATTTCACAAGTGTTGGCACAATCTTTGGCCCTACCTCAGATTTACTGAATCAAATACTGAGTCTAGTAATTTGTTTTGAAAAGCCCTCTACTATTCTGATACATGCTGAATTTGAGAATTATTCCTCAATGCCATATGACTTCACAAGCACTCAGTATGGCTTAGTGTCTTAACAAAATTTTAATACAAGAAGGTAAAATTACTTTCCTCATTGTTTGAGACATTCTGGTATGCTGAGATCTAATTTATTGCCAAAATCACTAACACATAGATTGAAATTCTTTATTAACCAAGACAACATTAAATAAATTATAAACACCATGACTTAAAATTTTTGAATGCATATATGTAAAGAAATTAAACTTAGATGTTTTGGGCCAATAAATCACTTAGTCTGATAATTACTATGGTATAAAATGTCCTGTATTTTAAATTTCAGGATGCTAGTATTGTTTGCTCTAGATTTCAGGGTAACTTTTAGATTAAGATTGGGTTGCATAAAGTGGCCCATATTTGTAGGATGGGTTTTATTCTGTGTAAATTCTTTTTTTTTCCACAAAAAATATGTATATACTTATAAGGCATTATATGTAAATTTACCATTCAGAAAAAAAGTCAGTCTAATCTCAAGAATCTTTTTTTTAATTAATCTGTAATTCACATAGACCTTGAGGTGTATATAGTTTAGTGGATTAGATATGTAGGTTTATGAGGATATGTAGGTAGTTATAATGCATTGTTTCTCCTGCGATAAACTTTGTGATCAGAAACACTTGTGTTCAGTTCCCAAATCTTTTACTAATGGGGTTGATGGGATTGGGGGAAATCAAATATTATTAATTTTCTATTATAGAAATAAATATTATAGTCTATTAATGTTTGTGTTAGATTTCAAGTCCATTACCTCATGGTTTCTGCATTAGCAAGAGACCTCCTGACTGCTGAATACTATTCAAGGAATATCAATGTTAAGGAAAAAAGAACTGCTGTATACTGAATGTTGTATCTTCCCCAAATTCATGTGTTGAAATCTAATACCCAGAGTGATTGCTATTTGAAGTAGAGCCTATGGGAGGGGATTAGGTCATGAGAATGGAACCTACCTGAGTGGGATTAGTACTTTCATAAGAGGCCAATGAGATGAGGGTTCTTCTACCATTGAGATTTCAGTGAGAAAATGGCTATCTGTGAATCAGAAAGCAGGCCTTCCCAGACACCAAATCTGCTGGTGCTTTGATTTTAGAATTCTAGCCTCCAGACTTTGAAAAATAAATTTCTGTTGTATACAAGCCACAGTTTTTGGTATTTTGTTTTAACAGCTATAGAAGACTAAGACAAGGGCCCTGCCCTCAAGAATCTTACTCTCTGTTGGAATAAACAGGAAAACAGTTTATTATGCAAAAGAAATGATTGCTATGATGAAGGTAAGTGCACAGTACTGTTGGGTGTGGCATATTGGAGCCAGGTCTGACCAAGAGAACTAAGCTGTTTGTAGTTTGAAATCAACTGGTATATTATACACCATAGAACCCACAAATGTGCATATATAGTCAGTTAGGCTATGATGAAACATTGCATTACCAAGTCACCAAACATAAGGAAAAATGGGATTGGGGCATAGCATGCAAACACTTAAAAAAGATAGGAACCTAATAAAAATGAGAGCTTAGCTTTACATGTTAAAATGGTTAAGAAAAACGAGTATTACAGTAAATGTGGTATTTTGCACTAAAAAAGACCTGAAATGGACTTGTGGAAGTAGGCATGGGAAAATTGCCTCTTGTAGTTGTGAAATGGTAGAAGGTTGTCAGAAATTCAATAGAAAGTTAACACCAAATGTGGATGAATATGACTGATAACACACAGGTGAACTGAGGTAGCTGGGAGGTGTTTGGGGTATGTGTTATATGCTGTATATTTCTGTCTGAAGAGAGCCCTGAACTTGCAATTGGGTGCAGTTTTCTGCATTCAACTGGTGTTCAATGACACATGAGCAAATGGGATTTGTATTGTTGTCATATTGTTCCCCAAGGTAACATGCACATTGAATCGACTTGGAGTTTTCAAAACCAGTGTTGTAGCAGAACTTAGTGTGTCCGCATCCTGCCCACACTGAGAGCTGCTTTATAACATGCCACTGGAGATAGCACTTTGAAGAGACTTGAGAAATGAGTATGATATTTTGACAGGTATTGTAAAAGTAGGGGGAGGGCATTCCAGAGAGAGGGACAGACCATGTGGAAAGGCTTACAAAGTAAGACTACTGCATTCAGGAGACTTTTGTGGTTAGAACTTGGAAGGAAGGAAAAGGAAACTGTTAATGATTAGGCAGGGGCCAAATTCACAATGACCAAGTATGCTACTTAAAAGAATTTACATTTTATCTCTCAAGGAGTAGAGACCAGGGAATTTTGAACAGGGAATTGTATTTTCTAATACTGATTTATATGGCACTGTCTGGTGACAGTATGGAAGATAGTTTGAAGATGACCCCACTGGAGTCTGAGAATCTAGGGAAATCAGGAGGAATAAGTGTGTGTCTTTCATAGGCTTGACCTCATTGAGAATATTGTAAGAGCTATAAATGCTTACTGACAGCGTGTCCTTTCTTTGTTCCTAGTAATCATTATTATTGTAATTCTGTTTCTTAATTTTAAGAGCTGGGGCCATGAGCAGGTGGTATTGAGCAGGTGAATTTATAGTCAGCTTTACAATAGCTATTTTTACTGTTAGCTTTATTCCTACAATATTTATAAATGGTGTGGTGAATCATCATTTGAAGAAGTTTTAACATCTTAACATGCATTCATTGAAAAATAATTATATGGGTCAAAGTTCTCTTTGCAGGACTTTGCAGGGGAAGCAGGACTGGGAATTTAGCCTGGGGACAATTAACCACTGATCTATATCCCCAGACCTTTCTTTTTCTTTCTTTTTATTTCAATTTTTTAAAATTTTTACAGACTGCATTTTGATTCATTGTACACAAATGGGGTATAACTTTTCATTTCTATGGTTGTGCATGATGTAATCATATATTCATGTAATCATACATGTACAAAGGGTAATGATGTCTCTCATTCTACCATTTTTCATACCCCCACCTCTCCTTCTCTCATTCCCCTCTACATAATCTAAAGTTCCTTCATTCTTTGTGAAATAAGCCAGTCCCAAAAAACCAAAGGCCAAATGTTTTCCCTGATAAGTGGATGATCATATATAATCTTCCTTCTTTGAGACAGAGTCTCCCTAAGTTGCTTGAGGCCTTGCTAAATTGCTGAGACTGGCCTTGAACTTCAGGTCCTCCTGTCTCTGCTTCCCCACAGGTGTCCACCATTATGTCTGGCTAGATGCCTATTTTTTCCCACATCATTTTATAAGAGATGAAGAAATAGCAGGTGAAAAAACTCAGGGTTTTTTTTTTTTTTTTTTAAAGCTGTTACTATATTCTTTCAAGTGAAAGTTCCATTTAGATGTAAATGATTTGAGTAACAAGTCTAAATTAAGAAAGCCATTTATCCTACCCTTTAAAAAATTGTTTTCTCACAGCGTACCTGAGCCAGTGTTTTGATGTTTGTTACAGAGTAGGGTACTTATAATCTGGTTGAAGATACCAAAAGTACACTAAAACCATTTGGAAATAGGAATATAACCTGAAACATAAAACCATGCTTATAGCTTCCAGGTACTTAATTCATGTATCTCACGCTATATTTAGGGTATGATTATTATACAACAAATATTTGTTAAAAGGCTAAAATGCAGTACTTAAATTTAGGGATGGTTACAGATAAAAGCAATGGAAACATTGCAAAGTCGTTTTTTTTTTTTAAGAATTTTCTGATTTGAAACTTTGAAGAGTGTAATTAGTAAGTTATGGATTCACAGAAACCATATACTCTGAGTTATTTGTGTCTGATATTTCTGTGAGGCACTAGGTGCTGCTGTTTTTTATTTTCATAATTGGGCATTGATGGGATTTTTTATTTTTATGATAAAATTTAAAAGTTACAAAAATTACACATGATCATCACAGAACAAACAATAAAGTAAATAAAAATTAAAGTTCCTCATATGCTTCATGGGTGCTGATTTTTTTTTTTTTTTTCCTTCCTTGCCTACAACCCTTGGATAGGGATCAGATCAGCAAATACCACATTCCTACTATAGATAGGATAATGTTCAACTAAGACTTACTAACCTATGACAACCATTTGTAAAAAGGAACCATGGATGTGGGCATATAAAAATGAAATTTATTATCTAGGTGGTTATAGTTCATTTATCTGATTACTTTAAAGGCAGAGATATTCCAATCCTTACTTAATCTAGACATCTCCAAATTATACAAATTTTCCATATTCTTCTACCTTAATTTTCCCAGAAGTTATCATCTTTTCTTTTGTGCCCGTTAGTGTTTTTTCTAACCCTTTGCATTTACTAAAACAGTAGTGTACCTTTCTGTCATGAAGTTTTTTCTCTCTAACCCCTGTCCTCACCATACGACTTTGTTTTCTGACTGATCTGTTTGGCTTTTCTAAAGTATGCAGTGAATTATCTATGGAGTCATAGTCACTTACAAGACAAAGTCAAAGAATAAAAGCACTTTTCTTAGCATGACACATAAGACCCTTTAGTCTCTCTCTTCTCTGCCTTTCAGTTTGCTTTTTCTTTTACTGTACCACATCTGCCTATACTTCAGCCATTGCAGCCCCTCTCTGCTTCTAGGAAAGGCAGGTCTGAGTCTGTGCCTTTGTGACATCTCTATCTGAAAGGTACATTTCTACCTGACAGGTAATCATTCTTTAAAACCTAGCTTTAGATCCTCTTGTCTATGAAGCCTTCCTGTTCCCTGTGGATGTTAGGCTTAGGTGCATGTAGCAAATAATGGAAACTCCAAAATCCCAACAGGCCAAAGACAGCATTAGTTTCTGTAGAAGTTCAGAGTTCATAATGTAAGGCTAATAATGACAGCTCTGCTCCATGAAGTCATTTTTAGCTCATGACTTCAGAATGTCTCAAATATGACCCTAGCCCTCATAGTCCAAAACTGGGGTGTCTTTATTTTAAACAGCAGGATACAGGAAGGGAAAAAAAAGAAAGAAGGAAGGAAGGGCCTACAAAAGAAGGAAGGAAGGGCCTATGCCAGCTTTCCTAAACGAAGGCCTTCGTTCTCTCTAATGTGCAGATGCTAGTACACAATAAGGGGGACAGGGAGACTGGAAGTTCATTGGATTAAACAAAGGGGAATGAAGGGAAGGGGTGGGATAGGAATAGACATAACAATGGAATAAATCTGACTTAACTTTTCTCTGTTCCTGTATGAATACACAACCAGTGAAGCTGCACATCATGTTCAACCACAAGAATGGGATCCTAATTAGAACATAAGTTATACTCCATGTATGTATAATATGTCATAATATACTCTACTATCATGTATATCTTAAAAAAATTAAAGAAAGCTTTCCTAAAGCTTCCACCATACATATGTACTTCATTTCACTGGCTAGAGCTTTGTTCATGGCTACAAAGATGGTTGAGAAATACAATCTTTGTTCCGGGCAGCTATGTACCAGCTAATTATATTATTATGGCAGAAAATGAGAAACAGGCATGGGGACAGCTAGCCGTCTGCCACATTCCTTCAACTAGAGGTAGTTGCTTTGTGCTTTGCATTCCCATGGCACACTTAATTAATTCACACTTAAATTGCATTGCAATTTGTTTCTCTTCTCTCCTGGATTATATACTTCTCAGAGACTGTTTTTCATCTTTTTATCTCCAGCACCTTATGTAAAGTTTACCACATGGTCCATGGCCCATGTTGAATTAATGAATAAAGATATTCAGGAAAAGTACAGCAAAAATATCAGAGACACATGCAGATAGCAATATTTAAGTACCCATGTAAACAAGGGTAATTGCTTAGGTAGACATTAGTGTCCACTTCTTACACTTAAATTTTGTTTTTCTTTTCTTCATTACATAAAGAGATACTGCCAGTTGTAAAGGGCTGAGCTTATCCTTTTAAGTATCTTAAGATGGACTGACCACACAGAACACAAAGTTATTTAAAATGTCGCATAGTTCTTCTGTTATATTTTTTTTGTTGGACTAAAATGTGCATAAAATTTGCCATTTTTTTAAGTGTACAGTTCTGTAGCCTCAAGTACCTTCACGTTGTCATATAATCATCTCCACCTGTCACCAAAACTTTTTCATCCTCCCCAAAAGAAACTCTCTACCCATTATACACCAACTCTTCTTTCTCTCCCAACCTCTGGAAACCACCTTTCTCCCTTGTGGGTCTATGAAAAGGGACCTCATGTGAGGGAGACATACATATTTGTCCTTTTGTGACTGGTGTATTTCATTGAGTATAAAGTCTTTGAGGTTCATCCATGTTGTAGCATTTATTAGAATTTCCTTCCTTTTCAAAAGGTTGAATAATGTTCCACTTTATTTGTACCAGTTTTTGTTTATCTCATCATCTGTCAGTGGTAGTAATTGTTAAGTATTTGATTACCAGTAATTTTCCTGATACCTAGAAAATTCTAGTTTGGGATTTTTATTTCAGTGGCCATGTAGTCAAAATTAATAATCAGATTTGGCTACTAAAATTCTCTGGTCAAGCTTTCAAATATCTATTTAAGTATCCAGTGGTTTAAATAGTATCTCATAGAAACCTTCCCATTGAAGCTAACTGTTTGGGGGGTTTGGCAAAATGGTGAGCCATGATGCTTTAACTAACCAACTCACAGACCAGCTGTTGATATCATCAGTTACCTGAGCCAAGACCAAAACACAGAACAAAATAGAGTAACTTGGTTCTATACCTTTTTGTCTTTTTCTTTAAAAATCTGAATGTAAATTTTTATCCCTTTCTTAGATACTTTGGGTTGTAAGAAGCAATATAAAACCGTTCTTTGTCTTTTAAATCTTCTGGTACAGTTATAGAACTAAAATTGACACATGCCTGAAAGTAATCTGAAAAAAGAACAAATTGTAGTGTTAACTGTAAACCCTTTTAGAGAAATCAACAGGTAGATATTAGAACTTGATGCAGATGTTAAAAGTAGAAATGGTGGAAGGCAGAGTGCAGGAGTGCTTCAGAGTAGGGAGATTTAAGTTTGGATAAAGTGGGACCTAATTATAGATGGCAGTGAGTGAATATCAGGCACAAGATGCTGTAACTGTTAAATGTTACAGAAAGGAAATAAGTTTGGCAGAGTTATGAGTCTAGGAAGACAGGAGAAACTAAGGTGTTGTAGACATGGAAGAATGTGGTGAAAGAAATCTGGACAAGGTTACTGGCAGTGAAAGTAGAAAGAAAAGGTACATTTGAGAGACATTTGGAAAAAAGGCAGTATTAAATATGATGATGTTAAGTAAAGGAAGAGTAAAATACTTCTAAATATTTTCTCACAGTTCAGTATAAACGTGGTAATGACATCCCAGTTTGGGGAGAAATGTTAATTTTTAGATACAGTGAATTTGAGGTACATTGGAGAACATCCAAAGTGGGCCAGACTTTGAGGCTGTTAATGGACTGAAGAATGTATTTAAATTGTGGACTAGAAGTGTGTTTCCCATAAACACCCACCTGCACTCAGGGAGGTAAGAATTGGTCCCAGAAAATACTTGGGTTAAGGTAAGAACGTATGTTCTCATAGCTTCTGTGTATAGGTAAAAACTCTTAAAATCAAAGACTTTTCTCCATTAGCTTCATTTTACTGAAGAGGTTAGTTAACTAGATGAAATTCACATTCAGGAAAGTGAAGTTTTTCTCATACAATTATATAAGGGAACCAAGTTCAAATTGCTTTATGTGGCTAGCCAGGTACAAAATGGACATTAACTTGGATTCTTTAATAAAGAATAACATTTTAGAATTAATAGATAATTGTAGCAGAATAATATGTCAAGGAGAATTACATTCTTAAAAATACTCTTATTGAAAGTTGTTGGATTAACTATTTACTATGTAGTTTAATTTTATAACATTTGAAGTAATTACCAGTGTATAATTGAATGTTCTATGTTTTCCTTTGGTGGAACCTTCAGTTGGATTGGCTGTGCCAAATATTTGTGGCTTTCTCAGAATTGTTCTTTGTATAGATGGCAAAACATATTTAACCATATTGAAGTCAAGTAGAAAAAGATTTGGCAAAAGATAATTTCCATGATTATTGGATTAGAGATTGTCCTAAGTTATATCTTATAGTAATGGTAACAGTTATATAATTAGAGAAATAATAGTCTAGTGTAGGGATGGACCATTATTTGGGTTTCACTGAACACTCCCGGTAATTGTTAGTAGCACTTTGCTGTTGCCTACAATGAATACAGCTGTCTTTGCTCTCACTTGTGTATGCTTTTTATTTTTTTGTTCTTTATTTTACTTTTTATGATAAAATGTAATATATATTTATATGTATACACAAACGCACACACACAAACACATATAGAGAACAGTGAATACAAGATAGCTTAATGAGCAGTTACAAGGCATATTTATATTTACTATGCAGATGAAGTAATAGAACATTGGGAGTATACCCAGAAGCTTGCCATATTGTCCCCTCCCAGTTGAACGCTACCTGTTGCCACTCCATCCCAGCCCTCAGAAGTAAACATTTTTATAGTTTGGCAAAACCATTTTTTTCCTTCTCTCTAAAGGTTACCATCTATTTGTATCCCTAAATGATATAGTTTTTATTTTGGTTTTTATTTTGTCTTATTTTGTTTTGGTATTGGGGATTGAACTCAGGGGCATTTTACCACTGAGCTAGAGCCCCCCCCCCCCCTGTTTTTTGAGACAGGTTCTTACCAAGTTGCTGAGGTGGGTCTTGAACTTATAAGAACATGCCACAATATATGTATTCTTCATTCTGTTTCATGATATTGAAATACTTAGCTATGACTATTCTAGTATATAATTGTTGGTGCACATGGGCACCAGTATCTTAAGTTTATACTTAGGAGTAGAATTGCTGCGTTGTAGAAAGTTTCATATCTTCACATTCTCTGGATAATATCACACTATTTTTCAAAGCAGTTATGCTAATTTATATTCACCCCAACAGGATATGAGTATTTCTATTGTTCTACATTCTTGCTGTCTCATAGTATGGATAAAATAAAAGTATTTGGAGCAGAAGAACTGTTATCTTTGTGGTTTTTATCAAGGAGGATGAGCCTCTTTTCATATTCAGATTTTTTCTTGGGAAGTATCTGTGAAAATCTTTCACCCATTTTCCCATCTTGTGATCTTTTCTTACTAATTTTTGTAAGCATTCTTTATATTTTCTGAATGCTCGTCCTTCAATCTTTCATCAACTATTTTTATTGAAAATATTTCCTACTTGGTGGACTTTTGGGGGTTTTTTGTTTTGTTTTTTGGTACCAGGGATTAAACCCAGGTGCACCTAACCACTGAGCTACAACCCCAGTCCTTTTTATTTTGAGAGTTGTTTAGGACCTTGCTAAGTTGCTGGAGCTGGCTTTGATTCTCCCGCCTCAGCCTCTTGAACTGCTGGGAACACAGGCATGTGCCTGACCCTACCTGGTGTTTTTGATGGACAGAAATTCTTAATTTTAATATTATATAATTTATCATTACAAATAATGCTTTTTTTCCTGCAGAAATTTGCAGATCTTAGATATATCCTAGGTACTTCGACCATTGAAGCTATTGTAAATGATACATACTTTTACACTTCATTTTGTTACATATAGGAATAAAATGTATATTTATATATTGATTAGAGCCTGCTGTCCTTTCCAAATTCTTACTAGTTCTTAAAATTTATTCGTTGATCATTTTGAATTTTTGGAATATGTAAGTATAGCATACAAAAATAATGATATTTTTGTTCTTTGCAAAATTATGAATCTAGGGATAAAATTAATCAGTGTCTTTTGTTTCTTGGCTTAAGCTGGTTAATATCTTCATCAGAATGCAGATAAAGGGCATCATTATTTTAAGAAACACTTAAATCTCAATGGTCTCAGTGTTTATCAAGGATATGGTGACATTTGTTTTTTTGGAAACTCTTTATCAGGTTAGGTAGTTTATTTTTCAGTCTAGTTTGCTTAAAAGTTTTTATCACAAATGGATGCTGAGTCTTAACAAAGTTCTTTTTCTGTATCTAATGAGATTACCCTATACTTTTTTTCTTTGTCATTGTGATAATTTCCATTAGTTGATTTTTCTATGTTAATCCAACCTAGGCTGTATCTAACTTGATCATTTTATATAATGCTGGATTTAACTTATTAATGTTTTGTTTAAAACATAACAAAAGACTTGTATCTGTATTCATGCCTGAGATTATTCTGTATTTTTTCTTCTCATAGTGTACTTGTTGGGCTTTGATATTAGGTTATGCTAGACTAATAAAATAATATGGAGAATATATTGAAAAAACTTTGTAAGATTGGAATCTTTTTTCTGAAATGATAATAGAATTCACCAATAAAGGCATCTGGACTGAGAGTTTTCCTTTGGGAAAAGAATGTAACTGCAGATACTTTTATTTGGTTCTTTGTATATCTTCCATATTGATTTTTTTCAGGTTTTACTTGTATTTAGTATGGTCGGTAAGCATTTTAGCATTAAACTCTGAATTCGATCATTTTGATACCCACAATATCAGTCTGTTCCTGTGGACTCTTATTCTTACCCATGATGATTTGGTTTATGTGTGCTAGATTTGATTCTGTTGCTTATTTTTCTTAAAATTACTTGTGGGTCTTCTTTGAGACCTAGAATGAAGATGTCTTTCTTCAAGGAGGGCTTATGTTTGCTTCTGCTAAAATGTGTGTTCGTACCACTAGCCCAGGAATATTTTAAAAGAATTTCACAAATTGAAGTTACCTGGATTATAATAAAACTCCATGCAAACCCAGACTGCAAAAATTGTTCCATTCTTTTTTCTCTTGATTCTTTTGGGCCTTAAACATCCTTACCTGAAGTCTCTTACGGGTGGCATTGGATTTAGGTTTGATTATAATTTACCCTCACCTGAGGTCATAGCCCTTTGAGATAACTAGTGTGGGATAGGAGTTCTGTTATGGTTTGACTCTTAAATGTCCTGAGAGTTCATGTGTTGAAGACTTGGTCCCCAGTATAGCTGTGTTTGGAGGTGAGGTCTTTGGGAGGTGACTGGATCATGTGGGCTTTGAACTCATGATCATGGATAAATCCAATGATGGATTCATAACTTCATGGGTTTCAGGAGATGGACTTTCTTGCAAAAGTGACCTCTCCCTTTGCTTCCTGGCTGCCAGGAGGTGAGCAGCTTTGCTTCGCCACATGACCCTTATTATGATGTTTCCTTATCATAGGCCTGGAACAGTGGAGCCAGCCATACATGAACAGAAGTCTCTGAAACTGTGATCCAAAATAAATGCTCCAGCTTTTGAGAAATCTGTACCTTGACATTTTAAAATTATCCTATGAGGCCACTGAAAACAGACTTAATATGAAATACATCTGCAAGTATGTATCAGGCCAGTATCTGGTGGGGTGGGGGCTGTTCCTTGACCTCACTCTGTTCCCACTTGTTAACATTTAGTTTGGCAGTTTCCACTATCTTGTCAAGTTCTTATTTTGAGGAATTTTTTTCATTTTTTTGTATATAGGATTTGTAGTTTTTTTCAATACGAGAGTTGATGTGTTGTTACCAGAAATAGTAGCTCTTTTATTTTATTTTTCCATTTAGTCCTTTATTTCCCATTTTCCCTTCACCATTGATGTTAATGAATTAGTTTCACGAGCATTTATGTATTGAATATCTAATATATACCAAATATAGCACAAAACAAAGACCCCACTTTCTTGAAACTTAAATTGGAATGGTTTCTGGATTGTGGGGATATTTGTAGCACTATAGGACAGCATTTTTCAAATTACTTCAGAGTGTTAGTCCTGTGAGATCTTTTTTTTTTTTTTAACATCTTGTTTATTGGCAAAAATCAGTAAACCAGCTTTTCTTAGGTACTCATGTGCTAACATTTTGTAGAGTTCTTTTTTTTATTTTTTATTTTTTTAAAATTTATTTATTTTTGGTTCAGTGTATACAAATGGAGTACAACTATCATTTTTCTGGTTGTGTACAAAGTAGAATCACACCATTTGCATATTCATACATATACATAGTATAATGATGTTTGTCACATTCTATTATCTTTCCTTCCCCACCTCCTTCCCCTTACTTTCCTCTATACAGTCCATCCTTCCTCCATTCCCCCCACTCACCCCCACCCCCATTACGTGCCCTCAACTACTTATCAGAGAAATCAGTCGGCCTTTGGTTTGTTGGGATTGGCTTTTCTCACTTAGCATGATACTCTCCAACTCCATCCATTTACCTGCAAATGCCATAATTTTATTATTCTTTATGGCTGAATAATATTTCATTGTGTATCCTGTGAGATCTTATAAGGATCTCATTAAATTGTGCCATTGTCAAATTTGAGAAAAAATACCTAGAAGGATATTCTCTCTGAAAGTTGAGGCATTAACTTACTCAACCTGAAAGCTTTATTTGTAGAATACTTAATATCCTGTAGTATACCAGAATTCCAAGAGAAATGATATATGAAATGCTGAACTAGGACCTCAGATATCACATTTCTGTTATTACATGTTGTCACTAAGTAATTTCATTTGCTGCTGTTCCACAGTAATGTGTAAGGGGAATACTTGCCAAGGAAGAAAGCCAGGTGTCCATGTTCTATCTTATCTCACTTGACCATGGATGGATGGACTGGTGAGAGTATCTAAATTAAAGATGGCAGTCGTAATTCAACCACCAGCCAACTGGGTGCACAAGCAAAGAAAGTTCTGTCCAGATGGGAATGAGCTTCATCAGTCTTGGTTCTCACAGGTCTTATGATTGACTGAAATATAGCTCTTGCTTTTAATTTAAATTTTTTGTCTGGATATATTCAGGGTAGACAAGTGGTAAGTTCCTATAATGTCTACACACTGGTAGACAAGTGTGTATCATAAACTCAAAAAAGAAACTGAGCTTGGTAGTTAAGTAGTAGAAGCAGAATTTGTAAAGTCAAGAGGAAATAATTAGTGAGAAGTATGAGAAAGTGGCACCTGTGAGATAGAAAAAGAAAACAGAGCCTGAAAACAGAGATACCAGCTGGTGGCTGGAGGCAAATCAGATGCCAAATCAGATACCCAAGGAGTTACCTAATCCCAGTAATGACCAGAGGTCTTGAATGAGGATCCACCAGCCCCTGTGGCTCCTGCTGTCAGTCCCTAGGGCAGTCCTGGTGGAATTAAGCCAGGTTTCAGATCCAGTATCCTTGCGGGCCAGGCCCACTGTGTTACTGATTTTGTTGTTGGATGTCTTTGACAATTCCTGTTGCCCTTATTATTAATTTGTGCTTATCAGCATCCTCTCCCACCACATACACACACACCTTGTTTATCTACTGAGTGTCAGAACCTTGCAACCAGAAGAGACCAATAAATGAATAAAGTTGGGTTCATAAATGACTGATGTGTTAGCGGAGTTGAATTCATATCAGAATGCTACTGTTTTATTAACAAATAGAAAGCATTTTTAAAACAATGGAATACCCACCATTCCTCCCACTGCTTTTTCTCTTCTCTTCTTTCTATTACATTTTGGAAATTGTCACCTAAGCTCAGCTGTACTAGTTGTTAACATTGTGCATTACATAGTCTGTTTCTGTTGGTTGACCTATAAATAGTATCTCTATATACAAAGGAATACACATTACTTCCTACTGGCACTCTCTTTTAAAGTGCATTTCTTATGTGTCAATCCATGTTACTTATTACTAATCCCCAGTACTGTTTGAGAGTCAGCCAAAAACCTGACTTTGTTATTCTTTTTCCATTAATTGTGTTCTTCCCCTGCCCCCAGCCCCTGGCCCCTCATTTCTTGTCTTTCCTCACTGTTGTCCCACCTTTTCCTTAAAAAGTTTATTCTGCATTTTACATATAAGTTTGGATTTATAATATGAAAGTAGATCTTTTTCAAGATATACTTCCTTTTTTTAAATAACATTTTTTTCCAACTAGGAAATTGATAAATACTGAGTCTAATGTTTTTGAAAATACAAAAAGGGGAAAAATAAAATTAAAATAATCAGAAGCTAAGTAGAGATGACTGTATTGGTATTCACTACCCATAATCTTTGTGCACATATTGTGATTATACATATTAGTGGGGTTCATTGTGACATATTTATACATGCTCATAACATAATTTGATTCATTTAATTCCCCATTATTTCCCCTTGCCCTCTCCTCTTCAACTCCCCTTCAACTCTGCTTTTATCTCCCTTGTCTCTTTTTAATTTTTTTTTTTCCTCTCTAGTTTCCATGTATGAGAAAGAACATGAAACCCTTGACTTTCTGAGTCTGGTTTATTTTGTTCAACATGATGCTGTTCAGTTCCATCTATTTTCCTGCAAATGACACAGTTTCATTTTTCTTTATGGCTAAAAAAAATCTATTATGTATATATACTTCCTTTTCTTTATCCATTCATCTGTTGATGGCCATTTAAGCTAGGACAGAGCCTTGCTTATCTGCTACTGTACTTAAGGTTTTTTGGTCTTTGCTTGCTCTGGTCATTGTACTTGCATGTAGCACTTTTGTCTAGCCACACTCCAGCCCTTCTAATTTTCAGTTTCTAAGCTGCTACGAAGTTAGTGTCCAGAGAATAAAGTTTGCTTAAATTATGGGCCAATTTAGAGTAAATATGCATAGAGCGAGGGCTTTGAGTATTCTCATGTGAGAGCTTGAACTTTATCATAATGTTTTCCACATGTGGTACTCCATAAATGTTAAAATGAATATTTTAAAAAATCTCTTCAGTTTACTTATTCTCTGCATTTGATAAGTGTATTTTATTTCAGTTCTGTTAACTAGCCAATGGTTTTTGATTGTCCTATTTTAAAATAATCCAGTATGTTACGTGATGATGCATAAAACAAAACTGTATTACTTATTTCTAGTCTATAATTTTTGGCCAACATAGTTCCCTTTATGTTCATTTTCTTAAATGATTTTAAAGCACCATTCTCAGATAACTCCCTAAAGAACAGACTAATTTTGAGATGTTAAATTTTTTTTTCTTACGGTGTTAGAAAAGCTACCTCAGAAAAAGGGAAGTGGTCCTGATTGCTTGCTGTTTGTTTCATTCTTTCCTTCATTTTTCCTTTCCTTTTTTGATTCATTACAAGCTGTCAAATTGTTTGAAGCCTGTTCATTTTCTTCAGACCCAAAATTTGTCCTGGAAGAGAATAGGTATCCTCAGGTTTGTAAATGAATAATAAATGTATGCAGTTTTAGATAAAATGTAAAAGGAAAGTGTTATCATAATTTATTTTATTTTAGTCCTTAGAGTCTTTGTATTTCTTGTGATACTTTATTTAAACTGCTGCGGTTATAAAATGGTTATCCTTCCTAGAGAAGGAAATGGTACAGAATGTATTTCACTCACTGTTTTCTTTGTAAATTATTAGCCAGGCCCACAATGAGCTCACTGTTAAGCATTTCCCCAATCCGAGAAAGACTTTTCCAGATTTAAGCTGTCCACTAAGTTCTTCAGCTGAGAGTTGTTTGGGGTTTTTTGTTTGTTTTTGACTGCCTTTTGGTGTAAAGGGAGATTCCTGGTGGGCTTTGATGCCCTCTGGGAAGTATGACCTATAGAGGCAGTAGTGAGGGCACTAATCACATAGTTATAATGCTCAGTACGTTTGCTTGATGTGCCTCCATGGAGGTGGGAGATGAAGGCAAGACTAACTAACCAATCTAACTAATCTCCCTCACCACCCCTGACTTAAAAACAGCTTTGCTTTTTGATGTTATCACTGAAATGTACCATCCCTGTCTTGGATTGCTTATATTTTAGAAGTTACCAATTTTGAGCTCCTGTTATATACTCAGCTGTACTTATATTACCATTATGGTTGTTAAGAGGTGTTAATTGTTCCTATTTTTAGATGGAAAGGCTAAGAGCTAGGTCTCATACTGCTAGTCAGTGCCTGAATGTGATTTTAGGTCCTGCTAAATCTAAAGCATATGTTATTTGTATCATACCCCATAGTTTGCCAATAATGCTGGCCAGATAAGAAACATTTCAGTGAATGGTATATTTGTTAGTATATTACATAAGATATTTTCTCTGTAGAAAATGAAGCATAACTTTAATGGGATTTTATGCTTTTCCAGTGTACAGTATTATAGAGTAAAATTTTAAATTGTGGCAGTGTTTTATAGACTTAAAAGGGATTTTGAAGCCAAAAACAAATGAATAAGTACTATGTTCCTAGACCTTGCCCAGTACTATACAGATTAGCTATCCTTAGTTTATATTGTAAATTAGCTGCAGCTTGAACTGCTAAGAAACATTGAAATCTCCATAGTGTTTCCTAGGAAGTAATATAGAAGTTTAATGATCAATAGAACTTTTGTCAGGCAGATACTATACATAAGAAGATGTTGACATTTGTGGTATGACCCACAAGAACTGAAAGGGAGAATTATTTTTTTAAAGAAAAAAACTAAAGATGCTAGATAGTACTGATAACATTTTTAAAGCCTCTGACTTTTGAGTGTCTTCTGGGGGCCAGTATATATTATTTCTAATCCTCATATCCAACCCATTAGTAGATATTATATTCACTATACCAGGAAACAAATTCGTGTGCAGAAATGTGAAGGAATACATTCAAGTTCATAGCATTCTGAAGTGTTGAAGTGAAAATAACTCCCCTTCAGCCCTCAAGTGTTAGACTAGTTCATGCCTGTGCCCTTTTCATTCTGCTTCCCTAAGCAAAGTACAGGCAAAGTCCCTACATGGGACTTGGACCAAAGAATAGGATGTAAGCTGAACCTAGAGCACCTCCTACATGATACTGCAAGTCAGAATTGTGTGGGTAAAATTTAAGAAATGAAAATACAGATTTAAATATTTATGTGTCAATTAGGAAAAATAACCCTCAATTATCCCCTTTTTTTGTGTGGGGGGTGTTATCATGGAATCTTTGAATCGCTGTGACTATGTCTTCTTTTTAAAAACGGACCACTATATTTCCCTTAATGTGGAGAAGGAAATATAAGAACTTTTAAAACCTCATTCCTTGAAATTAGGTTGTTACAAACATGTTCTTAACTGACCATACAGTTAAAGGTAATATTCTTGAAAAGCAGTAAAACTTATATCCATTAGTCACAACAAAGCAGAACATTCTGAGAGGTATACAGGCCTACATAAAGGATTATGGATTTTATAATAGATAAGCATGAAGTGTAAAAATCAAAACACTTTCAGTAGGTCTGTGAATATACCTTTTACTCTGGATTCTTTTAGCCAAAATATCACTTCATTAAAATTAAATAGGACAGTAATTTTCTTTTGAGTGTACATGTGCTACCTTTGTCTCATTTTAATATTAGAGGTTCTGTTGGGTATGTGAACTAATTCCAGACAAATTCTACCTTTAGATTCTCTAATAATTGAAAAGATATAGAAATGATGGGTTCTTTGAAGTCTTAAAGAACATGTTAATGACATTGCTAGGACTTAAAGTTGTTCATATAACAGTTCTAAAATTGATTAAAAAAGAAGTGGAATAGGCTGAAAGTAGTGGAAGAAACAGAATTCAGGGTTTGTAATTAATCTCTTGGATCTATTAGTTTGTACATCTATAAAATCGAGGTGGTTATAATAAGCTTATTGGAAGAAAGAAAATGCGTTTATCAGTGCATGGCACAAGCTTAGCACCCAGGAATGTAAATGTCATTGCAGCTGTTGCCATCATCTTCATCATTCCTTTTTGTCAAGATTAAGCTTTCAGAGGTTTACCTGTTTTATGGCTCACTTTAGAAGCTCTTGGATTTATCATTTGAAAAAAATAGAAGTGCCAGAAGTGTTTCTCTTTTAACTTCTCTAATGACATCTCTGACAAAGGTAACCCAAAAATAAAAAAGCATTTTACAAAAAATAAAAAAGACACTAGATGACTAGACAGACATGAAGATTTTTAGCTGTAAGAGAAGATTGTGTATAACTTTTTGCATAAGAGACCATCTGAATATTCACCAAAATATTATCAGAGATTATTTCTGGGTAGTGGAATTTCAAGGATAGGTTTAGATTTTTTTGTATGTTTCTGTGGTGTTTTAATTCTTCCCTAATGTGTTTTTGTTTTTGTTTTTTTTGCAAGAAACAGTTTTCAGTTTTTCCAGTGTTTTGCTGTAGTAAACTATCTATGTACCTTTATCTTTATGCACTTAAGATGAACTTAGGGTATGGGTCCAAATGGTTCTGTAAAGTGACTGACCTGTGTAGTCTATAAACTATGACCTACCTCTTGTTTTTGTACAGTCCATGAGTTAATGGACTTTATATTTTTAAATGGTGAAAAAAAATCAGAATAATAGCAATTTGTGACAAGTGAAAACTATATGAACCGGGCGCGGTGGCGCACGCCTGTAATCCAAGAGACTTGGGAGGCTGAGTCAGGAGGATCGTGAGTTCAAAGCCAGCAGCAACTCAGTGAGGCCCTAAGCAACTCAGTGAGACCCTGTCTCTAAATAAAATACAAAATAGGGCTGGGGATGTGGCTCAGTGGCCGAGTGCCCCTGAGTTCAATCCCCGGTTCCAAAAAAAAGAAGAAAAGAAAATTATATGAAATTCAAATTTCACTTAAAAATAAAGTTTACTGACATGTAGCCATACTTAGTTATTTATATATTGTCTGTGGCTGCATTCTTTGCTACAATAGTAGAGACCATATGGCTCACAAAGCCTAGAATATTCACTATTTGGCTCTTAGAAAGAAAGAGAGAGAGAAAGAGAGAGGGAGGGAGGGAGGGAGGGAGGGGAGGGGGGAGGGAGGGAGGGAGGAGTTTGCTGAGCCCTATACTATAGTCAGGGAACTTTTGGGGGAGGTTTGGTACTAGACATTGAACCCAGGGGTGCTTAACCACTGAACCACATCCCCAGACCCTTTTTATTTTTTATTTTGAAACAGAGTCTCACTAAGTTGCTTAAGTTTTCACTTAGTTGCTGAGGCTGGCTTTGAATTTCCAGTCTTCCTACCTTCTAAATCGCTGGGATTATAGGCATGCACCACCATGCCCAACTTACTTTTGGTATTTTTTTGTTTTGTTTTTTAACATTGCTGTCTTTACAGTAACCATCTAGTCTAAAGTATGTAATAGCAACGTTAAAGAGTAGAACATTTTGAAGACTATCATGAATTTGCCATATAGAAAAATAAACCTATATTTTTAATATGCTATTTTCTCAATAGCTTTTTACTTTTAGTTTTACCCTTTTACCTAAGAGTTAAGAGAGCATTTTGTTTTCCTTTAGTTTTTTTTTTTTTTAATTGTTCAGTATTTGGTTATTCCATTGTGGTAAAAGTATGTCCTGTATAATTGTAAACATTTTATTGTAGGAAAGAGTGGATAAATCAGTAGGGGCAGTCTAAGGAATATTTAATAGGCAAAAACCTTGAGCCTACTACCCAGGCTAAAAAATAGAAAACTTCTAGGGTTTTAGAAGCCTCCTGAGTGCTTCTCCTAATTCTGTATTCCTCTTACCAATAAGCAGTCATTATTGTTTGATGACTTTTTGGCATTTTTTTGCCTTTTATATTTTTATTATGTATGTATGTATACTTAAATATACTTACATAATAGATATGCTTATGAATTTAGCTTGTTTAAAAAGTAGATTTATTCATAATGAATGTTTTCATCTGTTCTTTCTCTAAGCATTTTGATTTTGAAGTTCATATGTGTTGATGCAATAGCTATAGTTTGTCATTCTTGCTATATTGTATTCCATTACACCAGTATATACTAGTATAATAGTGAGTGTTCACTTAGATGGTCCCCATGATAGCTGCAACTACATCATTTCAAAAATTAAATTCATTAACACTCCAAATCTCCACTTGTCAACACTCTTCTATCTCTGAGATAGCATCTCTGTCCATGCACCTGCCTATTATTTTTGACACATCCCTCTTTCTCATTCTGCATTTCCAGTCAATATCAACCCTGTAGATTGTACTTCTAAACATCTATATCCATTAATACTTTCACCACCCTAATTGAGTTCATACTTGGACTTCTGCATTAGCCTTCAATGCAGAGTCAACAAACTTCTGTTCTTGTCCTCTTATGGGTTTTTAGGCCTACCTCTGCAACTTCATCTTGGTACTCTTCCCCTTCCTGCTTAGGCTGTTGTCCATGCCCTGTACTTTCCTGCTTTGGGACATTTCCAAATTCTGTTCTGTGCTTACAGAACTCTGTCCTAATTCATTTTACTTATTCTTCTGAACAGAATTTTGAAATATCACCTCCTCAGAGAATTCCTTATTCGCCAACCCCAAACTAGGTCATGTCTTCCTGTTATCATGAGGACATTATGCTAGTCTATCTTGGCTACAAATTTTAATCTTACTTTTAATCAAATAATTGTTGAGGAAAGTCTCTTACCTTATACAACCTGGGCCAATTATCTAAAAAGTTTAATAACAAGAAACCATAAAGAAGGATGCATACCTTAAATATTTTACTCTACTTTTATGTTCATTTGTCAGTCTCCCCATCCCCCAAACCTGGGATTGAAGCCAGGAGCACTTAACCACTGAGCCACATCCCCAACTCTTTTTATTTTTTATTTTGAGACAGGGTCTTGCTAAATTGCTGAGGGTGGCTTTGAACTTGGAATTTTCCTCCCTAGCCACTGGGATTATAGGTGTGTTCCACCAACCCCGCTCATTTGTCAGTCTTAAGGAACCAAAGTCTTTTCTTTGAGAGTAGGTCTACTAGTTGCAGATTCATATTTTCAGTCTTGCAGAAACTATATCACATAATATATCACATAAGATTCAAGATTCCATTTTGGGTTTTTTAAGTAGAACTTAAACTTTTCCGATGCCTTCCGAGTTTAGAATCCTATGGATTCTTTGTCCTATTCTTCTCAGTTCTTGACATTATATTCCTTATTTCAAAGTCATTCAACTTAGTCAAACTTCCAGCCCCCTCATTTTCTACTATGTTCATTAGCATTTAATTAAATCCTATCATTATAATAATATAAATAGCATGAACAGATTTGGAGTCTAACACAACTAACTCACTAAATGTAAAAGTCAATCATTGGGAATAGAAATATCTGGGCATGTTATGAACAAAGGGTTCCACATTTTTTTCTGAGTATACATATACATGGGCTACTGTGTTACTATGTTATGCACACTGCATTTAGTGGTAACTCTGAGCAATATTATGTAGTTTACCCTAATATTAAGTAGTAGTATTAAGGCAGATATTTGTTCAGCTGGATGATACAGACCAGGTCCCAATACAGGGTATGAATAATTAACAAATAGTTCTAAAAAGCAGATGGTTTTCAGATTCTTTTAAGGAGCTGTAGCTATGATAGCCAAGCATCCCAAGAAATATTGTCGGTCTTAATATTACTAACATTGTGTTATCTTTTACCAAACACTATTGAAATGCTGCCAAAATATCAATAAAACCTTTAGTCTCCTAAACCGACTCTTATACCTGAATTTGACATAGAAATACTTTAATCAGTCCACATGTTCCAATTTTTGTTACTGTAATTGAAGAACTTTGTATTAGAAAAATATCACCATGGTGAAGCAATCTAGGTGGACTGAACAGTAGAAGAAGGATTTGAATTGGGTCATAGTCTTCCTTTTTACCCACGATGGCATGCAGTGCTATCTTAAAACTTGTTGAATTTAATTTATTCCTCATAAAGCTTACATTATTTCCCACTGAAATGAAGTACTGGGAACTATTTCAATTATTTTGTTTTGGGAAAATTTTGTAATAGATACTGCTTGGCATTGAGGGGACCATTGACTGTACTTTTAAATTTTTTGTATAAGTAAGCTTTTGTAGTAATGGAATTTGACCTAATTTTCCTTAATTCTGATTTATAGCTTATCCTGTTAAATACAGTTTTTCAACAAAAGTCATCCAGCTTACAAAAGCATTATAAACCAGTTTCAAATTATGATTCCTTGGGGGAAAGTATAACTCTTAGAAATTTGCTTTGGATAGCTTTAAGGATACTGAGCATGTATAGAAATATGAAAGATCATAATGGTTGATGAATTTTCATTGTGGAGTCAATACAATTGAAATTTAACACTTCTGTTTAGCCCAATATAACTTTATGTAAAACCATAAAGTAATAGAGTTGTAATCTAGACCTCAAAGGATTTTAGCTCTGTCCTAAAATGCATATCTGAAATTTAACAACAAAAAACCCTCAAATCTGACATAGTAAATATTAAAATGGCTGAAATGCCTTGATTCTTAAGTGACTTGTTCTGTGAATCACTGTTAGTATTTTTTATTTCCCATTAATACAGTTGCCCACACAGCATTCCCATGTCAAGAAAAATTCACTTTCTTTCCCCAAGGACTGTGGAAGCATAATAACCTTTCTTTATATGAGAAGATGTTACAGTGTAATCTGGTAACAATCTCCAGATTAGGAATAGAGAAGTAACTGTCATGCTCTGTGAACCTGAACCAAGGGTTGAGTGTTAGAGAAACTGCTTTCACTGCCCTGGCAAGTACAGCTGTTTTCTGCCTATAAACAGCTGTATAAGATGAGTGGTTTTATATTTGATCATTTTCTGAAATGGTAATTTTTCAGGTTTAATTTGCTCATCAGAAAAAATATTTTTGGAGAACTATAAAATTTATCGCATGAAGAAGAGAGTTGGACTTCTGGGTTTCCTGACTATGACTCTACTAGTGTCTAGAGTTGTATGTAGTTTATTATCTCGCATATGTACTCTAAACTACTGCCAGTAAACTTTTTCTGAAAAGGGCAAGATAGAAAATATTTTAGGCCTTGCAGGCTACATGTTGTCTCTGTCAAATGTTCTTTATGAGTTTTCTTATTTGGGTTTTTTTTTTTTTTTAAGTCCTTAAAAATGTAAAAACCCATTCTTATCTTTGGTCCACACAAAAACTGGCTATGGACCAGATTTGTCCCTCCATCTCTATTTAGCAGATGCCAGCCCTAAAGCAGTATTCTCCAGTAGATATATAATCCAAACTACAAATGTAGTTTTTAAAATTTTCTAGTAACCCCAAAGAAAAAAGTAAAAAGAAAAAGGTAAAATTAATTTTAGCAATATGTTTAACAAATTATGATCCAAACTATTACAATTTCATTATGTGGACCAATCACAGTTCAGGGATCAGTAGCCACATAGATTGGACAGCACAGCTCTGAACCATAGCTACTTAAAACATGGTCCATGAACTGATGCCAGTTCCTCGAAAGGTAAGGTCAGAGAAGACTGAAAATCTATATGCATGAGGCTTCCACATATCTTTTACTCCTTTACCCTGAACAGCCAAGAGACTCTTCTTACTTTACTTTGAGTAAAACTAAAGGTTTATAGCTTGGCAAACTTAATCTAAGATATTCAGTGATAGCTAAGGTTGGGGTATCTTTTGAAAATAAGCATAACTTTTGAAAAACCAGGCTTCAGTGCAGGTCTGACATTGAGGATAAAACCTCATGGCTCATATTCCCCTGTTCTTATAACATAGTAGTCAGGTGCTGTGGACCTATACAGGAGATCAGAGGATTTCTCTTTTGAGATAATTTACTAGCTAACAGTTCCTTTTGGGGGCCCCCTAATATAAAAACCAACTCATTGCTTCATCACCTTTGTAGTAAAGCCAGCAGTTGAGAAGCCCCACCCAAGCAGACAGAGCTTCTAATCAGCATTGTAATGCAGATAGACAGCCTGGGAGCTTCAGACACTTGTTAGAAGCCTCTAAAATGAAAAATAGATCCAAAGATTCAAGGAAAAAAATGTAAGAAGAAATGGGGAAATATATAAGGTATTAAAAGGACAAACAAGGAAGAAAACATTGTAGAAGTATGCATCCTCAGAGAAATGAGATATTACATTGATGAAACTAGAATAAGATGCTATTAAAATGAACGTTTAGAGAACAAGAAAATGATCTTAGAAATTAAAATTGTCTTAGGAAGAAGTGTAATAACTATCCTAGAATTGTTGGAAATTGAAATGAAAGAAATCTACCAGAATATAGAAAAGGAACATAAACGCAAAATAGAAAAGAATATAGAAGACAATCAAGACTATCAAAGAGGTGTAGTGTCTAATGGAAAGGACTTTGTTTTGGGTTTTTTTTTTTTTACTTTTTTTTTTGGAACCAGAGATTGAACCCAGGGGCACTCCACCACTGAGCCACATCCCCAGCCCTATTTTGTATTTTATTTAGAGACAGGGTCTCACTGAGTTGCTTAGGGCCTCGCTAAGTTGCTGAGGCTGGCTTTGAACTCTCGATCCTCCTGACTCAGCCTCCCAAGTCACTTGGATTTCAGGCATGCGCCACCACGTCCGGCTGGAAAGGACTTTGAAAAGGGAGCAAGGAGGGCAGTGTTTAATGGAAAAGGCCCACACTGAGGAGGAGGAGGAGGAGGAGGAGGAGGAGGAGGAGGAGGAGGAGCAGCAGCAGCAGCAGCAATTAGTAGCTACAAATATTCAGAAAACAAGCAGAAGAGTGCATATTGGTGTGATCTGAGACCTTTTGACAGCTGCACTAGAAAATAGTGGGGTGATGCCCTCGAAATTCTGAGGCTATATTGTTTCCAACCTGGTTTTTTCCTGAAAGAATTAAAAAAAATGAGAATGAAATAGAACATTTTCATGAGAAGGAGTCACTAGAATAATCATTAAGGAAAGTCATAGGGTAGCACTGTGTAGGCAGTGTTTGACCTTAGTGAGAGTTGTTTTACAATTCTGTTAAAGAATTTGAGAAACAATGCAATAGATACAGAGAAAACCAAGCAAACCAAAAAGAGGCAATTATTCTAGGAAAAACAAAAGATTATATAAGAAAAGAAAATGGCTTAACTGTACAATATTCACATGGTCACAGTAAATACTAATTTAACCAGAAGATATATTTTAACTGTTTTAGGGAGGAGTAAACAGAAAAGTATATTAATACTATGATTAAAAGCAATCTAAAATCATTGTTTTCCATATTATGAAGTTAGTAGATAATGTTGAAAACTGAAAAATCAACAAATACAAATATAAATATGTATCTAGAAATGATGAGAAAAATACCAGCAGAAACCACTAAAAGAATTTAAAGTAATTTTCTTGAATCCTGGAGAATGGGAATCAAGGATGGGAAGATTATTGCAGGCAATGCTAGTTTTTTGTTTGAAGCCTTCTAGTAGAATTTGATCTTCAAATTATAAATATATGAATTGGGTAAAAATGAAAAACATCTTTAAAATAAACAAGAAGAAAGAAATTGGGACAGAAAGGGGCTAAGGATATTGGAAGAGCTCAGCTACAAAGATAATGGAGTCACCAAGAAAGTGGCAGGAATGTGGCTATTCATAACACAACTGTGAGCAAGGAATTGAAATCTTAATTTAACAAGCCTCAGGCTTACAAAAGATTTTTTGCAAGGGTGTGGACACAGATATCTAAGAGTCTAATGAGATTTTATAGTTCCATCTAATAGATTTTGTTAGAACACACATGCCAGCTTGCATGTGAACTTGTGTACCTAATCATATGCTTTACCTTTCATATCAACAGACATAAATTCTGTATGTTGGCATTTACTATTAGTTCCAGAGTGTTAATTAATCCAAGAGTCCTTTCTGTAAGAAAGTAATGGGACGATATATAATTCATTTTAAGAAAGTTTATTCCTATTGTTTTCTCCATTCTAGTTAGCTTCTTGAAAATGCAAGTATTTGTGAGAGAAAATTAAAATTATGGAAACATCAGCTCTGATGACTCACCATTATAAGAAAACATATTCAAGTTGTTTTCCAATACTGATGCTAACCTGTGAAGTATAGTGCAGTAAGAAGATAAATATGAACAAAAAAAAACTGAAAAAAGTTGCGCCATATTTATTAAATGACAGTTAGACACCCTTTTTCCTAAGCTCTCTGCTATTATGATGTGACAAAACAGTTGATCCATATATGTTTAATCCATATATGTTTAGATTTTTCTATTTCTTCCAAAAATGTCAACTTTCCAATTACTGAATGAGATATAATGTATGTGCCTGTCTTAAAAACATTTTTTTTAAAGTACCATAAACTGCTTTAGCCCCCCCCCCACCACCAAAGAAGCAGGTATACCGACTGTAAATTGCATAGGTTTTGCTTTTTTTGCTAATTACTACAGCATCATAACATACTTTTTTTCTGTTACTCTATTAGTTTTGCTCTTCCAGGATTAATAATTGAGAAGCTCAGAGATATATTTAAATTCTCTTTCCTCATATTTTCCTTTCTATTCAAACTGCTTCTTCATATTTGTGGATAAAATATGATATATTATTGAATGGGAAGGGAAGATATGGGGTTTTAACAAGTGATTAACCTATTAACCTCAGAGAAGGAGTTAATGAGTGAAATTGGGGAAATTCCTACTTAAAGGGTTTTGAACGTTTTGGGGGACCCTGGGAATTGAAAACAGGGCACTTCAACAGTGAGCTGTATCCCCAGCCCTTTTGATTTTTTATTTTTAGACAGAGTTTCATTAAGTTTCTGAGGACCAAACTAATTTGCTAAGGCCTTCCTACCTCAGCCTCCCGGGCCACTGGAATAATTACAGGTGTGCACCACTGCACCTGGCTGAAATAATTTTAATGTGTTGGCATAGATGTGGTCCTAATTATTATAACTTTTGAAAAGTTAAATACTAGTGTGTTTCAATGACATTTTCCCTTTGACATATTCAAGACAATATTCAAGTTACTCAAAGTAAGGAGACAAAAATCAGTGTGATAATCAAATTAGGTTGATGCCTATGAAAAGGAAACCAGATTTTAATTGAGAGGAGTTCTTTCCTTTTATCTGAGTTCTGAGTGTTCCATCTGAAAGGAAATGGAAACTGATGACTGGCTGAAGTCATGTCCATTGCCTCTGAAGGACCTGGTAGGCTTACTACTACTACCAAACAGAAAGTTTTGTACCATCACTTTAGTGGGCAATATAAGGCAAATTCTTGACTCCTTCACTGACATTCCCAGTGTGAAGGAGCATAGAGTACTTACTACCTTATCTCTTTATATGTGCCACTTTGGTTAATTTGTTTTTCTCTTTTTCCTGTTTTATTTTTAGGTCTTTTAATCAATGGATAAAGTGGGGAAAATGTGGAATAACTTCAAATACAGGTGTCAGAATCTCTTCAGTCATGAGGGAGGAAGCCGTAGTGAAAGTGTAGACATGAATTCCAACAGATGTTTGTCTGTCAAAGAGAAAAACATCAGTCTGGGAGACTCAGCTCCTCAACAGCAAAGCAGTCCTTTGAGAGAAAACATTGCCTTACAACTGGGGTTAAGCCCATCCAAGAATTCTTCAAGGAGAAACCAAAATTGTGCCACTGAAATTCCTCAAATTGTTGAAATAAGCATTGAGAAAGATACTGATTCATGTGTCACCCCTGGAGCAAGAATTGCACGAAGAGATTCCTACTCTCGGCATGCACCATGGGGAGGGAAGAAAAAACATTCCTGTTCCACAAAGACCCAGAGCTCATTGGATACTGAGAAAAAGTTCGGTAGAACTCGCAGTGGACTTCAAAGGCGGGAGCGGCGCTATGGGGTGAGCTCTGCACACGACATGGACAGTGTTCCCGGCAGAACTGTGGGGAGCCGCTCTCTGAGACAGAGGCTGCAGGATACTGTGGGCTTATGTTTTCCCATGAGAACTTATAGCAAGCAGTCAAAGCCCCTCTTCTCCAATAAGAGAAAAATACATCTTTCTGAATTAATGCTTGAGAAATGTCCTTTTCCTGCTGGCTCAGATCTAGCTCAAAAATGGCATTTGATTAAACAGCATACAGCTCCTGTGAGCCCACATTCAACATTTTTTGATACATTTGATCCATCTTTGGTTTCTACAGAAGATGAAGAAGATAGGCTTAGAGAGAGAAGACGGCTTAGTATTGAAGAAGGAGTGGACCCCCCTCCCAATGCACAAATACATACATTTGAAGCCACTGCACAGGTTAATCCATTATATAAACTGGGACCAAAGTTAGCTCCTGGAATGACAGAAATAGGTGGGGACAGTTCTGCAGTTCCACAAACTAATTGTGACTCAGAAGAGGACACAACCACCCTGTGTTTGCAGTCACGGAGGCAGAAGCAGCGTCAGGTATCTGGAGACAGCCATGCCCATGTTAGCAGACAGGGAGCTTGGAAAGTTCACACGCAGATTGATTACATACACTGCCTCGTGCCAGATTTGCTTCAGATTACGGGGAATCCTTGTTACTGGGGAGTGATGGACCGTTACGAAGCAGAAGCCCTACTTGAAGGGAAACCTGAAGGCACATTTTTGCTCAGGGACTCTGCACAAGAGGACTACCTCTTCTCTGTGAGCTTCCGTCGCTACAACAGATCCCTGCATGCCCGAATTGAACAGTGGAACCACAACTTCAGTTTTGATGCCCATGACCCATGTGTGTTTCACTCCTCCACTGTAACAGGACTTCTAGAACATTATAAAGATCCCAGTTCGTGCATGTTTTTTGAACCATTGCTTACAATATCACTGAACAGGACTTTTCCTTTCAGCCTGCAGTATATCTGCCGTGCAGTGATCTGCAGGTGCACTACATATGATGGAATTGATGGTCTCCCTCTACCATCAATGTTACAGGATTTTTTAAAAGAGTATCATTATAAACAGAAAGTTAGGGTTCGCTGGTTAGAACGAGAACCAGTCAAGGCAAAGTAAACTCTTCTGTCCCCAAAGGGCATTAACTAGGTCTGCTTTCATGTGCATCAGACAGTACACGTACCGGAAGCACAGTGTCAGTGCTTGGTTTTTTATACAGTGTAAGCTTAGTTATTAGTCTCTGTCAGATGCAGTCTACTGTTACTCAGACAAATGTGGTGCCTATTGAAACAACAGGATAGAGCTACAGGTGTTCAGTAAGGCTATGAAAATATTTGCCCATTTAGCTAAGTTTTGTTTTTAATGGCTATAGTAACTAATTGAGGCAACTCTGGGGCATTTGCTATGAAGAGTTCTATTTCTTATTAAAGAACAAATTAATAGTAGATGAGTATTTCAGCAGTTGACTAATGTTTGAAATTATTTTTTCTAAGAATTTTTTATAACCTTCCAAAAGTAGTGATGTTTGTAGTTACTGTAAGTCAAGCTTTGGAAGTCCAAAATAAATAAATAAATAAATAAATAAAAGTCTGCCTTTCTTTTAGGGGGAAAAAAAAAATGCAATTTTCTGGCCACAAGGGCATAGTGCAGTTCACTTAAGTGTTGATGTAGTTTATAGTCAGTCTCCTTTTCTCTTCTGCAGAAGGTACTGTTAAGTAAACCAGGTTTTCTAAATAGTTGTTCCTAAAATTTCCAACTTATAAAGTTAGTAGTAGAGTTTTATTTAAAGGCCTTATTCATTTTTTTTAATGAGTGGCTGCTGCAATTGTAGTTCTGTATGTGATTTTTTAAGTTGACATGTTCAGTCTAAACATTGTTCCATTAAAGTTGGATCTTTTCCTATGCCCAGGATGAGTTTGTGAACCATGAAGAAAATGAGACTAGAAGATGCCCAAACAAGTCAGATAATAGTAACTACAGTGGTTGCTGGTATTGAGATTATTGTTAAACTATAATTAATAATTTGAATGGCAGTATTTATCTTTGTTGTAAATTCTCACAGCTGAATCACTTAAGTATAATTTAATAGGATTCAGTGCAGTTAATTCTTAATGGGAAAATCTGAAATCTAAATTGCAGATTTAAAAGGTACTGTATAACCATTGTATCTGTAAATAACTTTACTTAGCACCTTTTTGTCACTTAGAATAGTATGTAATACAACTTGAGTGAGCGCTTTGGGAAGTATTATCAAGTCTAGTGGTTGCTTCTTAGTGTTGAACTGAATCTTCAATTCTGTCCTAGACATTTTGCACTACAGTAGCCAAATCCATTCTTATGTCTTTTTGTTAATGTGCTCTGTGCTGCTGGGGAGTGCTCCTTAGTTTCCTTACCAGCTGCTACAGAAAGTTATTTTACATCCCTGTAGCCATTTCCAAGGCTACAAAAGAGAAAAGCTATATTTGTATGCAACACTAACCCTTTGACTGCTAATGTATGTTTCTGCTTGCTGTGCCTTGTTATGGCTGCTTTTTTGTGCTAATAAAGTATGTTTGGTGTTCTCCTTGTATATCTGCTGTTTCATACATTTACAACAGTTTCTCTTGTACATGGAATGGTTTGGGGTTTTTAAATAAGCATTATCTGGCAACCTGCTATAGTTAATGCAGATTTACCTACAGTCTAATATTGACTTATCAGAATAAGCTAACTCTAAATTTAATGTTTTACATCTTTCTAATCATAATCACATATACTGTGGAGCAGTATCTATAGTTACTGGAAATTACTGTACAGTTTAGGTTACAACAGAAAATTTACAGAGAAATGATAAACCTATTGATTTCTCTGCTTGTAAGTGAAAGATTGAAACTCAATGACTTAGTATAGTAAATGAATATTTATAGCATCCAGCTGCATCAGAAACAGGTTAAATGAAGTCTTGTAGAGTAATAATACATCAGCACCATTTATTGGTTTGGGGACCATTTTAATTGATAATAAATACCCAAAATGTAGAACTTTAACCAAAGACTTGTCCATTTTTAATGTAAAACGGGGATTGAAGGGACTTGTAATTTCTGTTATTTCTAATAAGTCCCTGAACAACATATACCAAAGTATCTGAGAACTTCATCCAAACCTACTTTAAAGCATTATGTGCAATTAAATTGTTAAGACATAATTATATTGCATAATTGTTAGGTCCGTTTTCTTGAGCTTATAATGTACCTGGAAAATAAACCTCTTGGAAAAAAAAAGTCCATACTGATTTTTGGAGAAGGACTATATATGCAAGTAAGATGGTGTTGTGAAGAGGTAACTTGAAACTCCAAGAAAGCACTTGATGTTTTTATATGCTTGTAGCAAATTGATGTTCTAATTGTAGTTTTATAGAAAGTATTAATACTTTTATGTATTTTAGAACTTTCATATGTTAAATGGACATTGTTTTAAATGTGTAACTATTTGAGTTTATGTAAGCATGTATACACTGTGCAAAAAGTCACTTATGTTTCAGTTTGTGTATAATATTAATATGCAAATTCTGGTTTAAATTTTTTTCTTAAAATATTAGTGGCTTACATTTTAAAAAAGAAAAATCACCAGCATGAAAGTGCACCTAAGTCTATATTCACTGTGTCTTTTTCTGAATTCCATTGTAGCCTGTCAACTTAAATTTGTGTTTTTATGGTCTTTTTGAAGTACATTTTATTATAAACCAGGAAATTCTTCAGAAGTTGGGGCACATCTTCTTAGTGAAATAATTTACCCAAGAAAGGGTGGAAGAGTTGCTTTGATTTTTGATTCATATCTTTTCTTATCCTTTCATTATTTCCCTTCCCCTACATACACATGTGTGTGCACACACACACTCCTCCTTTACCCTCCCACTCCCCATCTCTCCTTATATAGTTACATATGTGTATGTGTAATTTATGTGTGTATATATGTATACATTTATGGTATTAATATTTTAGGCAGTAATATTATCATCTGATAAAAAATCATCTAGAGGTCTTATTCTATAGATATTACCTGAGAAATATTCTTTTTGCATGTATGTATGTTCTGCGTGTGTGTATGTGTGCGTTGGGGGGGTGGTTCTGGAGTTTGAACCCAGGGCCTTGCACATGCTAGGCAATCATTCTACCACTGAGCTACATTCCCAACCCTGAGAAATATTCTTGTGTCATTCAAATTTTATTATATGCTCCTAAAGTTTAGTCTTGCCACTATGGTATTATTTGTAATATAGTCATCTTACAGAGAGAAACAAATTCATCAGTATTTTCTTTTCTGACTAAACAGTTAAAAAATTGAAGAAGAAATATCTCGTTTTAAATATAGTATTGAGTCATAATTAAATTTAATTCTTAGACAAAAGTTGATCCCAAATCATTCTTAACAAACCAATCTACATTCTTACAGTCTTTTAGAAAGTTTTATATAAGATTTATAGTGGCTCAAACCATAAAAACTGATACTTGAATACCAAACTTCATTTTGACAAAATCCAAAGTTTATGAACTTTTTTATTTGACATTTTGATCCTGGTTGCTATTCATTTTCATCCCAAAGCTTCCTTTGCTCCCTGGCACTAAACAGTAATCTGGTAAGTTTTATTGAGACTGGCTTTAAACCTTATTTTTATAACAAATAACAAAAATTGCTTTTTGGTAGAGGCGAAGAGCCCATGAATGAGTCAGAATCCTAAGTAAAAGAGCCAAATCCATCTCTGAGAGTATATTAGCAATAAGGGCAAATCACACCCACTTGTTCACTTACTTCCCAACACATGCTGTTGTACTTAGATGGAATTCAATAAAGATTGCATGAAGAACTGACTTGAAGGTGGGAAAAGTTTCAAAAGGGATGATGCTACTTGGTGTATGTGCATTACAAAACTGAGTATGTAAGAGGTGCATGTGGTTTCATGTTTTTTTAGCCATTCATTCAACAAAGGTTTATTGAAGACCCACGTGTCAGTCACTGTTTTAGGTAATGGGTGTGAATTGGGGTACAGGGCTACTGCCTTCTGGAGCATGTTACATTTTAGTAGCTAAGACCAAAATTAAATACAAACAAAATCTCAGAAACTGAATAAAATAAGTCAAAATGTGGTGATCAGGGCATAATTTTATAAGCTGACCAAGAAGTAATAACCTTGAATGATGAGAGAAAATTTACACCCACGTCAGAGAACAGAGTATTCTGGATGAAGAGAACAACACAAAGCCAAAATCCCCCAAACAGGAACAAGTTTTTATGTTGAGAAAGAAAATGCCAGGAAGATGAGTCCAGTGAGCAGGGTGGGGAGTGGTAGGTGATGAGGTTCTTGAGATCAGCAAGTCTTGATCATGCCGGGCTGTGAACCTATAGTAAGGAATTCACATTTTCTTCAAGTGTGATGGGAAGCCATTGAAGGGTTTTAAGCAAGAGAGTGACAATGGTCTGCTTTAAATTTCTCTGGTAGGTGAAGGATAGATTGCAATGGGGCAAAATAAAGATCATTGCAGTCATCCAGGTGAGAGAGTGTGGGAACCTGGCTGGGAGAAGTCAGTTCAGGGTGTATTTTAGTGTCAAAGTTAACAGGATTTGGTGGTGAATTAGATATGAAAAGAGAGGAGAAAGAAAAAATGACTGCAATATTTGGTGTAAGCAAGGATGGTGATAACATTAACTGAGATTTTGGAAAATCAGTGTAAATTGAATCCTTCCTTGAGTATGCTGAGTTCTGAGATTCTCACCATCCCAATGGAGACAATGAGCAGGGAGTTGGATGTCTTTTGAGTATAGTTCAGGAAAGAAAACAAAATACAGGGAGACAGGGATAGTATTTGAGACCACATGAGAGGATGTCAACAGGTAGGAATTTTGCATAAAATTGGTTAAGTATTTGGGGGTAGTATTTGTACCATTTAGTTTGTCAGTTTGGGGTTCTGTATTGTTAGGTTTGTTTTTTTCCTTCTTTCAGTACAGGATTTGTCATTCAAAATGTTTAAAAAACTGAAATCACAAACTGCGCCAAATATTAAAACTTTATTCATATCAAAGTAGCTTAGTGTGTATCTTAGTATGAATTTTACAGGATAAATGCAAGTTCATTATGAAACTATGACGAATCAACACCCCCAGAAAAGTGCACAATATCAGTTTCTCTACCACCACAGCCCTGCCCCTGCACCTCCCAAGGCTCATTTTGTAATTTGGGGGAGCTAACCACTATAAGCATTTATTACATTCCCTTCCACTGTTTTCCAGTGAAATTTTATCAGTTAAGAGATACAGAAAGAGCTGTGCTTAGATATGCTCCAGATTAGGCTCTTCGGGTAGTAGTGTGAAGCTGGGTTCCTCCGGTCATGGCAGGTCAGAGTAAATGAGATGAAAGGCCTGCTTTTTGAGGGTTTATTGAAATAAAATTTCAGCAGAAGGTAAAAACTATGACCTCATTTGAGTTTATAAGCTGGTGGGGGCACAGCCAAATATATACATGTATATTGATGAGAATATATGGAAATAGATGAAATAAACTAATTTTAAAAATTTTATTTGTGAGGAAGATAAACAAGTGACCAGAGTGGAATCAAGAACGCCTGAGTTTGGTTTAGCTGAAGATGGGGGACAGGACAGGTGTGCAGTGGAGGGGCTGGGCAAGTGACGAAGGGCAGGGTTGAGGTGGGAGAGTTGCCCCAGATAGTACCATTGGCCTCTGCTAGACTGATAGGTTAAGCAAGGAAGAATTAGAAATTATGCTTGCAGCTGTAAGATTCACAACCATCAGGAAAGAAAAGTGAGGAAGTTCTATGAAATTCTAGACCAGACTGGTAGCACTGGATTTAAACTGATCTCAGAAAAGTTACCAAAAGTTTTGGTAAGGAAAAGCAGTTTGCCCAGAATATATGTCAGTTTCTCCAAATTCAAGCAAATCGTAAGAAAGTCAAGCTGTTTCTCCCATTTAATATAAATGATATGTCCTTTAAAAAAAACAAAACAATTTAATATAAATTGTTTAAAATAAAACGTGGATAATAGGTATTTGAAAGACATTTTGAGGCAAAAAAAAATAATATTGGATCAAATAAGGAAAACTTCATTCCTACTCTTACCTAGGTAGAGAAAATAGGAAAATTAGGTCAAATTTAAAGTAACATAAAAAATGTATTTGACAAAAATGCTGAGGAAAAGTGGTGAAATAAGATTTAAGAGGGAGTTGTTGAACTTAACCTCCCAAATGCTAATATGATTAAAGTAATATTTTTCAATTTCAGGAAGTGTGAAAGCTTTGAAATTTTATTGTTTAGTGCTAGATATTACATTTAGAAATATATTACTGCAAAACATTTATCTGTGCTTATTAAATATCCCTTTCTAACCAAACCTCCAAGATTTTAGGTTTTTTTTTTTTTAAAAAAAAAAAAAAAAAGCAATGTAAATCTATTTACTGAATGGTTAAATCTTTTCTCATCTAAAAGTATACCTAATTTGAACTTTCTACCTTTTTATTTGCTTCTATTTTTTAAATGATATTTTATTTTAAATGTATTATTGTACCTTTGTTAGTAGACCCTTTAAGTCATTTTTAAAAATGGAAGTAAAATACTTTAAAGCTTTATCACCTAATTTTATAAACATTTTTAGGTGCCTTTAGTGTAATTAAGACAGTACTGAATTTTAATAGCGTTAGGAGAATAGAAATATTTTGGTATAGTAGTTCCAACCCCATGAGTGATACAAATTTGTAAATTTTTAAATATCATTTTTTTTTTGAACTGGGGATTGAACTCAGGGGCACTTGGCCACTGAGCCACATCCCCAGCCCTATTTTGTATTTTACTTAGTGTCTCTAAGTCTCTCTTGTGTCTCTTAGGGTCTCTCATGAGTTGCTTAGGGCCTCGCTAAGTTGCTGAGGCTGGCTTTGAACTCGTGATCCTCCTGACTCAGCCTCTCAAGTCGCTTGGATTACAGGCGTGTGCCACCACGCCCGGCCTTTAAATATCATTTTAACTGTTAGCAATTTCTTTCCTAATGATGATAATAGAATTAAAATGTTAGAAATTATTTTCCAGAATTTACTATGCTAAATTTCTTAATCCTTTGAGCAGTTAGATAAT